>VWZG01012873.1:58371-83696 GCA_013396735.1 Grallaria varia | reverse complement strand
CCGCTCCGCACGCCGGCTCCCCCCCGCAGCATCCCCGCGAGGCATCAGCAGGGACCAAGGTGAAGGCGATGCTGAGCCTCGTGTTCCGCCTCCATCCCCCCCAAACTGAGTCACCCCCGCCCCGGTCCCGCACCGCGCCCGGGCGCGCACTCGCGGCCGCCTCCGCTCCCGGGGGCGGGCGGGTGTTTAAAGCCCTGCGGACGCTCCGGGCACGGCTGTTCATTAAGGGGAGAAGGAATTAACGTGATCAGACTGGCCTGCAAACACCTCTCACCGCTTTTTCCCCATCTGCCCTCTCAGCCTTTGAAAACAACCCCCCGTGAGCATCGCAGAGCCCCGAGAGGCTTCCCCAGCCCCCGGCCCGCTCCCTTTGCAGCGGGCTCTCCCCAGAAGGACACAGGGGCTCTATCAGCGGCAGGAAATGTTACCTCCCTGAGCATGTTTAACGAGCTTGCGCGTCAAAGCCCCGACCAAAGCAAAACCATTGCCCAGCTGAACCTTTCCACCAGTTTTCAGTGTATTTTCTCATCATTTCAGGGAAGTGACCACGCTTGGAATGTCCCTCTCGAGCCCTTCAGTCTCATGCAAACCACCCCAGGGACGCAGCTAGAAATGCACTTTCCTGCCTGCGGTTTCTTTTCCATTGGTCTCAACCTGTCCTTGCTGACGTGGGAAAAACTTGGCGACACTCTGGGCACAAGGTGGCCAAAGGGGCCTTTTCCCAGCTCGTTCCCTGCACTTCCCACGTGCCACGCAGCTCACCAACACAGAAAAACCTTCTCTCTAACCCAGGCTCTTTCTTTCTGGACTTCAAAGAAAATTCCCCAACCCATGAGCGGATCCTGCTGTCCGGAGAGGGAATCTGTATTTTGTTATCTACAGGAAACAGGAAAATTTCCATCCCTGGAATTAAAGCCCCAGGAGGACGGAGCTAAGCTGGGGTAGGGGGCTCTGTCACTGCAGACGTTGCTGAGGGGTCAGAACTACAATAATTTTAAGGGCAGAGTGGCACAGGGATGAGAACCAGCCTCCTTCAGGGGCTGGGAGGCTCCAGCCTCTGACAAAGTTTCCCCACGATCATTTATTAGAAAAGCAAAGTGTGGCCAAGTTGGTTTTGATTCTCTTTTAAAGTGTTTTTTATAATTTCCCATTTTCACGGGTTTCTCAGGAGCCAGGCACAGCAGCATGGGCGCTTCACAGGGAGAGGGGTGAGAGAGGGCTGGGAGGAGGGACCGAGCATCCTGCATGGTCTAAAGAACTTCAGGGTGACATGGGAACAAAGAAAATGTGTTTAAAATTGCTGTAGCCAAGGCACTAACAGGCGCCCTCTGTATGCTCATGTCACTGCCATGCTGGTTCCTGCTGATTACCTGAGGATGGAATTCTGTGCCTGGTTCCCTGGACTCACATGGGATCTGCCAGCACTGCAAACCTTCTGCACCCACCAAAGACATCCCAGAGTGACCCGTGGGGAAACACCCGAGCCTTGCTCTGCCAGGGTGTCAGCACAGCTCGTGTCCTAGGGAAATTTAACCAATTGGGATAAATATGCATCAAAGGGGTCAGCAGCTCCAAAATATCCTCAGGAGTGCACTGACAAGCTGGAAAAGAAATGCTGGACACCATTTCTGGAGCCTCAGGAGAGGCTGTCCCAGCTTCTAAGGAACCATCTGATGAAAGGGCACAAACTGCTCTGAAGCTGCCCTGGCAGGGTGAATTTTAGCTTATAAAGTCTTGTTTAGGAATTATCTCTTCTTTTTTTTTTTTTTTTTTTGAAAACTTTTTTACTGCTAAGAGTTAATCACAAAGCACATGCACTGGCCAGGCAGGGATCCATTCCTGGTGAGAGGAGGGTGCAGGAGTAAGGTCACAGAGACTGTGAGGGAAGATGAGAGTATTTGAGAGATATTTCCCTTCCTTCATGAGGAATAACCCAAGGAGTGGCAGAGCTTCCTGGGGCCATGCAGAGCCGGGAGAGACCTGGCATTATTTTGGGATGGAGGTCCGTGTTTCAGTGTGATTCACCAGCCAAGCTGAGCCCGAGTCCAGGCAGGCAGGGAAGAGGAAGAGGAAGGAGCAGCGCAGAAACCCCTCATCACATGTCCCACCAAAACCACTAATAATCACATTCGGTTCAGCTTTTCTACTTCCCACCTCTGTGACCCACACCCACTCCCGTGACTGCCTTTTCCACCATGTAACAGCAGCAGTTTCTCAGCAAGTTCCAGAATTACCCAGAACAGGTCCCTGCAGCCACGTCCAGCATCCCACCCATGCCCAGGGTCCCCCCAGATCTCCCTGGCACTGATGGCACAGCCAGAGAGCGGCCCCAGTGCTGAGGGCAGCAGTGCTGGTCCCTGCACACCCATCAACCCTGGCACAGCCGCACGCCTCAGCACAGTCCTCTGCCAGCCCCCAGTCCCTGTCCCTTCCAACCCCTCCAGGCAATGACAAAATCAGATCTCAATCCTCTTATCCCCCCTCAAAATCCAGGGAATCAAACACATGAGCATAGATCAGGAGAGGAATGGGGGCCTCATGCTCAGGCCACAAACCCACTGAGCCAGTGCAGGAGATTTTTGTGCGAGCAGAGAACAGCTCAGCTGTGACAACACATCAACAACAGCTAAATTTAGCAGGTTATTTTCAGCAATCCAGATGCTGGGTAAATACAACCTTATTATTTCATGCAGGGGCAGAAGTTCAGCTGAGTCCCTTTTGCTGCTTTTCCCCATTAGTTTACCACGTTCAGCCAGAGGAGCCCATCCTGAAATGCTGCAATGTCACCACTGCCTGGCTGTGTTGCCAGGAGCCACCAGCTCCATCCCTGTCCCTTGGCAGTGAGAGGGGCCACTGCTCAGTGACATCTGCAGAGCACCTCCGGATCACATTTGGAGGGTCCTGGTGCTGCTGTTGGGAGGAATTTATTCTGAGGATGCAGTTTTCACGTGCACAGCCAGTCTGTGAGCCTTTCCTTTCTACTTTGTTCAGAACAATACATGGGAAATGAACACTGGAGAGGAAGCAGAGACTTAGGAAATCCATAGAAACCTTGCCCAGCTAGGACTGCTCCAGTGGGACAGTTCAGGGCTGTGCAGGGGCATTGTGTCCCACCCAGCTGGACATGCTGCTGGAGGGGACCAAAGGGTGAGCCCGGGTGGGTCCTGCCACAGGGCAGGGCAGTGGGAGGAAGAGTGGGGACACAGGAGTCCCTGTGTGCTCCAGCTTAAAAGTCACCTCTGAGAAGGCAGGTGAAATCCAAGTTGGTTCCCATCATCACTGCTGCAGCAGCTGCCATGGCATACCCAGATATTTTAATGTTAAGGGAAGTCACCGTGACCTCGTCCTGCTGGTGTTCAGGGAAGGGGATGTGACAGCACAGCCACAGCTTCAAGGATGGGGCTGAGAGCTAGGAACAGGTCCTGGGAGCTGGGAACGGGTCTGTCCATACCTGGAAATCAGCTCAGCAAGTTTCCCAGGTGTGCTGGCAGAGCAGAAGTGCTGTGGGGTGGGAATCACAGGCAACCTCCAGGAATTGATGGAAGAGCCATGACAGACACTTTGCCAATAGCTACTGGGATAAACCAGAACCAACTGTGCCCTGCCTCATGTCGGGAGCTCAGGTCCTCCTGCCGCCATTCAAAGAGACTGAAAATCATCAGGGAAAGGAATGGTGCTCCCTGAGCCCATGGCCTGAATGTCTCCTTAAGTGCTCCCTTTGTCCAAGCACCTTATGGGCACAATCAGCAAAGAGGACAGCAGAGACCTGCCCTGGCCCCTTCCCAGAGCTTTAAAACCCCAACGGAGGGCACAAACCCCCCATCCAATGTAATCCACAGGAAAAGCAGAACTCCAGCCCTGCACCAGGCCCTGGGCTGCTGCAGGTCACAGTGACACCAGGAGCCACCACATCTCCATCGATGCATCCAGTCAAAGGTGACAAATCCCACAGTGAGAAACTGCTCCTGCTCCTCCTGTCCCCAGAGCCCACGGCAGCCCAGCATCCCTCCAGCAGCCAGAGCTGGGACAGGGACATGTGACAGGCAGGTGTCACATTGGGCTGTGTGAGCGTCATTGAGCCTCCACCAGGTGAGACCTGGATTCTACAGGCAGTTGTAACTAAGGGAAAAACATCTATAAACATTCTTTGCCCCAAAATCCCAGTCACAGTGTGAGTCTTCCCTGCCCCTTCTTTTCCACAGGGTTCTTTAACCCTTTTCAGCAAGCTCTTGACATTCACATTCTTAATCACTCCCATGAAAGGGCCAGAGACCACCCAGGATACCTTTGGGGCTCCCTCACAAAGGATCTTTTGTTTCCCAGAGCTCTCCTGTGCTCCCAGGCTCTCCCTAGCTGGGCTCTGAGCTCACCTAACCCTTATGTGGATGAAAACAAGAGGCTCCTGGGCATTGCCCTCCAGTCAGATAACTGCCTGCGGACCCCCAGGCACATCCCATGGGCTCCCCGAGTGGCAGGTTTCCCTTTTCATGGCACCAAGGCTCTGGCCAACAGCGTGGGCAGACACGCTCCCCCTGCCTCCGGTGCTGGAGCCACCATCCACAGAGCCTGTCCTGAGCTCTGTACCAAAATCAGCAGAGCCACTCCAGGCTCCAGGTTCCCCCATCTCCAGGGCTGCCAGAGCTGATGCCCACAGGCTGCCTGTAGGATGGAGTGGGTTTGATTCTGGGGGTATCACTGTGCAAAGACCCCCATGGCTTTTACCAGTGGGATAATGAAAGGTGGAACCTCTACCCTCCTACCCACAGCCCCATCTCCATCTCTAGTTCCCAGCCCTGCTGGCACACACCCCCTTCTCCTCCTCCTCCTTCTTCTTCCAGAGACCATCACCAGCCTCCCCAGCACCCATAAGCCCCCCAGGGCAGGGCAGCCCTGACTCCCCAGCCTCTGCCCCTGCCTTGGCAGAGGTTTGGTCTGGGCAGCAGCAGCCCATGGAGCCACCCACAATCCCCATGGATCAGCCTGGAGCTGCACCACGAGTCCCTCCTACCCCACAGTCATAGGTGAGACATCTCAGCCACACAAAGCTCTGAGCCAGGAGACCCTCCTTCCTGGGTCACAGCAGTGCCACGGCTCCGAAGCTCCTGATGAGTTTATCTGTGGAGAACAAAGCTGTTCACCACAAAGAGAGGAACTGAAAAGGAACCAAGGTCCTTCTGCAAATATATCCCTCTGAAAATAACAGTCTAGGGGCAAAAATCACACTGCTGGCAGAAAAACCCAGGAGCACAGAAAGGGGACTGTCCTTTTCCCATGACCCCTGCCCATCCTACAGTGACAATAATCCTGCCCCAAAAAACATTGCCACAGCTTACCTGCATCTTTCTTATCTTCTAGCAATGTGAAACTCTGTGAAAAGAAAGAAAGAAAAAAATAAATTTGATTTGATTCTCATAATCATGGACTGCTACCCCTCGTGTCTGGGCTCAGTCCCCACTCCAGCCTCTCCTCTGCCTGGAGAGGAGTTGGGACCAGAAGTGCGGCTCTGGCTCCCAGGACAAGCAGGGCTCTGGCAAAGGCTTCTCCCAGGCCATCAGCCCCATGAGTTTTAAAACATCAGCACCAGCCACAGCCCAGAGTGCTGGGCAAATACAGTGTGCCCATCATGCGCCCACCACCCCAGCTCCCAGGGAAAGCCAGGAGAAGGGAGAGTCACAGCAGTGGAGCCCCAGCAGCACTTGGAAGACAGCAGCAATTTGCAGAGGTGGAGCTGAGGGTCCCTCCCCCTGTCCTGAGGCAAGCACAGAGCCCAGGACCACTCTGGCCCCGCTCCAGGTGCAGATGAGCCCCTCCAGCGCTGCCGCAGCCCTGCAAATGGGGCCAGAGGTGCCAGAGGATCACTGCAGGAATGCAGCACGCTGCTGAGCCGGCCTTTCCCATGGACCCCCGGGACCCCTCTTCCTGCCGGGGCAGCAGGCCTGAGGATGACCCGGGACAGATGGGTTTAACCATGTCCTTGCTGCTGGACTTCCCTCATCAGTGCCTGCCCGAGAGGTGCCATCAGCAGGACTGGCATCATTGCTGTGACCTCACAGCATGCCAATATCTGCAAGGGAGGTCACTGGGCTCCTCCAGCTCCTTTGGCATTGCCCTGTCTGTTCACACACCTTTCTTTTTCTATGAAATCTTCCGCCAGTCACACCTCCAACTCATTTAACCTGAAAAGCTTTAATCCCACAGGCAGAGCCTAGCATGTTTCTCCCTCTTCAAGGAACGTCTTGGCTGTTCATGGTGAACAGCAGAGCAGCACCAGCATGGGCAGGAGAGCAGAGCCAGAGGCAGAAGCCTCAGCCCCACACAAGGCCATCAGTGCCCACCAAGGGCCCCCAGAAGGGTGGTGCCCTGGCCAGCTGGGCCACCAGACCCCACGTCAGGCTGAGGTGACATGCTGAAGTCAGTGGTCTTCCAGCTGTTTCCAACATCACTGAAGCACCAGGGCACCAGAGCCAGCATGGGCTGTGCTGAAGGCCTCGGGGTCTGCAGCTCTGCAAGGGCAATGCAGGACCCAGTGTCACCTCTGTGCCACCACCAGTACAATGGCAATGCCAACACACAGCACGCAGGGACAAACAAGTTTAATGGGAACAGCTCAGCTCTCTGGAGACAGCAGGGACAAGACAGCCACTAATATTACTAATGAATGTCACAAATGTAATTTTTAGACTCAACTATTTTAAGCATTGCACTGAAAGCCCGGGGGACAGTGTGCATTCCACATCCATTTCACCGCAGAAGATCCACTCACCCAGCACAGCCTGGAGTACAGCTCTGCCTGTGTAGGGATTTTATGCTTTTCCCAATCTTAAGCTCCCAAAATCCACACTAACAATTCTTCTACAGTCTTTCCAACTCACCTCCAACTGCACTGCGTGGGCTGGGACACAATAAACCAACACAGAGATCAGGGGCAGGCAGGGAGAGTCACTCGTTATTAAGGCGACAGATGAGGAATTAAAGCCCAATGAAAAGTCCCAGATGCCTCGAGAGCCGCTGCTGCAGGAAATTAAAAGCTGGGGGCCGCAGCCTCGCTGCTCCTTTGTCATCTCGCTCACAGCCACCCCGGCCAAGGTCCCGCAGCCACACCAGGAGCGACCTGAGCCTCTGGGTTCAGGGGGGTCTCCCAGCCCAGTCACACCCCCGAGCAGGCACGGCAGGACCCTCTCGGCACGTGCTGACCACCTCGGAGGGCCAAGGGCACAGCCAGACCCACAAAGCCCCTGAGCCCCCTGCCCACCCGGGGCTGCCGTGCCGGGACGTGGTGACAGGGACTGGGGGCAAGGGACCAGCACACCCGCAGCAGCCCAGCCAAAATTAACCTCTCACGTGTACGTGGGGTACGGGCACAATACCCCCCAAAGCAGGGGCTGACACCGTGAGCAAACCGAGTCCCGCCTGGGAAGCCGCCCCGCTGCCCCTTCCAGAGGCTCGTCCGGGAACGGGAGTGTGTCAGGGACGGACACCGCCAGGCAGCGGTCCCTTACCTTGGCTCTTTTGAAGCAAGCCCAGAAAAAATCCAGCAATGGCATGACGGGCAGGCAGGGGCCGGCAGAGCCCCCCTAGACGGCGGGGCCGGCAGAGCCCCCCGAGCCCCCCATGGCAGCGCAGCGAGCGCAGCGCAGCGCGGGCAGCGGCGGGCGGAGGGAGGCAGGAGGAGGAGGCAGCGGCGGAGGCGGGCCGGCGTTCAAACCCTGCACCGTTATTCAGTTGGTTGCGAACAGGCTTGGACGCGATTGAAATTCCCTGAAGATTGCGAGTTTTAAACAGCTCCAGCTTCCCTTCCTGCCTGGAACGCAGCGCCTGCTCCCATTCCCAGGCAGCGAGAAGGGGCGAGAGGAGAGAGACGCTGTGGAGAGGGAGAAGGAAGGGGGAGTTTGGCTGTCAAAGGCACATGTAGGATGGTGAAAACCCAAATTCCAGGCGAGTCAGACTGTCACTCCAGTCCTGCTCAAGCTGACTGGCAGCTCCCGGTGCTCTCCTCTTCGAGGGACAAGGGATACCTGCCGTGGTGTCACCCCTGGATGCCCCCAGCTGGCCTCCCACATGCTCAGGTGCTGCTGGCCCCTTTGTGGGCACAGCGGGCAGCCAGGCTCACCACAGCAAACATGGCAAGCACCCTCACCACAGAGCAGGGGCACCCAGGGCCAGCCTGCAGCAGAGACCCCAGCAGGGAGAACAACACAGGGAAAATCACCCCACCCCATGAACCGGTGATCAGTGTCAGCAGTTCGGAACAAGCAAGGGCAAGCAGATCTGCAGAGATGCCTGGGCTCAGCCCACAGGACTCCCAGTGGGTGCCACCAACCCTGGGCTGGCATCAGGCTCACCCGTGGCATCACTCCTGACCACAGTCCATTCCAGGCTGGTGTCACCTCCATGTCTGCAGGGATGGTGCTGCCCATGCCCAGCCTGGTGCCCGTGCTGTTCCCTGCAGGCAGGAGCACATGCCAGTGCACAGGGGCTCTGCCCGGGACACGAAACATCTGTACCCAACCCCCAGTGGTTGGTGCGTGTGGCAGCTGTGCCTGGTGCCACATGTCAGCCAGGGCAGGCGAGGACAGGGTGCTGGGGACCCTAAGCATACGGATAAGGGGGACAAGGAAAGAACAAGAGCACACAGGGCCATGGCACAGCAGAGCTGGAGAAACTGCACCTGCCTGGAGAGGATGGCATGAGGTGCTGCCACCACTGCGGAATCCCACAGACCTGCCATGCACCCTGACCCAGCGCCTGGTGTCACCAGCAGGGCACTGGCATGGCTCTGCTGTGGCCCTGGCAGCAGGTCACAGGCACCATCAGTCCTGGCACTGGCTCCAGCTGCCTCCTTCCATCTCCCCCTCACTCATTCCTCAGCGGGCTCTGGCACCGCTCCCAGGCCTGGTACCAGCTGCTGCACCTCACCCTGTCCCCTGTGTTACTGGGCCAGCTCAGCGGTGCTGGGGGCACCAAGGCTTTATATATCAATTCCTTTTCTCCTCCTTTAAACACCCAGGGCTGGGAGGACAGTCTCACCTCTATGGCACATTGCCTACCAGGGTCAGCTTTCCTCGCACACTGCCTGACGTCCCCATTCAGCTCCTTGGGCACCACCACCATAGGTCTGAGGCTGGCAGGGGACCACCACTGAGGCCAGGACACAGAAGGGCACTGCCACTGCAGGATGCCAGGAAAGGCTCCACCATTGTCACTCGCAGCAGCCCAGGAGTCTGTTCAATGCTTCGACAGGCTTTCCCCCCAGAGCAGGGCATCTGTGCCTGGGCTGGGGCTGAGGGCAGCTCTCACGGGAGGGACTGTCCCTGCAGGGAGGGTGGCACTGCCAGGCTCTGTGGCACTGGGCTCCTTTTCCCATTGTGCTCTGTTCTGCAGGCAGGATGGCACCTGCCTGCTCCAGCTAGCACAGGCAGCACATTGGGTAGTAGACAGACATCCATCCATTGGATCATCGGGACAAGCCAGAAGAGATGGCTGTGTCCTTTTTAAACCAGACAAGCCCTTGCAGATAGGGGTCAGCCTTCCTGGTTCAACCATTACCCCACCAGGACCCAGAAAAGCACCCCCATCAGCCTCTGACAGCCCCCCACCAGCCCATGTCACTGCTCACTCTGGCGGCATCGGGTTCTTCTCCCACTTCCTCCAAAAGCCAAAAAAGCCGAGTTAGCACAAATAGAAGCAGTGTCTCCTTCTCAGCCTGGGAGACAAACCACAGTGGCTTCTGCATACTTGTGTAGCTTCTTCCTACCCAGTCATCCCAAAAGCATTCCAGTAATGTTGCATCTCGGATCCTTCCTCATCATGCCAGGACACTATCCTTGGCAGGAATAGTTCCTAGGGACTGGATCCATGGGGAAGTGGCAGGAGCTGTGCACACCAAGTGGATATTTCTGCCAAGTGGTTCTGGGCCACAGATCCCACTGCTGCGTTTGGCTCTTCCCAAAATTCCTAATGTACCCACTCCACAAACAGCTACAGGAAAAGCAAAAGCAATGTCCATCCATTCTATATACGTATATATACGTGTGTGTACCATTATCACCCTCAGACCCATGTGAGAAACCATTTTTAACTTGAGTTAATTTTGTAAGGTTGATTCGAAGGAAAACTCCACCCTATACACACTCACTAATAGCTTCCCACGTGGTGAATGCCATCTACTGCCCGAAGTGCCCAGAGCTGGGGTGGACACTGGGGTGCCACCAACCAGCCCCAGCACTGCCACACACATCTCGAGTTCTCCAAAAGTCATGGGACAGAGCTGGTATTTTGGAGGACAGGTACAGCTTCTTCCCACAACAGATCATTCCCTGGAGGATCCCATGTCCCCACGGCCGGAGCTATTTCTGTCCAACGATGAGCTATTAATGTCCCGGCTGTCGCACAGTATCAGTGACAGCGGCTGGCCGGGCAGTGTCCCCGTCGGGCAAAGAACCCGCCGCTGGCACCGCTCCCGGGGTGGGTCCCAGGCTGGACAGGAGGGGTGTCTGCAGGGGGGTGAGCGGGGACACCCCCGGCCAGGCGGCACCCCCGAGCCGTCGGCAGGCGGGGATTTTCCACTCGCTGCTGTGCGCTGGCATTTCCCGAAGCCGGGAAGGCGGCAGCTCCCGCGGAGCCGGCGTTGCCAATTAGCATAGCGGGAACAGGGACCCTTTTCTTCTCCCGATGGCAGCCGCGGGGCGGGGGCTGGCGGTGCCGGGGCTGGGACACCACGAGGGCGGCGGGAGGAACGGGGACAACACGTGAAACCTGCCGTGCAGGGGAGGTGCAGAGGGCGAGGGCAGCGCTGAAGCCCCGCGATGTGCCCCCGGCGCGGGGCTGCGGGCTCTGCCCGACGGGGTCCCGCACACAGAACGCCACGAACCCCGCTCCCCCTGTCCCACAGCCACCCCACACCACTGTGACCTCCCTGTCCGCTGGCCACCGCGGCTTCTGCCTTAAAACATTCCGAATTGAAAACAATCCCCAAACAACGCTGGCATCTCCAACAGCAGACGGGGGGATGCACTGGACACTGCCTGGAGAGAGGGCTCGGGGTGCGCTCTGCTATCGGGATAGCTCGGCTGTCGGGGTAGCTCGGCTGTCGGGATGCTCTCAGCTGTCGGGATAGCTCGGCTGTCGGGATAGCTCGGCTGTCGGGATGCTCTCAGCTGTCGGGATAGCTCGGCTGTCGGGGTGCAGTACGGGCCGCAGTCCACAGCGGAGACCCAGCACTGCGGGAAGGCTTCCCTCTGGGATGGGCAATTAGGCAATTATTTAATCCCCACGTGCCGGCTCCTGCGGCAGAAAGAAGCGCTCGGGCGAGCAGGGGAGCACTCCTGTGAGCTGGGCAGCACCCAGAAGGGCCTGCTGGGCCCAAAGGCATCAAATCCCCCCATCAGCAGGATGAAACAGCCAGCCGGTCCCCCGGCATTCCCTCAGTCCCTTCCTGAGGGCTCAGGCAGCGCAGCGGGATGTCACCTCTCCCAGCACTGGTGGCACTTGTGTCCTGCTGATGCTTTCCCTCCAATACCAGTGACACTTTTCCTAAGTCCAGATGTCCACTGGGCTCCTGGAGACAACCCGAGGGTTCCCGGCCTCATCCAGGGCTGCAAGAAGGCCCCACACTCCCAGTCCCATGGGGGTCCCAGCATAGGCTGTGTCTGTGCTTTTCCCCCACAGGATGCTCCAGTTTGCATTCTCTCACCAGTGAGAGAATTTACAAACACCGATTGATTTAGTACACACACAAAAGCCAAACACACTTTTCAGCTGACTAGTCCTCACAGACTGGCAAAATCCCCCAATTTCACCAAACAAGAGATAATATCACTGAAAAAATAATCGGTGGATGGTTTGGGGGAATTTCTGCTGTGCCAGCTGAGGGTGCTCCTGCCCCCATTCCCTGAAACTTCCACAGGTCTGTAAGCCCAGAGCTGAGAGCCAAAAAGCTTGGGGAGCTCAACAGGGGACAGGGGATGTGCTTAACATGGGGGAAGAGCTATTTAAATGCATTTAAAAGAGCATAACTGATACGATAACATTTTTGAGATACTATAGACAAATTACACAAATTACAAATAGGCCCAAGTGATACAGAAAGAAATTGAGGGGTTTTGAGACCCATATATCCACCTGATTTTAACTCTATTAATAATAATCAAGCATGCTAGAGTAAGTGTCCATGAGTGTCTGCAGACACTCCCACACAGGACAGAACTCCACCAAAAACCTGCTGCTGTGCTCCAGTTTGCACACAGGCATCTTGAAAAGAAAAAGAAATATAAATCAGGGTTCATTTTTAAGTATAGAAGGGAGCATAAGCGGAACGCTCACCAGGCATCTTTTTCTTCCCCTGGGAATAGCACTGAGCTGCTGGAGCCCGGCTGGGACATTAATCCTAGGATATAATCCTCTGCCCCCAAGGCAGGCGCCACAGCAGCCCAAGGAATTGCAGCAGTTATTATTAGCAGGAGCAGGGAGTCTCGCATGGTGTAAATTTGAGAGTGGCATGGGGTGGGCTGGCAGCACACGCGTGCTCCAGCACACACGTGTACATAAACACACACAGAGATACACACACCTGGCGAGGGACAAGGAGCCAGTACCTGCCAGTGACAGCACACTCTGCACCTAAAAAATAACCACAGGCAGCAGGGACACCTCCTCAGCCTGGCACAGTGAAATGCCATTTAATAAACTGCATTTGAGCTACTTGTTTATTTTTGCACATAGTTCTGGCGACAGCTGTTGTCTGGGGAGGATCCCAGACCAAGTTCTGGCTGAGTTTGGGATTAATTCCAGGACAGAGGAATCTTGTCAGGTGCAGCACTGGCTCCCTGCAAGGGCAGGTCTCTGCAAGCTGAACCCGTGACGAATCCACACCAGCCTCCCCTCACTTATGGAGGGTTGGGCCATTCCTATACCAAGTTTTCCGCACCCAAATCCAGAAGCAAACCCTGTCCACTGCAGGTTCTCTTGCCTAGCTGGGGACACAGCAGAGGGACTGACTGGGACACAGGACAGGGACATGGTATCTCTGTTTTCGGTGCCAACAGTCAAATCCCAGGATGGCTCCAGGCCCTCAGCCCTGGAGCAGGAGGGAGCATGAAGGTGACAGAGCCCAAGGGTTTCTGCAAGCCCACCAGTGCCCAGTTTAGCTTACTGAGCTCTGCTGTCCCATCCCAGTACTCTGGAGTCCCCAGAGAATTGTCCCCATGCCCCACTGGCACCTCCATGCTCAGGCACAGACCACTACAGTGCAGCGTCCAGCGACCAGGAGACCCTCCTGAGTCTTCCTCAAGAGCCCAGGGTCGCTCTTACACCCCACCAGGGCCAGGCTGACCTTGCAGGCATCCCGAGAGCAGAGCACCCCAAAGCTGAGGGGGTTCAGGGCAAGGGCAGCCGGGCCCAGTGGGCATAGAGCAGGCAGCAGCAGTGGGGAAATGCCACAGATGGTGCTCTTCCCCTTCGGGAGCATCACAGCAGACACTGAGAACAAGCCAGCACTGGGCACAGCTTCTCTTGGTACCCATTCAGTCAAAATCCCTGCCCAAGTATGCTCTCTTCTTCAGCTGCTGACTGCACGGACAAGGAGAGGCACTTCATGCTTGGGGACACCAAGTGCCCATCCCGTGCCCATCCCGTGCCCCAGGCTCTGCACTCCGTGGTATTTCCAGGACTGGATGGGAGCCACGTGCCACTGCCAGCCTTCTGTGGGGACATTAGGAAACCTCCAAGAAAAAAGCTTCAGGAAACCCTTTATGCCAACCCTCACACACACAAAGCCTCATTATGTGACAGCGAATTCTTTTTGCCCCCCACAAGTGTGGGGGCTGCCAGGCTTGTCCCGGGGAGGGATCATGCTCTGTGCCACAGGGCAGAGCTGGAGCCACGTGCTGCACGTGGGGTGCAGACCGGGCTGTCCCCACACCCTGTGCTATGCCAGGCTTCTGCTGCTGCTGGGAAAAATTCAAAACCCTGAGAAAGAAGAGGCAGCAGCTCCATCCCAGCTCTCGGCCCTGTGGGTTTTGCTAAGGGAGGACTGAGCTATGGGGAGAGGAAGATTTTAAATCAGTGCCAGGGATTAATAATTGCACGTTCTGTTTATGAGCCTGAGACTGCAACACAAAACACCAGGAAAAGACTTGAAAAGAACCAGAAAACACAATCCCAGTGAAATCTAGCTGTTCTTGCTGAGCTCTAAAATTTACCCCCTGCCTTTTTCTTGTAGAAATCAAGCAGCTCATCAGGCTGCTGCCTTGCAACAGTGGCGATGGGGGAAGCAGGAGGAGAACAGCCACAGGGATGGGGGAAGCACAAGGGGAAGAGCAGCAGGGTTGGGGCTGCTCTGATGGCAGCCCTCACATGTGGGCACAGCTACATTGCTCCAGGGGCTCCAGAGCCTGGAGCCTTCCACAGCCAAAATAACAAGGACCAGAGGTCTCAGGGGTGAAGCAGGAGTTTAGAGCAGAGAGAAGACAAAGCAGCTGATGTCTGCCAGAGCATCCCAGCCTCAGGACCGCTCTGGCACCTCAAGGGAGCAGGGAATGGAGCGCAGGCAATGGGCACAAACAGTCACTGTGAGATGTACCTACCAGCTGGCCAGGACATGTCTTCACTTCCCCAGGAGACAGAGAGAAGGCATTAACCTCACCTACCTCCCAGTCTGGGACGTTGTGGTCTCTCCCCAGGTCTGCCCAGAGCAGTCTCTCTGGATCTGGTTTGCTGTTCCCAAATACGTGCCCAGGCTTTATCTGGGGATGTTCATTGAAGGCTAAAACTTCACTGCTGCCAAAAAATTCATTCTTGCCTGTAGCATCACTGCTGTGTCCTGCAGGACCCTCTGTGAGGCTGAAAAATCTTGGCCAGTGCCTTCCAGTTCTCCTGGGAAAAGACCCCCACAGGAAGGGTGTAGATTTGTCATGGAACAATGCAGAGTCAGGCTCATCCTCAGGACTGTGCTCGCTGCTCCATGGACAGAAGAAGCTATAGACATTTGCCTCACCTTCCTCATCTTCAGCTGATGAAGAAAAGTGCAGGGTTGGGAGCTCATCCCACTGGCCTGGAGACACCAGTGGCTTTTCTTGGTGCTCAGCACTCCTTGTGTCCATTGTCCATGGATGGAACCCCTGCTGCTGGCAAAGCTGGCAAAGCAAAACCATAACTTCTTAGCAGGAACCACCCAGGAGATGACATTTAGTTTGCTTTCTCCATTTTCCTTTCCATTCTATTTTATTAGAAAGGGATGTAATGGCTGTTTTGCCAGGAATGTCTATGCTTTCCTCACCAGAGCGTGTGAACCTGCAGTTAGTGCAGGCTGTTCAGATCAGTCAGCTGGGTTTGAATCCTTCATTTCTCTCTTGAAATACCAAACTCCTTCTACCCTTTCAGAGGAGCTTGTGGTTCACCTCGTGCTCTTTCCACTGCTAACAATGCAGCACTGAGGGAAGAGGAGGGGTTTGGAAGGGGCTTGTTGGCAGAGATTTCACCCAGGTGCTGCCTGAGGTGTATTTCAGGCCAGGAGATGCTGCCCCAGACCCCCAGGAGGAGCTGGGGCTGAGCCTTCTGCATGGGCAGGAGGAGTTTAGCCAAGACAAGGGATTGTTCCATCTCCTCCCATCCTGGGCATGGTGGCACTGCAGGAGCTCTTGCCCCACCATGAGCACCACAGGGACAAGGGAGCATCGTGTGGCAGGAGCCTTCCTGCTGTGCCTCACTGCGTCCAAGACACTGCCTGATGCTCCTTCGCCTCCATCCACAGCACAAACATCAGCTGCTGAGACACAGAGGGCTCAGAACACAGCCGTGCCAAGGTACCAGGCATGGTACCAGGCAGGCTGTGACACCCCAAACAATGCCCTTGTTGCCTTCCCTGAAACAAGGGCAGGGGGGACAAGGGTCAGGGAGAGTAACCAGGATGGAAACAGTGAACCTGTCCTTCCCACAACAGGAAGTGCACTTATTATTGCTCTCTATGTCAACTAGGACTGGGAGCAAAATCTACAGCAAGCTTTCACTCTTCTCTCTCAGGAACCCATCCCCTGCCCCTGAGCCCCCCAGCACAGGCATTGCCCCCTGACAAGGTGGCAGCAGTGACCCTTAGTCTGTGCCAGCAGCAGCCCCGGGTGTTGGGCTCCCTGCCCCAGCTGCCTCCAGTGATGCTCTCCCCGATGTCTGCACTGAGGACCCTCCATGCTGGGCATGGTGTGCCCCATCCCACCCCTCCCTGCCAGCCACCCCTGTGCCGAGTACCTGCAATGCAGAGACTCGGCAGCCTCCAGCCTGACTTCCAGCTCCCACAACCACGTCATCGATCCTGCCGGGAAAGCCAAAGGTCGGGAATCACGGGGTCACCGTGCCAGGGTCAACAGCTTCACTGCATGATTCACTTCCCTGATTTTACTGGGAAAGTCCTTCCTTCCACCATCACCTGCCCCATTCATTTGCCATAAGTTACAACCCAGCGCACAGTATATTTGCTTTGAAAAATTAGCTTGGGGTAAAAAAGTGCTAAATCCAAGCTTTATCCAAAGAATTGTAACTACAAACTATGGAGCTGCATCTGGGAACGGCTCTTTTGAGTGGAAGAGTTGCATTTCCAGCCCAGTAAATGGTCATTTTTTAAAAAAAAAAAAATGCCCCTCATTCAATGAAGGTATCTTCTCGCTCCAAACTGGTAACTGAGGGAGCAGGCAGAGTCCCCGCAGCAAGAGCAGGTCAGGCACTGCAGCTGGTGGTGGTGGCCGGGGCTGGCAGCTCCCAGCTCACCTCTCCTGGCTGCCCCAGAGCCCCATCCTGGCTCTGGGACCCGAAACCCCTGGCTGTGCACCCTGAAATCCCCGGTGGAGCAGGAAACCAAGGCAGGGAAAAAACCAGCTCCAAAAGGCGGATCGGGGTGGTGCAGTCCTGCCGCCCTCTTGTGACCATCCCCAGCCCAGAGCCCGGCACAGGGTCAGCGTGTCCTGGGTGCCACCATGTCCCTGCTGCCACCAGCCGTGATTATGGCATGGGTGTCCCCCCTGTCACCCAATGGCACAATGCAGAGCATGGACACGCTCCTAGCCATTGCCTCAAATCCCAGGGCAGGACAGGGATGGCCGTGATTGCCACTGGTTCATTAGCCAGGTCAGGGATGGGGTTAATTGCCTGTCATTCGTTAACCACTCAGGGATGGGGTTTAATACCCATTCATTCATGAGGCACCTTCTTACCAGGTTTCTGCTCACCGTTTACCTCCCTCGTTCAGCCACCAGCACACTGAGCCCCAGCCAGTGCCACCGGGTCACACTCAGGTCCCCGGGGTAGTTCCCAACACCTCCCAGTCCTGAAGCCACTTGACCCCTGATTTTGGGGCACACCAGCACTGCCGCTCCTTCCCCAAGCTGTGACCAGCTGGGAGCACAGGCAAGATCTGAGCCTGAGCAGGCTGATGTCCCAGCTCAGTCCCAGGGGGTTTGGCACACACGGCCGTGCCCTGCTGTCCATGCCGGGCCAGGGAGACCCGAGGGCAGGGACTGGGGAACTTCCCCCTCCTGCCTCAGCTGAGCCTGGGGAGCTCCCAAGGGTCAGGCTGTTCCTCACCTAACACAGGTGCCACAGGCACAGAGAGTGCAGTGCTTCCATCCACACATCACACTGCCCTTGTGACTTTCAGCCTGTTTGAATTTTCAAATTTTAAAGTTAAACCAAATTATTTTTTATTGGTATTAAATAGATCAAAATTTAAAGCATAACTATCTCTGCTGATAAAAGAGTACTAAAAAATCCTAGAAGGAAAGCCTGGTTTGTGCATCAGAAAATCAGCCACTTCTCTGCAGAACAGTTCAAACACTTTGTTAAAGACAACACAGCTGCTTCTCCTTGCTTTCCTTTCCCCCTGGAAAGCATGAAAGTTGTTACCACAGACATTTCCAGCAAACTAAACCTCTGTTGTGGTGACAGGGATCACTCACCTGCATGGCCCTCAGGAGGGATGGCTGTGAACCTGGCTGGACAGGATGAGGGACATTCAGGGGCACTCTGCACTCTGAGGTAACACCAGTACATTAAAAGACTACCAGCATTAATTCCAGGCATCTGCAAATATCCAGGTATTTCACTTGCATTAACTGAAATGCTTTGGTTGTATTTAATGTGCCTGTGTTCTGTTGGCTTTGGGATCACCCACCAAGGATTTATCTGCAAGTGTGGCTACACTCTTGTAAGAAAGAAAGATTTGGCTCAAGGAATCCCACTGTAGCCATCAACAACAGCTTTACTACTCCCTTCCCTTGAGTATTTCTTTTCAGCTTCATAAAGCTGAACTAACTTTTAAATGAACAAAAAATTGCATGCATAGAAGAAAAACCACATTTCACAAGTCAGAATTTGATGGAAGCTCAGAAATTCCCCATTTCCATGGTCCCCATGTCGATGAACCCCTCCAGCCCCTTGGTGCCACAGCCAGGCCCTGTCACACACAGCAGCTCGTTATCCACAAGTGCAAAAATCCACTTTTAATCTGCAATTTAGCAATTTCCATCCCAATTCCCAGACACTGCCAGTGCTTACAGTACAGACTGCTCTTGTACATAGAACTATAAATTAGGAACACTCACACCTCAGGTTCAGTCTATCTGCACAACTGTAGGAAAACGGACATTTTACAGCAGCTTTTTCACCCGAGATGTTTCGAAGCTTTCCCCTTGGATTGCTGACTGACAACAATGGACAATAGCATCGTTTCTGTACACTTTCCAAACGCAGATCCCAGCTCTCAATCCCTGTGCCAAAATACACCCAACTCTTGCCCATCTGTGGTTCTCCAGGTGAGGTATGAAATGCCCCTGCAGGGACTGGAGAAAGAAACCCCCTCCCTCTTAAAAAAGTGTTAAGCAAAACAAACGCCCCACAAAACAATCCACAGAACAGTGTCTGACATCTCAGGGCAAGTACAAGGGAACAAAATGCACATTTGCACACATCTGTTGCTGTCCCTGTAACAACCAAAGGAACAGTCATATACAGGCAGGCGAGAGAAGAATTCATGTCCTGCTCCAGAGCAGCCTCCACCTTCAGCACCATTTATTTTCCTTCCTTCAGCCTGTTTTAAAATTTGGGGGCCCAATCCTTGGTTTGTCAGTACCAAACAGCCTGACCTCAACTGCACAGAATCTCTTGTTTTTATCATATATATATATACACTCTTCGTCCTCTCCAGGGAATTTTTGCTTCCCAAATGCAGAGTGAGAGCCCAGTCTCTGCTATAAACCAGTCACAAACCAGTTCTGTTTCTGCAGGACTCCAAGCTAACCCCTGTGGTCTTAGGGCTGTACCTCTGCAATGAGCCCACACTCCCCTCACAGACACAGGGCCAGGGTCACACAGTGCTGAAGGCATCAGGCTGGAACCCTCTTCCCTGCCACATGAAGGGATGAACACACACAGCACATGGATATGGGCTCCAATTCACTGCAAAGGGACCCAACTTTCCCAGGAAAGCCTCTGGTCCCACAATGCCCCAGGTGCAGATCCCACCACTCCATAAGGGAATGAAAGGAGTCAGACACATTTCTTCCTTCTCCACACATGACAGCAGTAAAGGTCTATGGTTTGATAAGGCATTTTCATCTTCAGTGAGAGTCCAAGCACAGGCATGAACTCTGCCAAGTAGTGTGGTCCTGGAACTTCATCTCCCAACAGCTTGGAATTCCAGGATCTCCTGTTCCGTCCTTAGGTGGAACAATCCCTGTCCCAGCGGGCACTGTTTATTTAACACCAGTACAGAGCAGGGCTAAATAAACCCCTCAGTAGCTGGACCTTGGTAATTTTCACAAAGAGGGACACACAAACAACCACTTTTTGCAGCTCTCTGGCTTTATCCCACAACCTGCCTTTTTACAGTATCCCTATATATAAATTAGAAAGAGATAAAACCAAGGATTCTCTGCAGCGTCCATGAAAAACTCCAGTCCGTGTCCCAGTCCCTCAGGATGGGGCTCACTGAGGGGTGAAGGTGAGGATCATCCAGCTGATGACAAAGTAGAAGAGGAAGATGGGGTACACGACGAGAGCCTTGCGGTTGGGGGGCTGACTGTCCGCCAGGAACGCTGTGGAGGCTGTGGAGACACACACAAGTGATGGAGCAGCACAACACTCATCTGACCCACCCTCTGCATGGCAGCAAACCTGAGCGAGCACCTGCATTACAACTGTGTTGGAAGAGAAACCAGAGCAACCCACTGCTCAAACAACGGGCTGTAATCACCAACTTCCTTTATCACAGAGAAAGATAAATCATGGAGTCACAGAATAGTTTGGGTTGGAAGGGACTTTAAAGCCTCTCCAGTTCTACCCCTTGCCATGGGCAGGGACTCCTTCCACTAGCCCAGGTTGCTCCAAGGACTGTCCAACCTGGCCATAAATGCTGATTAATATTCTATAATGAGAGTCAGACTTCCATATTAAGAACAGAAGAAATAATGCATTATCATCCTGCTGCCCAAGGCAATTTGCATATGACCATGGAAATCACCAGGAGCAGAGGCTGAACCTATGCCAGCAGGAGGATTGGAAGAATTAGGGTCTAGAGGGCAAGTCTTGTGAGGAGCAGCTGAGGGAACTGGGAGGGATCAACCTGGAGAAAAGGAGGCTCAGGGGGGATCTTCTCACTCTCTGCAACTCCCTGCCAGGACAGTGGAACTGGGGCGGGGGGTGGGGGGGGGGGGCGGGCTCTGCTTNTTGGACATGAGGAGGAATTTCTTCTTGGAAATGGCTGTCGGGCATTGGAAGGGGCTGCACAGGGAGGTGGTGAAGTCCCCATCCCTGGAGGTGTCCAAGGAATGATTAGATGTGGCAGTCAGTGCTCTAGGCTGGGAAACAAGGTGAGGATTGCGCATAAGTGGACTTGATGGGCCTGGAGGNTGTCTTCTTCCCAAAATCCCTTGGGAGGAACCGTTATCTCCCTAGCTAGGTCTGAAAGAATGTATCCTTGAAGTGTGTTTAAAGTTTCTTATTGGATGTTAGTTAACCCTTTTCTATTGGTTGTTATTCCTAGTTTTCTATTGGATATTTTACGATCCATCGAAAAGGTATAAATACCTTTACTCATGTAATAAACTCTCTCTCTCTGCTCCCTCTCCGGCGGTCTCTGTGTGTCTCTCTGCGGGGCACCCTGGGACCCGCCCTTTGGGGGGGGGAAAACTAGTGGGGGGAGGAAGGCTCCCGGCAATGTAAAGGAGAAAAAGCCTCCCGCTAGCGGGACGTAATCCCCCCCCATAAATCAACCGTCGTATTTTCCATCCTCAGTGATTCTGGGATTCTTCCTACAGTAGCCCAGGAAACACCTTAGACTACACCATCCATTGGCTTTGCCCACGGGAATGAACACAGACCGACCTCTCTGAGCACAGCACACAGCGCACACACAGGGTACTCACCCAACGTGGACCACCCAAACATGGCCATGACCACGATGAGGCGGATAATGAAGCTGATGGTGCCAGCCCCTGCCAGCAGCACCAGCCGGCACACCAGCATGGCCACGGTGAGCGGCAGCACACAGTACCCCAGCACACACAGGCTCTGGAAGAAGGAGCTGCACAGGGAGATGGGAACAGGAAAACAGCAATCAAACCAAGCAGTGCAGAACTCCAGGCACAGGAGGGTGTGAACTGCCATGAAACAAACCCACTCACATGGTCCCTCCAAGAAGCTTTGAGTTGAGCGTGATGACAACAGCACCAAACCAGATGATGACAAAGACCTCGGCAAACTGGGGCCCTCCATCATCCTTGCTGTCTGCAGAGCCACCCTGCAGCATCCTGGAGGGGAGCAGAGAGAGACAGCTGCTGTGGGGGACAGACAGAAACATTCTGATGTGGGGAACAGAGAGAGACAGCTGCTGTGGGGGACAGACAGAAACATTCTGATGTGGGGAACAGAGAAAGACAGCTGCTGTGAGGGACAGACAGAGGCATCAGCATTGACAGAGTTTTCTTAGACTGGGGTAGATGGTAGAAGAGGATTCCCAAACACTTAACCCCCGTTATTCTACAGACCAATAAATTTTCATCTCTTTTATTTTCAGTAGTAGCCTCAGTTTTGCACAGGAAAGGAAAATAGTTGTGGCTCCACTGAAGGGATTTCAGCCCATTTGTTTTCCTGTTTTGAGGACTGTGCAAGCATTTAGAAAGGAATAAAGCCATGGACAAGGGGCTAGGAGATGAAAATTAAAGTACCAAAGATTTGGTACCTTTCATAGCAGCAGAGCAGTCAGTGATTGAACATACCAACCTTAAAGCAAACTATGGGATGCAGGCACCACAGAGCCTGGGGAAGTGAGCAGGCATGGACTGTAATATTTAAATGACACCCTCTCCTTTTGCTAAAGCTTTCCCACCACATTACTAACTGGTTTCTCTACTCTGAATATACAGGTGTGCCTCAGTTACTTATAGACCTCACCAAGATTTCTCTCCCACAAGGCAGATCTGACCCCCAAAATCCCAGGAGCCACCATCACTTGCCACCCCTGATCCCTGCACCAGCCCCCCTTCTCCCACCGCTCTCCAGGACATGCAGCCCTGCACCTCCACGACCAGCCAAGGTCCTGGCTGCAGGTGGGGGCAAAGTCATCAAGCACAGCTGAATCAGGACAATGAAGCTGGGACTCCTTCAGCGAAACCATTACTAGGACAGGGGACCAGCAAGTGCTCACCCTTAAACCCTAAGTTAAAGGACAGGAGGTGCTAATGGGCTTGAAGTGTCACAAACACATTTTATAAGACAATCCAACCAGGCAGTGCTTGTACAAGACAGAGGGGGATCAGATGACCTTGATCTCAACATATTAACCCATTTTTAATATCATACAGGAGTACAAAGCCCCAGATCTTCCTGAATACTCACAGAGCCAGGGAGACACAGAGCACCAATGGGCCCCACAGATCCCCTGCAGAGAGAGGGAAAACACATCACAAATGTCACAGAACCATCTCAGTTTCATTTTCCTGGGAGTGATGAAGACCCTTCCCCTACTTCCGATGTGCCGTTTACCACATCCCACTGCCTTACAAGCTCCTTACTCAGCACCTTACACCGCATTCTGTAATAAAATTCATTCAAAACCCAGTAGCTGCCAAAGTCCTACCCATCCTGGAACCTGTCCCCCTGCCCCAGAGCCCCTGGTCACACCCTGACTGTCCCAGGTGCTGGTCAGAACAGGGTGTCCAACACTCCTGATCCCTGTCCCACTGCCCTGTGTCCTTCCCCCTGCACGTACAGTCCCTGAGGAGAGCGCTGCTCTTCCGGGGGTACATCACATGGACAAACTTCTTCCCAACGGCCTTCAGGTCCCTCATCTGAAACAAATACAAAACACCTGCATTTCACTCTTCACAAAAGTTACAGTTCCTAGCTAAAGCAGGGAGGCAAAAGTAAAGGACCATTGATGGTAAATTGGGAGAAGATCCAAACCAAAAAACTCTGTAGCATCCTCTGCAAGACATTGCCTACTTTTTCTGCATCCTTTAACAACTATAAAATCATGTCCTTTTCCTTAACAACCATAATATTATATCCATTAATAACACCAGGATAAGAACGACGCTTGCTCCTCTAGGAAAAGAAAATAAATTAAAAATTCCATCATTCAGGAGAGTTTCCCCCAAGCCCCCTCTGAGGTCTCTGCCCTTGCAAGGACTTCACGACCACAGAGAAACTCTGGGGCCACAATTCAGACACTTTTTCACCCATAGGATTTTGTTTTACACAATGAATTGTAAAACAATCCCCAGACTTACACACAAGTACAGGTTAAGCAGAGCCGTGCAAAACCACAGGTTTTGCACAACAGTTGCCAGACTCCAGAAAACCCCAGTTCTTCCCCAGCCAGAGGCCCAGACTCACAATCGTGTCCCTGACAGGCTCGTCCAGCGTGGAGTAATCCTCATCAGGAGAGTGAGATCCCACAGGGACAGTGATCTCCCCTTCCACTGGGATATCCTGGGATATGGACACATCCGCCAGACCTGGGAACTGAACGGATTTCAACCTTTAGGAACGCACACAAACCAGCTCATGAGCACTTCCCATGGGTTCGGGATGGACACAGCTGCTCAGCTAAAAGGCTCCCCAGCGGGGCCAGGCTGTTGTTACCTGATGAGAACAGCACACGGCCTAAGGAGGTGAAGTGAAATGTACTTAAATGTGTAGGAGCATTTCTCCAGTCACTTCCATAACCCACTCTCTGCCCTCTGTCGGCAGCAATAACTGAAGGAAGCAAAGAGCTGTTTGTGCTTTAAGTGAGGTGCAGCCACAGGAGAGGAATGACTCCCATGAGGAGCGAAGCCGTGGGGAGCAGCACAGACACAGCCAGGTCTCACCGGGACGGGGAAGCTCCGGGTGCCCGCAGCTGGGGGAAACAGCGCAAGCCCGACCGGTTCGACGGCAAACCTGGGGCAGGGCGGGCGAGGCGGCTGGACGGCGGATCCCAGTGCCTGCTCCTGCCCGCGTCCCTGTCCCCGCGCGCCGGACAAGCCGCCGCCGGCCGAGGCCTCCAGATGCCGCTCCGCCTGCGCCCCGCATTGACCGACAGCCCGGCCCTGTTCGGGTAGGGGGGCAGGGAGGGCCGGGTGCCCCCGGACAGCGGCCTGTGCCCTGTGTGCCCCCCGAACCCCCCGGAGCCCCCCGTGCCCGCCGGTCCCGCTCACCAGGGTCCCCCCGGCCCCACTTCCCTCCGCCGCCGCCATCTTGGCTGCCTGGCGACGTGGAGGCCGCTCGACGTCATCACTGCGCGCCGCTGCGTCACGCGCCGCCGGAGAGTCCTTGGCAACGCGGGCGGCGCCGTCCCCGCCGGCAGGGGGCGCCTTGAGACCGGCCCGCGGGGCAGCGGCAGCGACCGGACCGGACCGGACCGTACGGACCGGACTGCCCAGAGCGGCCGGAGAGGATCGTACGGAGCAGACTGACGGGAGCGGCTGGAGCGGATCGTACGGGCTGGACTGACCGGAGCGGATCGTACGGACCGGACTGACCGGAGAGGATCGTACGGGCCGGACTGACCGGAGCGGATCGTACGGACCGGACTGACCAGAGCGGCCGGAGCGAATCGTACGGACCGGACTAACTGGAGTGGATCGTACGGGCCGGACTGAGCGGGCCGGGAGCCTCGGTCGGCACAGTCCGCACTGCGCGTCCCGGNAGCGACTGCTACCTGGACAGCCCCGACTTCCGAGAGCGCCTCAAGTGCTACGAGCAGGAGCTGGAGCGAACCAACAAGTTCATCAAGGAGGTGATCAAGGACGGCAACGCGCTCATCGCCGCCATCCGCGGTGAGCGGCCCGGGCGGGCGGGCTCCT
>VWZG01012873.1:0-58332 GCA_013396735.1 Grallaria varia | reverse complement strand
CCTCCCCATCCCCGTCCCCATCCCTCTCCTTGGCCCCATCCCCGTCCCTGTCCCTGTCCCCATCCCTGTCACCGTCTCCATCCCCGTCCCTGTCGCCATCCCCGTCCCTGTCCCCATCCCCGTCCCCGTCCCTGTCCCCACACCGCCACCCTGCAGGCGCGGGTCGGACCCTCCATCCCTCCTTGCTGGGCCGCCACCAGCTGCGGCGCTGACCGAGCTCTCCGCGGCCCCTCCTCGTTTAAGGACAATAATCCCTGTTTGCGGAAGGTGCTCCGTTGTTTTCTGTCCCCAAAATAACGGGATTGGAGTGTGGTGGGTCAACGTGTGTCCTCTCGTCACCCCCTGCTTCCCTGGGGGGCACTGGGAGAATGAGAGGGGACCTCCAGATCCCTCCTGCAGTCCTTCTTTTGTTGGTGGTGTTTTGTCATTGTTTAATTCCTGATGAGGATTTTCCCCAATGAAATCTCAATTTCGGTGTTGACTTTGAGGGAGTTGCCGGTTCAGAAGTGCTGACAGATCACCAGGTCACCTGGGCCAGGTTGTCCCACGTGTTTGACATGTTTCTGACCTGTCCGACTGCTTTGAATTGTTTTCCCTTCCCAGAGCTGTAGCTACGCCTTCATATACACCTCCCCTGTGTCATCTCCCGTGTCTTCTTGGACCCGATGATGTTAAAGGTCTTTTCCCATCCAAATGATTCCATGTTTCTCTGCTGTTATAAATGCACTAGAATCCAGCCCAGGCCAGCAGAGCAGCCATGGGGGCAGTGGAGGCAGACACAATCCACGTTGGTCACACGCAGTTTTCATGCCAGCTGGTTGCTTTCAGTTGGTGTTAATAGGTTTAGCTGCTGCCCTTTTGTTCAGAATAATTCAGAGCTTCCTTGTTATCAAGGCCATGGCTGAAATAGCCTGTGTTTGCCCATCTGGAAGCAGCAGAGACAAAAGCTGGTGTGACTGAAACTGCCAACATCACAGGGCTGTGAGACCTAACATGGGCTACAAAACCCCAAATCTCTGCTCAGTTCAGGGCAAAAAAACCCAACAAAATGGAAACCAGAGAGATTTTACCAAACCTGCTTGTTAATGGAAATGCTCTTTTTCTTCATCACTTTGCTCAAAACCATTTCCCGTTTTAGTCTTTGTAGTGTGCAGGGATGTGCAGGGATTTTGCTGGGTCAGCAGACCCAGTCCAGGGAGACTGGCCAAGGAGGAAGGGGAGAAGTTGAAGGAAGCTGAGAACACCCAGAGATCGTAGAGAATCCCCCAGGACTGCTGCCCCAGCTGGGTCCCGCTGGCAGTGACTCCCTGCCCAGCGCTGCAGCCAGGCAAACTGGGAAATGGAAGCGCATGCAATTGGGAACAGCAGTTTGGGACAGCCACGTCTGTACTCCAGCCTCTCTCCTGGTGTTTATGCCCAGCAGTCTTGAGGCTTGCAGTGGCCGAGGCCCTTTCTCAGAGCAGAATTCCTGTAGGTCTGGATGAAGTGCTGTTTAATCCCCTTCCCCAAGTGATTGCCACACATGCAGTGCAGACACCTGGTGCTTTCTCCAGGAGACAAATGAAGGCTCAGGGGGACTCTGCTTGTGGGTGCCCACCCACTGTATGGGACAGGAGACGTGAGTTGCCCCTTACCGTGGGACATGCCATGACATGGAGATCTCCAGGGGTTGTCCCTACCAGGGAGTCCCATCCAGTGGCACAGCTCATGAGCATTGCTCCTGCCAGCCATCGAGCCATACTGCCTCCTCTGAGGTCCCAGGTGGGGAGACAAGGGCAGCAGGACCCTCAGTGGGAGGACCTGGGCCTGGTGCAGAAATTCATCAGCTTCCAAGCTTGCTGCTCTGCAGGATTCTGCTGACTTCAGCTTCCTGCACTTCCTTTCCCGTCCCCATCCCAGGCTGACCATGGCTGGGCCATGGTTAAGTGCTTTCACAGCAGCAAGGCTTCCTTGCCTCTTGCTCCCGCTCTGCCTGGTGCAGTTGTCCGTGGCCTGCCCTGGATCCATCCCTGGGAAGCTCTGCCTGCTGGGTCTGTGTGGGCAGAGCCAGGTGTGCCACGTGCCTCTGTTCCCTGTGCAGTGCAGGTGGTGCTGGGGGGCTGTGCCTGAGGCTGTTACCGAATGAGGGTGACACTTCAGGGGCTTTAACTCCTTTGGCCTTTCATGGATTAAGAGAAACTGGTTCTACTCCCCATCTGACTGATGGGTGGAACAAATAAAATCCAGGGAGTGAAGTCCTCCCAGTCCTCCCAGCCCACCACGTCCTGGTGAGGGTCATTCTGCCATGACAGTCCTACCAGTGCTGCCTTTGAGGGAGGTATTTTCTCTTCCTGACTGACACCCCCCCACCAGCTGAGTACAGTCCCAGCTATACGTGGGACACTATAAGGGGACAAAGTATAGAGTTGTGCCAAGTGAGAAATTAAACTGACTAAAGCAGAGAATAATATTATTCATTTGTAACAATCTTGGATGTGAAGGCCAGTGATAGAAATTAAGTTACTTTGAGTTAGAGCTGTGAGTTGTTTTTGTTGTAAAGTTGGCTACATCCCTTCTTTTTTGTGCCAGGAGTACAGAGAGCTGCTGGCAGTCCCATATGTTGCACTGGCAGTGCCGATGCCACCGTGGTCTGGCCCTGGTCAGGGAGGGAGAAGGATGGGAGGTGTCCGTCCCCTCGGGCTGGTGTCCGTCCCCTTGGGCCGGTGTCCATCCCCTCAGGCTGGTCAGGGCCTGGTGTGGGCACCAAGGATTCAAGTCCTGGCAGCGGCTTGTTCGTGCCCAGAGCTTGCAGCCCCAGGCCACCATGGCCAGCACTGGTGTGACAGAAAAGTCTCTCTCAAGGCCACGAGGGATGCCAGAAGTTGTGACTGTGAGAATGGCTGCTTTACAGCAGTTTCTTTCTGTGCGTTTTTTTTAATCTCTCCTACTCACTGAACTTTGTTGTGTGTGTGGTAATGCAAACCCATCTATTTCCCCTGTTCTTTGATGTTCTTTCCCTACTAAATATCAAATGGAATTGCAAAAATGTCAGGTGAGGCTTCTCATTAATATCTGAGTACTGTGATGCTGAAAATTGTCCTTTGAAGCTGGAGGAGCTCTGAGTTTCCACGCATGTGTTGTGTATGTGGTTTCGTGCTTGATTTCTGTCCTATGTGGAGTTCTGCAGAGTGCCTGGGATGTGCCTGTCAGTATCCACCCTCCCTAGGTGGTGTGAGCACCTTATCCTGAAGGATAACATGATAAAGGTATGTGTAGAGACTGTGTGAGCTTTTCCCCAAGAATAGAATTGTATGAGGGACCCAGGGAAGGTCCCACCATCAACATTGTCCCTGCAGGTTCCCGCAGTGCTGTGTGTGGGAACTGGCTTGTCCCCTCAGGGAACTCCATGTCCCCAAGAATGGGGAGACAGGTTTCTGTGCTGTCGTTGGATGTGGTGCCTGAGGGTTTAATGATGTGGAGCGTGGGAAGTAGCATGGCATCAGAACAGGTTATTTTAATGGGATTGAAGCTGCCTGGAGGAGCCTGTCTGCCTGGTTTTCCAGAAACCCATGTCCTGGTTCATGGGAAGGCTGTAGGGACAATGGCTGGAATCTGCTCCTGCTGTATGTTACAGCCAGATCCTGGGTTCTGTGTCTGAACAACCCTAAACTCCTCTGGAAAACAGGGGAGAGGAAGGAATCTGTCCCACCCAGAAGAGGCTGCAGCTCTCCAGGCAAACATCAGCTCTGCTAGGAGGGCACAGCTTGGCATCGAGGTCCTGCAGTAACAATATCCTGACCCATAAAGACAGCTTAGCCCTGAGGCAGCATCTGGCACATGTGTGAGGATGTGCACAGAGCTGGGCCATGGGGGTGCCCAGTGCCCTCTGCTCCACGGGAGGCCACCATTACAGTGCCAGTGTGACCAGGGCATTCTGAGCCCCAGCAAGGCTGGCATGGGCATTGGCACTGATGCACTGCCTGGGCGGGTGTGCAGAGACTGCACATGTGCCCAGGGAATGCAGCTGCTGCTGGATAGACACGACTTTTTAAAACATAGTCTGTCCTCTTGGCTCTCCTCCAGTTGTATCCATGCTCTCCTGATGCTGTGCCTCTGGAAGTAATTGCCTGAGCCATGACAGAGTGGATGCAGGATCAGCCCCTGTTCCAGCAGTCACAACTTTAGGAACAAAGAACTGTCCCTGGCTGGGTACAATCCACTTGGAGAACTCATTAGCTTGACCACCCTGCCATCCCTGCATTTGGAAATGGTGTTTGTCGTTCCACTGGCTCAGCAGGAGCCTCAGCCTGGAGCTGCAGATGGAGCCAGGGATTGAGCACTGCCTGGAATGGGGCTGAGTCCAGCAGGGTTTCCGCCCCACTGCCTCATCACTCTCCTGCTAAGGAAGGGCACTGGGGGAAGCACTGCAGAGAAGAGACGCAGACAGAAGTCTGTGGGCTGTTCCCTGGTGCTTTCCCACTGAACTTGTTCCACTGTGGACCCTTTTTTCCACCCATGCTGGTGTCACTGGGAGGAGCTGCCTTGGTCTGACTGCAGGAGGGGACAGTTGCTACTGCAGGGCCACCTTCCCTATTTTCTCCCGGAGCACATCCCACGGGAGCAGCTGCGTCTGGACTTGAGCAGGGGGAAAATGACTTGCTGGGAAATACATCACTCTCCTCTAGCAATAATATGTTCTCCTTGTGGTTGTTGTCACCTTGCAGGTCTTCCCTGTCCTCGCTGGCAGTTTCATCCAGTGAGGGCACATGGTAACTTTGAGAAGTGTCTCCTGATTTCTCTGCTCTAGTTGTCTGAAGAGACATCAGACTCATATGCAGCCTAAAAACAATCAATGGCTGTAGGGTGATTTTGTGTGCACCTAGACACCTCCTAGAGCCAAACCAATTGCACTCTATAAGTTAAGGACATTGAGGGTATGCCAATTTAGCAAGATTCTCTGCAAAAGGGAAGATGCAGTAAGAGAGTGAAATGTCTTAATGAGGGTTTGGGGGCCTATGTGCTCTTGAGTGTCTCTATGCTGCAGCAATCAGGCTGTGGCTCACAGCATCCTATGGGACAGGAGATAGTAGGAGCACCTGGGCGCTGCTCACACAGAGCCACTGGGAGGCTGTGAGTGGATCAACTGTGTGTGTGTGATTCCTTTCACTGGGCAAAACCACTGGGTTGGTGTCCTTTGAGAGGAGTGGGAGTTCAAATCCCAGTTTCCTGCAGCAGCTCGTAAGTATGCTCATCTTGTAAAGAAAGATCTCCGTGTGTGTACATCATCACGGTGGGGCTTCATCTCTCCCTGGGAGCACCTGTGCCCTGGAGGTGTTCTCAGCACAAGTGGGCACAGGGGGATCTCTGCAGCGGATGAGGTGGCTTGTGGTCCTGGGCTGCAGACTCTGAGTGCAGGATCTGGGGCCCCAGTTAGTGTAAATCTAAACCAGACATGCTTTAACCAGAGAATAAAACACAATAGCAGAAAAAAGAACAAAAATCCTCCCAAAAGCCAACCCTCCCCGAGCCATCAGAGCCAAATCTTTGGTGCAGGCAAGAGAGACAAGGCACAGGCATAGGATCTGGTGGACCCAGCTGCAGAGCAGATTCCACTCCTTGTTTTGGGGCTCGGGGATGTGTTTGTTGGGGTTTGCTCCCACCGGAGCAGCTCTCTTGCCCTGCACGTTGTCGCTGTCGGGTTTGTGTGGCCGGTGCAGGGCAGTTGGGCTGTGTGGTGATGGCCCTGTGTGAGCTGTGCTGTGCTGGGCTCTGTGTCCCCTCCCTGCTCTGGTCATGGGGTCTGCAGCCTTCTCCCTGGGAGCCACTGGCTTCTGCTGGTTACAGCTGCTCTGCCCATGTCAAGGGGTGCCCCGGGCTTGGTTTCCTGTAGGAAGCCCAGGGCAGGATTATGGGCTGAAGCAGCCTCTCACCAGCCATGGCTGTGGCAGCCCCACACCAGCCCTGTCCCTGCCAGCTTGGGGGCTGATGTGTGGGCTCAGGACCAGCCCCGGTCCAGCTTAAAATGAACCAAAGTGCAGTATTTTGTGATGGCTTTTTCCAACTCTGATATGCTTCCCAAGACCTTGCTTGTGTACGGCCAGGGAAAGAGGAAAAGTTGTTTTCATGTCTTGAAGGACAGTTTTTCTTGTGCTGCACATAAGGCATGCAGGGATCATTTCATCCATCTTCTGCTGCCTTTCCTGGCTCCTTCCCTGGGAGGATGTGGGTGTTATCCATGTTCTCTGTGTGTGTGACAGCCCGCAGCTCACAGCACACTGCTGCTGACCTAAGAGTTTCCTCTTGAGTCACTGTGTGAAGACTCAGCTTTTCTGGCTTTTTTCTTGAGAAATTGTTGGGATATTTTATTTCCTAATGCTGTTGGTAGCCCATTGATAGCTACAGATATGGTGTTCTTCACTCACCCCCAGGCTTTTCACGGGTGGCTTCCGTCCTTCTGGGAGCCAGCCTGGCTCTATGGAGTGGCAGCAGTGGCCCTGCTCCATTGTACCACAGTGTGTGGCCGGACACCTTCCTTGTCAGAATCCTGGCAGGAGTACAAAGGTTTGGGGAACTGTGGGTTCATAAAACAAAGGGCCGAACTCTGGCAAACAACCATTTACAGGTGCTGAACACTGAAATGCAGCTGCTTTGCAACTGCTGGAGAATTTTAGAAGGCTGCAGTTATTTTTTCTTATTCAGCATTAAATGAGTCTTTCAAAGACACAGACCTTCTGTTCTGAAACGTGTGAACGTAAAAGCTTTTAAAAGCGTTTCGATTTTTTCCTGGTGCTGGTGGAGTTTCCACATTGGCCTGTGTTCTGCCTCACAGCCTTCTCTCAGCTGCTGGCCAAGCTGCTCATCGGGACTGGCGATCCCAGGCTGTGCTGGCCATTCCCTCCTGGGGCACCTTCAAACACAGCACAGCCTCTGTGCCCGGTGTCCTTATCACCAAATTCCCTGTGCAAGTGAATGTGCGGTCACGAGCTGTTCAAGTAATGGTAAGAGCAGCAGAATAGCCCGAGATAATGTTTATAAATATAGGTACAGCCCAGAATTCAGTTGCCCTCTCCGTCTAATGGCTCTCCTTTTTATCCTGTCCCCCCAGCCAAGCCCGATTCTTGAAGAGCTGAGCCTGGAGGTTTTTAAAACAAGTAAATTTATTCATCTTACTAAACCTTGTAGCTGTGAAAATGGAGAGCAAGGAATGTGATCTGTTCCTGTACCATCACGGGATGAACCGGGGACTTGCAGAGCATCGGGGGACCCTCAGTGTTGGAGGCACAGAGCTGGACCCCCAAGTCCCGTGGGATGCAGAGGTGCCCAGAGGTGGAGCAGCTCTCGGCAGAGCCCCCCTAGGGGTGGGTGGGCTCAGCTGTCCCAGTGCCAGGTTGGCAGTGCCCAGGATGTCCTGGCACAGGTCCTGCAGCGCCGTGGGGTTTGTGCAGCCCAGCCCTGCCCCTCCTGACCAGCTGCTTGGCAGGAGCCACTCCCGATGCCCCCGGGAGGGAGGCTGCTGACCCTCCCTGACGTCCCAGGGAGGGGAAGGTCCATTTGCTTTCCGTGGCTCAGCTTTGTGTATTTTTATTTTTTTAAGCATCTGTCATTTATTCCCCCAGACCTATGCCCTGTCCCCACTCTGGGCAAGGCGGTGACTGGCCTGTGTGGGACTGTGATGTAAACAGGTATATAAATAGGTGCAGCAGCCAGAGCCACCTGCCAGCCTCACCTTGTGTCCAGCTGGCTGCCTTGGCTTCCAGCCCCAGCCCTGCAGTGACACCCGGCTGCTGTGGTCACGGCTCACCTGGCAGTGCCTTCCCCACGGCTCACTTGGCATTGCCAACCTGCCTCACCTGGCACTGCCATCCCCATGGATCACCTGGCACTGCCATCCTGGCTCACCTGGCAGTGCCTTCCCCACGGCTCACTTGGCATTGCCAACCTGCCTCACCAGGCACTGCCATCCCCACGGCTCACTTGACACTGCCATTCCCACAACTCACCTGGATCCCGGCTCACGTGGCACTGCCATCCCTGTCTCTGTTGCAACAGCAGGTATCCAACAGCCTTTGCCTTGGGAGTTGGCAGGAAAACAGCCATATGCTGCTGCCCTTGGAGCCTCCCATGAGGGGTTTGGAAGCTGCTGACCACCCAGCACAGGAACCTCTATCAGCAGCAGCAGTGCCCCTGGAGCCAGGCAGTGTCCCCTTACGGTGACTCTCCCTCCTTTGCCCAGGTTCAGCAGGCTTCACGTCAGTGCTGAGCAATTCCCTGTTGTGGTGACAGTTGTATTTGGATACCATGTAGTCTGAAATTCTTGCAGGTGTAGCAGCAAGTTTAGGACAGGAAACAGAAACTGGGTGGAGGGAGAGTGGAAGGGGGTTGTGTGAGTGGAGGTGGTGGTCCAGAGGGCAAGTAACCAGCTTGCAGAGCAGAAGGTCACTGTGTAGGATGGGGTACTGAAAAATGTAGTGGGAGCACAGCCTTGCTCTTCTCCCTGGAGAAGACAGGGAAGAGACAGCTTATGAATGACTCGGTCAATGAAGCCCTGATTAGGAGAGGTAAATGTGTGACAGAGTGTGAGACATTCAGTAAATTCCTTTACCAGCGATTTGTAAAGCACAGCTAAATATAGCAAGCTATTTTTAGCAGTCTGTGCTAGCCACTTACTCCTGGCAAGTGGAAAACCCCTGTCAGTGTGGGAAAAATGGCCTTTGTCCAATGTGTCAGGATTTCTGAGTCCCCACAGAGCCTTCAGGGGCACTTGCGGACGACTTGCCCTGGGTCAGTGCCAGGCACTGCCTGTCCTGGGCCACTCTGTAACTCCCTTATGGTGAACATCACTCCTGTGTGCAGCAACAGGAGGGCTAGACTCCTTGTAGGATGGTGGTGTGGATTTGGGACTACCTTGAAGGCCAATGGAAGGGTTGGTTTTTTTTCCGTATTTGAGAAAATCAACATGGTTTTGTGTTTGAGCAGCTGTAGACTATTTGGGAGTGTTCTGTGAGTCAGGGCTTGTTACTCCTGATCCTGATGGCACATCAAGATTCAGCCAGGGTACCACTCATGCCTTTCAGAGCTGAGGTATTTTGGTGGGACAAAGATTGGGGTTTTCATGCAGTTAGTACACGTGGTGTAAATCCAACAGCTTGGAGCAGACTCCGGCTCGTTGGCCAAACACTTTGTGTGATGGCTCCTAAAGCTCTGCTGAAAGGACAGAGAATCCCTATGAAGCAGTGGATCAAGTACTAAGTCCAGAACCATATCTGCAGGGTGGCAGCAGGGATCAGCTCCATCTCCTTCATGATGCAGCTTGCTGGGGAATTCTTTGGTAGGAGTTGGTAACAGTAAACACATTGTTTTCCCCTAAGGGATCACAGCCCTCTCTCTGCATGCTTGGGAAAACTGGCATTTCTCATGTGCATGTGCTGTGCACAACACTCCACGGGGAAGGAAAAAATGTTCTGTAGGAACCATTGGGTGGAAATGTAGGTGTGTCCTCAGCTGCTCTGTGTCAGGGTCTTGCAACATTTCCCTGACAAAAATGGGTTTCCAGAGTTCAGATCTAATCTGAAAACTTGTCCTTGTCTTAAAATGCTTTTGTTTAAGGACAGAATTAACTTTTATTGTCTTTTGTTTGCTTATTTGAGAGGAAAAAGTGTGTGGCTGGGTTAAACAGTCCTGTTTTCAAGCTGGAGAAGAAGAAAGCAAAATGCAAAGATGGAACTCCTGCTCTGGTTATTTGCATTGCCTCAGCTCAAGCCTGGTTTGGCTTTTCCTTCTTGATTCCTTATGGGAATCCTCATAGGTTGCTGAAGATGACTGAGTTGCTCCATGCAGAGCACCTGGCGCTGCGATGGGTGGATGCAGAAGCTCAGGAATGGCTTGTTCCCCCATGGAAGTCTCTGCTGGCTGCTCTTCCCCAAGTTGGGAGACCAGTTAAAGTCACTTTCCACCTTCTGATATGGGCTGGGACATCCCATCCCTTTCTGGGAACAGGGGATGCTGCAGCAGCCCCATCACTGTTCGGCTCTTCATGCCCTTGGTTGGATTAGGTGAAGTTCAGGACTGCCTTTGCTCTGGGAATGCTGCTGGCCAATGATTGTGATGAGGTGGGCAGGGATTACTTTTATTTTGTTTACTCCTCTGTAATTTGCGGTGTGATGCCCAAGGAGCAGCATGTGATGAGGATTAGCCAAAAGGGGGCTGAACCCACTACCTGCTCAGCCCCTGAGCTACTGGAGGAGCAACAATTCCCGCCTGGCTGTGTCCTAGGAAGAAGTAGAGGTGGTACTGGCTGTACCAGCTGCTGCACAGCTGACCAATGTCATAGGAGCGGGGGCTGTTTGGGTGTAGATAAGGGGTGTGAGGTGCTGACAGCCTGGCCCTGGCTGATGTGATATGTACACTCTGCACCTGCTCTCCTGCACAGCTGGAGATGTTCTGTTGGTTTTTAAAGTGTTTATTTGTAAAAATCAGGCTGCTCTCTGCACCTGTGTCACTCCTGAAGTCCTGCTGTGTCCCTCTGGTGTTAAGTGAGCAGCCCAAGCACATCCCTCCTGTCCTGCTGCAGAGATCCTGCTGGTCCCCGTAGCTGTCACTGCAGGGTTGTTGTCACCACCTCTTCTATTTCTGTAAGCTCAGGGACATGGTTTCCTCTCTTGGGAACAGAGGACCACTGCAGTCACACAGATCATGACATCTGGGTTGCAATTAGCAAAGCTAATTAAGGATGTGCACCTGTGACACCTCAGGCGTCACAGATCCTTGTGGCCTCTCCTAAGTGCCCCATTCTCCAGCCATTCCACTTGCCTTGGGAGTGTAAGGGGGAGTGCGAGGCTGTGTCGCCCACAGCTCTGTCCTGTGGTGGTGGTGGTTTCCTTTTGGTTTAAAGTCTAAGCACTAGGGGAAAAAAACAGCGGCACAGCCTGGCTTGGGGCTCCATTTGTGTTTGTGCTTTGTCAGAGGCCCGTGGCTTTTGCAGTGGTAGCAGCACTTTTTTGTTTGTGGTTTTTGGTTACCTGTGGTTGCTGTGAAAGGTCGAAGTGAGAATCCTGCTAGAACCTTGCTGAGCAGGCTGTGGGGCGTATCCTTCGCAAGCTGCTGGCTCTGGAGGTGTGTTTAGCTACACATAAATACAGCCCCAAGTTCTCCATGTGGCTTCTGAGGCTGGCACTGGTGCTGCTACTCCCACCTCCTGCCCTGCAGCCAGCTGGGGGGACTCTGTGCAGGAATGGAACTTCATTTTTACTAGAAGAGTAAATTATTGTGAGCACAAATGGTGAGAGTTGGCATCACATCCTGAGGCTGGAAGGAGGAAGAGGCCTTGAGGACTCCTGATTGAATCCATTTTGGTGTGTTTCCATGGCAATGGGCTGAGCTGCACCGCTAGCAGAAAGGGTCCTTGGGGCTGTTGGCGGTGCTGAGCCTTGGCATGCTCCTTGCAGGGATATTCCAGCTTGGAGCATGGCATTATTCCTTCAGCCTCGCATCCTGGTGCTGGGGGAGCAGAATAGGACCTGCAGCCACCTCTCCCTCCTTCCAGACTTTTGGGGGTGCAGACTGGGGGCGTTTGGCAGCCCAGTGTTTGTATCGGGAGGGAGAACATTTCCAAGTGTCTGTTAAAATGAGGGAGAGTATGGACTTATCTCTCCCAGCATGGGACGGAGCCCAAATTTTCCACACAGCAAATCTCTTCCTGCTGGCCCCTTCCTGTGGTCAAGCTTCTTTCCTGTGACCATGGCTCATCCCTTTCTGCCTGCCCCCCCCTGCCTTGCCCCATCCCTGGTATCACCACACCACTGTTCAGGTGCCACTGAAGGCAGGGGTGATGTCCCCCCGAGTGTCTCTGAGCTCATGGCTATGCTCTTCCGTGGACCCTGGTGCTGTTGCTGTGCTGAGCCCTGCAGGGTCACAGGAGCATTCTCTGTTCCTGCAGAGGCCGGTCCATCTGTCAGCCCCGTGTCCTGTCCCAGGGAACACCCAAAGCTGTGAAGGCACCGTGACAGCACATGGTGCTGTCCGTGTGCAAGCACACAGGGGCTCTGTCAGGAGCCGGTGTTCAGCCAAGGCTCCCTACGTGCAGGAGCTGAGTCACGTTGGTCTGGAGGAGCCTGGTTTGCATTATAAGCTGCTCAGGAGCCTACCAGGCATATGCAGTGCTGGCTCTCCTCTCACTCTCCCTGTTCCTCTCCTTCTCCCTCTCTTTTTCTCATCTTCCACAGTTGTTTCCCTAAGGTAGGTCTGTGCCACCCCAGAGATGTCCTTGGCAGCCACCTGCCTTCAGCCGCCATTAGCTCTGGGGTGCCAAAGTCACTACTCACATCTGGAGCTTCCTACACCCCACTATTGAGGGTACAGATAAGGATGGGTCCCCAAAATGAAAAACATTCCTTGTCCCAGGTGCAGCCAGACAGCTCTGAACTAACTACGGGGCACTCATTGTGCTTTTCACTAATAAAGTGATATGAGCATATGCACCTGGGCCTCCTTCGGCTGAACATTTGGCAAGTAAACTTTCAAGCCAGACACATTTTGAAAGAAAAATGCAACTTAAGTTGGCTCTACTCTTTCTTCTTTTCTGGTTAAAATATACTGTGTTTGGCTTTTCAAACCCTTCTCTGGCATGGCCCTTTCCCCTGTTTTTGTAAAAGCCAGAAGGCAGGAGCTTGCCAGGCGATTCCCCACTGCAGGGGCCAAGCTTTAGACTGACATGGAAACATGGCATGTGGAGACCCTCTGTCCCCACCACGCACCGTGCGTGGGACCTACATGTCCTGCCATGCTCCTGGCTCACAGGGACATGAAGCCAGAGCCACCCTGTGCCTCGGCACGTTCCCCTGGCCGGCACACGTGGAGGGGACAGATGGATGGGTGGACAGATGGGTGCTGGCCAGGGGTGCTGCAGTGAGCTGCCTTGGGTGCTGCTGCTTTTGATGGGGCTCAGGGTTAGGGTTAGGGTTAGGGTTAGGGTTTGAAGGAGAGATTGAAGGGCACCCCCTAATACCGGCAGTGGAGGGGCTGGAAGGGGCTGCAGCAGCATCAGAGTTTGCAGGGGAACAAACAAAGATCCCCCTCAGCAGTGGCTGAATGAGCCTCTAGCCCTGCCTGAGTGAGCACTGGCGGACTGAGGGGAATTATTTGCTGAGGTTTTCCATCAAGTCAATGACATCGTTCTGTGTGAGAGTTCACCCATTTACGTGCTCCAGCCTCTGGCAGCTGGGGCTAAATAGCAACATTCAAGCCTGAATCTACTCATTCAGGAGCTCAGGTTTGACCCATCGCAGGGAGCTGCTGAACGAGGCTTTTGAGGGGGAAGCGGGGACTGGGTGCTCCAAGCCTGTTCTCCTCCCCATGCAGGGAGCCTGGCTGTCCCCCCAACCCTCTTGTCTGGGGGTCCTGGACAGAGCTGGGGGCCTGGGGTAGTCCTGACCTGGGGACAGGGGATCAGAGCAGTCTGGGGACCTGCTGGAATTCCATATGGGCCACTTGATTTCTTTTCCCCACCATCCATTTTGATGTTGTCCAGTTTTTCTCTCCCCTTCACAGCAATGTTTCAGAACACCCCATGATTGCCACCATGGTACTAAGTTCTATGTTCAAATTAAAAAAAGCCCATCCATGTACACCAATGTTTTTTCCACACCAATTGCTGTTCTCGTTCAGCAAAGCAGGGGTGGGAGCTGGTTGCACATTAACACTTGTGCTGTCACATCTTCGCCACTTGCAGCTTCCTGAATTTCAGAAAGTGCCATCTCTGGGCATCTTCATGAAGGAGTCCAGTCTGGCACTGTGCCTATAGTGGAGTCCCAAATTAGGGAAAATAGTGATGTAAATCAGAATATAGAATTATTCCTTTGCTTTTGTTTTGTTGCCTACATGCTATTCCCTGAGGTCAGGCAAGTGCAGCCTCCTTCTCTTTGTATCTCAGGAATTTGCTGTTGGAGAAGGACTAAGCCCCCAAACAGCATGTAGCCTGGTGAGGAGAGATGTGGTTGATTTCGTGAAGTGTCACTGGTGCTGTCCCCGCTGTCCCTGGGTGGATGACTGGGTTGGGCTCTGCTGCAGTGTTGCTGCCCTGTCCCAGGGCTCCTCCACCCAACAGCGGAGCCACAGCCAGGGCTCTGAGGCAGCCGCACAGGATGAAAAGGCACAAAGGATCCTTTGGGCCAGAAACTTCTCTGGAAGGTCCAGTATAATTTGGGCTGAGCCACAGCCACTCTCAGGCCAGTGTCTTTGCTTCCAGCCCAGACGGTTCCTCAGCAGTGGGAGCAGCAGCTGGCTCCCTGTGGCACTGTCCTTTTTCCCTGAGGGCTTCTCTGTGTCCAGGACTTCAAAGAGGGACAGTTATTTTGAGTCCTGCCTTTTCTCATATTTATGTTCTGACTCTACAGATTTTTCTCCCTTATAATAAAACAATTCCTGTGAGCAGTGGCCAGGCTGTCTGACAGCCCCTGTGCTCCAGAGAGCTATCCCGATGCATGCAGAGCCGGGGGGTATTTTCCTGCATGTTTTCCTGCAAGGGAGTATGTCAGCATCCCTTCCTGTACGTGGCAGTGCGGTTGTTGTACCTTGAAGTGCATCCATTAATGCTGCAGAAGCTTTTTCAGAGAAAGAAAAAAAAGACCCAAACCCAGTGCTTTCTCTGCAGCCTCTGAGGGTTATTAATGCAGCAGCATTTTGTGCAGCACTGAAATTCCTGATGCCTATGGATTTTCCTAACCACCTCGCTATGGTTTTGTTTCAGTCAGGCTAAATTTCTAAGACTTGCAGCCTCGGTAGAACTGTTTCAGTGCCCACAGCTGATTGCTCTGTCCTTTTCCAGGGTACTCCTCGGCGGTCCAGAAGTTCTCCCAGACTCTGCAGTCCTTCCAGTTCGACTTCATCGGTGACACACTAACAGATGATGAGATTAATATTGGTGAGTTCTCCACTTTTTGATACTGACTTTTGGTAACTGTCACAGTCTCTCTCTCTAGGAATTAGCCTGCCTGATAGTTTTTAAGCAGCCTCAGGGGCCAGATTCCAGGCAGCCCTTCTATAGCCTATTTTATGAAGTTGAACAGTCACAGGTCGAGTTTCGCATTCCCAGTACAGGGAAAATATGTGGAGGTTTTCCATGGCTCCAGGCCTGCTCCATGCTGTCAGGTACCGGTGAGGAGGCAGGTGTGGTGCTGACCTCCCAGCCAGCTCAGTTTCCCAGTGCCACCAGTGAAGCCCAGTGGGTGCTGCTCCCAAAGCTTCCTCCACTCTGCTGGACAAGCTGCCCCACATTGCTCTGCAAGGAACTGGGCTGCAGAGTGCTGGGAAAACGGATTGCTGGATGTGCCTCATATGGAAAACAATGGCCAGTCTGTGCCTTGGACAGGGCAGCCTGTGGCAGAAGCGTGGGGCTGCTGTGCCCTGCACATCTGTTTGGGGATTAGTGATCCTGGAGCCGTGTTACATCCCTGCCCTCTCTTGACACAGCTCTGCAGGTCACACGGCAGCCACTGCCCCAGGGAGCTGAACTGAAGGGCCAAATGCCCCAAATCCAACGTGTTTCACACCAGTCTGCTCTTGGCTTAGGGGTTGTGTGCTGAGGGGATGACAGGCTGCAGGAGGGACGACAGGGCATCCTCCGGCCCCTGTGGGTTTGACCCTGCCCCATAAGACAAAACCCCTGGGGCACCTGCCTGGGCTAAGAGGCTGGGGCTGCGCATGGAGGGCACAGGGCATTCACCAGGTGAGAGTATTTGCCATCTTGCCCCTGGGGGCTGCAGAGAGGGGAAAAGAGCAAAGAAACCCAGCTTTTGTCACGCAGTGGTTGAAGAGCAGCTGCAGTGGGACATTGCTGATGTCAGGTCTCCCGGCCACCATCGGAAGGGGAAGGAAGTGGAGCCTGTTCCTTGGACTGTTGTATTTAAAGCAATGTGAGGCAGATTGCAGCCTGCCGCTCCAAGGCTGGTTTCCTTTATGGAAAGTCCCTAGGTGAAATGTGCTGGAAATGAGTCAGCTTCCAAATCTAACGGAAGCAGAGGTGCTGAGTTTCCAAACACATCCGAGTCAGAGAGGGGAGAACACTGCCATGTAAATGCTCCTCCTGGGAGCAGAGAGGTCCGAGGCAAACAGCTGCCCAAGGAAAGATGTGTCCCTCCTCTTAGCTGGAAGGGGCAAAGCTCCACCAAGCAAGACTGCTGGAAATGGCAGGGGATGAATGGAGGGATTGTGGGCGGCAGAGAGCAAGAAGAGATCACGGCAGATACAAAACCCTCCATGTGAAAGGAGTACATTTCCTCTCAGTTTTGCTGGAGAGTATTTGGTTTGCTTTTTCTAGAAGGCGTTCCTGGTTTCCCCTGAAGAAGCCTGGGCTGTGTTCCTCCTCCCACCCAGGCCCTGCTGTGCCTGCTGAGGCTGAGGCTCCCTTATTCCTGACACAGCAGCAGAGCGCTGATGTCTCCGTAGCAGCTTCCATCTCCTGCAAGGGTGCCAGGGATCTGCGTGGGAGTGCAGAGCTCATTTGATGTGCAGGATATGGGAATGAAGCAAAACACTCACAGGCACTTACAGGCTGCAGAGAACGTGTTTGAGTTGTAAATAAATACAGCTAAAGGCGCGCTGCTCTCGCTGTATGGGAGGAGAGCAGCTGGGCACCTGGCTGGGTGGTGGTGGGGGCACTGCAGGTGGGAGTGGGACGCTGGGTTGATGTTGTCTTTGATGTTGTCTGTCATGAGCAGCACTTTCCCCTGAGGATGTTAATGGTTACAGATGCACCCATGTTACCCAGCTGTTGCCCACCCTGTGGTCCCCTCTGCAGTCCCTCCACTGTCCTTCCCATGGTCCCTCCCGCAGTCCCTTCACTTATCACCACACAGGACCCAAACCAGCAGCTCCTTCATAGATGAAGTGAGCAGTGAAATGCAATGGTGTGTTCCTTCCTCCCTCCTGGGCTTGGGAATCTGGAATCCTCTGGCTATAAGGATGTTCCTGACATACTTCTGGCCACCCAACTGAGTCACTCTGGCATTCCCAGGTGTTGGTTGGCAGGTATGGCTCGGTAGGTGGTGTCTGTGCTGCAGGGGCTGGCAAGTACTGACCCAGGCCAGTAGCACAGATCCATCCCAGTGCTCCCGGGCTGGCAGCAGTGTGTGAGCCTTGTGTGTGCAGTGCAGGGACAAACTCAGTGGGCTGCTCTGTGACTGCAGCCAGGAAACATGTTCCTGGGCTCTCCCTTAGAGCAAAGGCGAAAAAACAGGTAGGGAATGTTTTATGTACTGGCATATTCTCTGTACATTCAAGGCTGGATTCTCTTTCTCCTTGTGATAATTCCTTTCCTGGCTCAGGCCACCGGTGTCCGTGCACTTCAGGTTTCCCATTGTCCTGGGGAGCCACAGTGACAGCCATGTGTGGCCCCAGGGGTGACTACGATGAGCTGTCAGCCATTGCATTGCTGGAGCCCTCACTGGAGGAGTGCTCAGAAGTTCCTGACTCATCAAGAAGGGCTGTTGCAGCTGAGATCCCGTGTCACGAGGCTGCGGTTGCTCCCTTTGTGTCTGTCTCAGCAGCTGCAGAGTGATTCCTCTCATGCTGGATTTTAGCAGGACAGGTACCTCTTTGAAGGTGCCGCCTGTGGATGAGGTCACAGGGCCCTCGGCTTGCGCAGAGAACACACGTGCAGCCTCTCTCCTGAGCTGTGGGATGAGGTATTCCCATCCATGCCTCATCATACACCTGGTGTGCTCCCTCATGTGCTGCCTTTGCAGCCCAGCCACAGGGAGGGAGGGTGTGAACTGCAGGCACAGAGCTCTGGAGATCTGAGGGAGCCATTCTGTGCTGTACATGCCAGGCTAAGGGTGAGTGTGGGACCTGCCAGACCCGTCCCACACTGTGATGAGCAGGCTGGAACTGTGGGAAGCTTTCCCAGCTAACTCCAGGTAGTTTCCAGGTGCACTGGGGCAATCAGGTTGTTCCCTCAGGCATCCAGCACACAGCCATGCTGCTTGCGTAGGCAGATGTTGGCCCAGCCTTGCCTTGCAGCCCAGAGAGCCAGAGTTTGCAGAGTACCTCAGCTCAGCACTGGCAATGCTCTGCTGCTGAGAAATTTCCTCCCTTGTGACAAATTCAGCCTTTTCCCAAACTCTCCTTCGTTGGGCAGGGACAGGGGCTATGTGTCCTCTCCTGGTGTAGAGAAAGTCAGTTCCCCCAACCTACTCTTCTTTTTCCCTAGGCTAAATTAGTCTTGTTTCAGATTGTTAAAGGAAAACTTTCTTGCTATTTTTATTGTAGTTGGACGCCAACTGCTGATCTATGAGGTCTTTTTGTTTCACTTTTAACATTTTGAGGAGTGGTGTCAGTGCCTATGACCATTTCTATACCTGCTGCCTTTCCTCCTGTACACAGACTTCGTGCTGCTTGTCACTGAATGTGACCTTTGCTGTGCCAGGCCATTTTCATTTTACACATCTGTCCTAGTGAACACCTACAACTCTTCCCAGGCCTGAGGTGCCAGGCCCATCCCAGTGCTGCCAGTGGCTGTCCAGGTTGGACAGGCAGTCCTATCCTGTCCACAACCCCCTATATGGCAAAGTCTGTCCTACTGCTGACCCTGGGGACGGTGACTGCCCCTTTCCGCTGTTTTTCCCTTTCCCTGTTTGCCCCTTCCCCCTGTTTGCCCCCTCCCTGCCACCTTTCCTAATGAAAGCTGATTAACATCCTCTTCCCTTCCCAAGGCCTTCTCTCCCTCATTGCTCTGGGCAAGAGAGACTCATCTCCAGTTCATAAATAAATAACCTCTCTTGGCCAGCTTGCATGTGGCTTTGCCTCATCCAGTTCCTGCCAAAAGGTGCCACCTCTCCTCTGTTTTTTGGCAAGGTTTTAGCCAGTCATGCTGGGGGTGCAGCCCCAGTGGGGTGTCCCAGCATGTGTCCCATGCTCTGGTGCCATGTCCCAGCTCCACTGACCAGCCTCTTCTTGTCTTACAGCTGAGTCCTTTAAGGAGTTTGCGGAGCTGCTGCATGAGGTAGAGCTGGAGAGGTCCATGATGGTAAGGTGATCAAAACTGGACTCTATGATTCCTACCATGGTTAAATGCCAAATTGTGGCCATAACACCACGTGCCTTGGTGTGAGGCTTCCTGTTGGAGGGAAGCTGGAAGCACTGGGAATGGTGTGCTTTGTACCAGGTCTGGCCCATGGTGCCCTGAGCACAGGGGAGGCACTGTGTGGGGAGGGCTGACATCCCAGGCAGTGTCCCAAACCTCTCTGGCATGCAGGCAGTCCCAGAACACCCAGCCCAGCAGCTGGAGCAGGCTGGCTCTGCAGGGCCAGGTGTGTATGAGCTCCTCACCAGCTGGTTCCGTGCTGAAACCATGTGTTAAAGAATAAGATGTGGTTTTGCTCTGGTTTTGCTTGGTGCAGGCAGGCAATGCCCCTGTATCACTGATCCCCTGGCCATGCCAGCCCACCTCCTGCAGGACAATGCACTGCCATCAACCTCCTGCTGCTGTTTGCCCTCTGCCTCTCCAGAGTTCCTCCAGAGCAAGTGCTGGCCTCCCATCTCACTCCTAATTCCAGGAAAAATATGAAGGTTAGGCTCGGTGAAGAGCTTGCAGCATGCCAGGAATGTGCTGCTTGGCTCGGTGTTCCTTTGCCTCATGCAGCTATGGGGGCTCCTGCCAGTCTGGGCTGGTGCCTCAGGGGCAGCTGTGCCAGGGGGTCCATGTGCAGGAATTGCAGGAAACCAGGAAAGCATGAGATACTTCTTTATTATTAATTACAGTGGCTCTTTGGCAGTGGGGGAGCAGTGAAAGGGTTTGTTTCAGGAATTGTGGGTGCTGTCCAACTTTCCAAAGTTGGGGACCAGTTGTTTACTGCAGCCCCCTCGGAGGTTTCACACTCTCACCATGTTCATCAGCTTTAAATTCCCTGCAGAGCTGTGGCAGTGTGGTGTCCTGTCCCCTTCTCTCCCCCTCTCCCTTCTCTGGTCCTTGGGGCAGAGCTTGTCATAGAAGTGGGGATGGTAAGAGATGGCAAGTTGCTCCCAGTGCCACAGGGGAGCTGGAGCCAGTGATACAAATGGGTGAACTTTCCTGTGGATTCATGGAAAAGGGAGTGCAGAGCATGTCCCAGGAAAGCATCTCTCAGACATGAGACAGGAGTGGAAGAGACATGGGCAAGCTTTCCTATATCCCTACCTGGATCAGGCTGGATCTCAGGAAAAGGGAAGTCCATCATTTTTTGAGAGCCGTGTTGTTAGGTCAGGATGGGAGACACCCACCATCATCCACAGGATGACCCCGAAGCCTCCTAATGCTGTTGTTGCTGTGTGTTACTGATGGGGAAGAGCAGGCACAGATGGGTTAAGTGACTTCACCTACAGACAGAGAAGTTTGCAAAGACATTAAAATCTGAGAGTTCTTGGCTTCTAGCCCTGTTCAGCCTTTGTTTAGGAGAAAACTGATCCATGTCCTACAATTAAAATGTTTTTAATGTACGCTGTAGGTGCAGAATGCAAGTGATTTGCTGATCAAACCTTTGGAAAACTTCCGGAAGGAGCAGATAGGATTCACCAAGGTAAGGGTTGTTTGGTTTTTTCTTTTCAATGTAAACAGATTTGTTTTCTCTTACTTTGTCTGAATTCAGATTTTTCTCCTGCTGTGAACAAGCAGACAGTTGCTGTACTACGTTCTGACTTCAGGCTCTCAGAAACTCCCTGTTCAATGCTGGCTTTCAGCTGCTGGCGTGAGGGTTTGTGCTGTGACTTTTAGTCTGATTTTTCAATCATAAGAGGCTCCAAAACCTTTTCTGAATTCTTTGGGTTCTCTCCTGGCCTGATTCCCAAATGAACTCTGTCCTGAGCAAGGAGTGCTTGTTTCAATCAGGAGATCCTTCTTGCTGCTTTCTTTCCTCTCTCCTTTATTCATTCAGTGCTATTGAGAATAAAATACTTTCTGCAGAGAAGTGTGTGGTAGAGGGGGAGGGAGGGAGGGAGGGAGAGAAGGAAGGGGAGAGAGCAGCAGAGGCCAGCAGGCAGAACCTGATTATAGTCATAGGGCATTTGTTATGAAATATTTACATAAAGCATCTAATGAGTCTTTCAGTTGGACCAAACTTTTAAAGAAACAAACTATAAAAAGCAAATTCTGCACATGTGGAGTAGAAAAGATAATTTTTCCTTGTCTGCTATCAAGAAATCCAGGTTCCACGTTACTCGGCAGCAGCTTGAAATGGGGCTGGCTTTGACCCAGCTCTGAAATGGAGATGTTTTGGAGAACACTTGAGGCTTGGATTCAGCCCAGCCCATCTGGAGGCTTTGACGTTTAATAAATACAGGGTTTGAGGAGAGATACTCAATCACCCTCCTGCCCTTTGCCATTCCCTGCATGGCTGGGTGCATGGAACCCTCTGAGGAGCCGCAGCCACAGCTCTTGGTCTTGTGTCCCTCAGAGTATTTCCTTCCTGGGAGCCCTTACGGTGTGTAGGGATCTTTTTGTCCACAGCCCTGTGCCCCGAGAGCCGAGCTGCCTCCACCCATGGGCCATGTACCCTGTGTCCCACTCCAGAGGGGCTGTGCCTGGCAGGGTTGGAGCCATACCCCAGCAGCCAGGGGGACCTGAGTGCTGACACAGATTCCCCTGGCAGCCTGCAGTCCTTCCTCGGTCCCTGCAGACAGACAGACAGGGCTGCACCCCCAGGGGTCACTTCAGGCACAGAGCCTTCCTTCACCTGCCAGCCTGCAGAGCTTCTCTGGGTCATCCCCATCCTGCAGCAAAAGGTGTGAAATACAGACAAGGCTCCTCACAGTGGGGCTCTGTCAGCCCACGTCCCTCGCTCCATGGCTCCTTCCTGATCCACGTCAGGGGCAGAGGCCAGGGCTGGGCTGTGGGACAGGCTGGAGACATGACACAGGGAATTTGTGCCCTCTGCTTCATTTCCATATTTTGGCAGCGTCACCTTCTGTGAGATGTTTTCTGTTCCCTGTGTGAACTGCTGGAGCCAGATAGGAAAAGCCCTTGAATTGAGGCTTTGTGATGCCTCTGGCTGGAGCGCAGCCAGTTGGTCTGAGCAGCACATCTGAGTCTGCCTTCACCCATTTTCCCGGGACGAATGGAATCTCCTTGGGCAGAGGCTGTGCTCCCACACAGGGCAGCACCGTGGGATCGCTGCCCTCCCCGTGACTTGCTCTTCAGTGTGTGTATGTGCAAATGTCACAGATAAAAGGGAGGATCCAAGACCCCCTGAGCTGACCCCTTTTCCAGCCCTGGCACCTCCATCTGCTCAAAAGTCGAGGAGCTGGAGGGTGTTTATGGGAGGGAGTGAGCATGGAAAGAGGCCAGCACACACAGAGTAGCCCGTCCCTCCTTCTCCACAGCCCTGGAACTCAGCTCCATGCTGTGGGACTGGGGTACTTTGGGAAGAGCCTGGCGGCAGTCACTGAGTTGAGGAGGATTTGAATAGGAAAAGTTTAATTCCAATTCCAACTTGGAAGGAGACAGCTTTTTTTTAAAAAAAAAGGAAAACCAAAACACAAAAGCAGAAACACAAAGCAAACCAAAAAGTCAGAGGGGAAAAACTAGTTTGGAAGCACTGTAAGGGCAGGAAGAATGTTCACTGCGCTTGGGGATGGCTGAATAGCTGCAGTATTTGCCAAAAGTTCTTCCATAGGAGATAATGTATTCCTAAAAGGACTTAGTTAATTCTGTTATTAATTTCACTAATTTTAATTTTAAAAGAATGGAAGGACAGTAACATCTACTTGCTTTCATCTCTGCAGGGGCAAGGCCTAAGGAGCATTTGTGAGAAACCAGTGGGTGAGGGAAAAACGCCAGGATAAACTGAGTGTGATTTGATGGAAATGCTCTTTCTACATCACTCAACTTGACTTTTTAGAAATTATCTTTTTTTTGTTTTAACTGCTGATGCCTCATAAAAATGAGTTAGGATGATCCTGCAGCCTCTGACCCTCCACCTGAACCCCTCAGGTGTGTGTGGAGGTGAGCTCTTCCAGCAGGCAAAGGAGAGAAGTGGCCCCGTGAGATGGGCTCCTTGCTTGCCTCTCACTCTGCCTCTCCTAGGCTGGGAATTTCAGAGGATCCTAATTAGCACCTAGGGGTTAAGGGGGAGTTTTGGCAAGTCCTTTTGCCCCTTTTCCCCCATGGTCTGCTGGCTGCTGAGGGGTTCTGGCATCGCTGGAGCTGGATCACTTGCCATACCAGGCAGCCAGTGCTTTGCCCAGGGTCTCCTGCTCGTTCCTGGTTACAGCAGCATCTGCCGAAGCTCCCAGCATGGGGCTTTCCCAGCGCCCCCTCCTGCCTGCGCTCACGGGGCATCCGCTCTGTTGCTCCCGCTCAGCAGTAAATGGAAGGAGGGTGGCCCTTGGACTTGGCAAACATTAATGAGAAGGTGGTGCTGCCTTTTGCTGAATATTCATGAGGAACTAATTCATGCTCATGTTTCCAGATTGTGCTTCAGTCCGGGTGTTTTTTTCTGTTGTTTTTCGTCTTGGCTCACTCTTTCCAGCAGCCAACAAGCTATTGAAGCCTTGGCTTGGCAATCAGAGGGATTTGTAGGTCATCCTTCTGTTGTTCAGTTATATGTTAATTAGCCAGAGTGGGAATGATTGACAAGCTCTCTCTTAGTGGCCCAAAACGCTATGCTGTGCTGTGCTCCTTTCTCACTTGGTGTCTGTCTTGGACATCATTCCCAAACCCTTCAATCCCTGGAAAGAGCTCAGTGCTGGGTTTGAAGCCAGCTTTCCATGGCTGAGGGATTTCAGGACTTGGTGCTGGCATAGCCATAAACTCTGAGGCACAAGAAGGTGGCCACAGGAGTGGTGTGACTGCAGCTCTGCAGCTGTGCCGGACCTTCCCTGCGCTTCCATGGCCTTGGGGTTTGGAGGCTCCTCATTATGGAAATGGAAACAAGCTGAGTTCTTGGCTGTGTTAGGGGGGCATTAATGGCCCAGACAGCCCAGGATTGTGACCCTACAGACAAAGGAACTGCTGCTCCACAAACGCTTTCACTGTGCTGGGTTTGGGTTTGCTGATCAGGGTTAGTCACGAGGGTGGTGGTTTGTTTTGACAGTCCTTCCTGGCCTCGGCCCCGCAGCTGCAGCACTGCTTAAATTAGGATTCACCCTTGGAGGACTCTCTGCTACTCTGGATTTGATGTGGATCTCTCTGTTCTGAGGCGTGAAGTTGCCAACACGGAGTCACAGTACCCGAAGTTGCAGGGGGTGGTTCCAGAGGATGCACTTCTCGTCAGAGGTCTGGTAGTTCCAGGAGCTGCAGGGCAGGAGCTGTAATTGCTGGGGTGAAAAGGCTTGCTGCGTTAAACCTGCCCTGCTCCAGACAGTTACATATAAGCAGGAGTAGTCAAATCGGTGTCTCTGCAGTTCATTATGGTAATTGTGCTTTCACAACAGCCATGTCAGGGCTCTTGTGAGGAGGGAATTTCATTTTCCCGGAAAGGCAGCCGGCAGGAACACTTGGCTAATGGGAGCCAACTGTGTTGAGCCCAGGTATGGGTTTTGGGAGCCCCCAGGCATCCTGCCACATAGCACATCCTGACAGACAGAAGGAGTAATCTGTGCTAGTGAAATGGGGAAGCAAAACTTCATGGCAGGGGAAGCTGCAAACTGTGCAGTCACTACTGAGTTCATGAGGAAGGTCCCTAGTACCAACCAGTCTGGCTGAGTCCATCAGCTTTGATTTGTGGTGGCACTGGTGTGTGTTTGCATATCCATGGATATCTGAGTGGAGGCAAGAGAACAGGATTTCAGGGCTTTCAGGAGGTAGATGTTGAATGATACCATTAATTCTCAGGAAGCTGTGATTTCCTAATTCTGCTTTCCACCTTCTTGAGCTTTCCAAACTGGACTGAGGATCTGGACATCCTATACATATACCCTGCAGTATGTACACACCAGGGCACAGCTGCTGGGATTTGGCACTGAGGCTGCTGCCAGGCTGGAATTTCCTGATTTTAGCAATTTAGTTTCCTCCCAGAAATTCCTGATGGCTCAGTTACCATCTGATGTGGGTATTTGTCAACCTGGGCACTAGTCATGGTTGTATCTTGATTTCTGAGTCCTCTGTAGTTTCTCAGTCAGTGCAAGGCAGGAGCCAACAGGCTAGTCCTCAGCCCTGCTGCTCCCTGCCTGCCCTTGGGTTTTCCTTCTCCAGCATCTCTGATTGCTCTTGTTCCTTTGTTCTCTCTTTGCACCACTGCTGGCAGGGAAATGAGAACTTCCCGCCCACAGGTTGCCCTTACCAGCTTCTGCTTTGCTTTTGGTGCTCTTCAGAAACACACGATAAAAGCTTCAAAACAGAAAATTGCCAGACTCTAACAAACTTTTTCTTGACCCTGACATGTCTGACTTTGCAATGTTTGCTCAGTTCTTTCTAAGCCAAGCACATCAGCAGATGGTGAACAGCGTTTTGATGTGTGAAGACGTTTCAAGTTTACTGGACTTTGAAGAGATTGAGAGGGGAAACAACACCTCACTAGGGGGCTTTTGCCATAATGCTGACAGGACAAAATATGTCTTGTGCCACAGAATATTGCCAGAGCTGGGTCCTGAGGTATAACTGCATCCAGGGTAGGCAGTGGGCTGTGAAAGCAGAGGGAATGGAAAGTGGCCTCCTATTCTAACTGGGTTGACAAGAATTTGTCCATGGGAATACAGGATTGCACAAAGGATCTTGATGTTGATGCATGTTCTTATCTGAAAAATGCCAGTAACTGGTTCTGCTTCACCTTTTGCATCTACAGGAAAGAAAGAAAAAGTTTGAGAAGGATGGTGAGAAGTTTTACTCTATGCTGGATCGCCATTTGCATTTGTCTTCCAAAAAGAAGGAATCCCAGTTACAGGAGGTGTGTATGGAATTTCCTGCAGAGTTGGGTCCAGAAGCAACACCACCAACTGCTCTAGATCTTAAAAACAGGTGGTAGTGGGGGGGAAATTTTGCCTTCCAGTAACCTGTTGAAATTGATAATCAGTTAAATCTACCCAAAGCCTGGATTCTCTGTGTGAGACCAGGGAAATCAAGCTTGTAATTCTCCCATGTGTGTTGAATGCTGGTAGTGGCTTTATGCATTGTCACCTTGTTGTCACCCTCATGGTGTAGGACAGTGACCAGGGACACCGGCACAGCTGGGGACTGGCCACCCTTTCACCTGGGGAACTGTCTGGCTCTGTCTGAAATAACCAGTTCCTTTTGCTGGCCTGGTGTTGCCTCACTGGTGGTGCTTTTGGCGGCTGTGGGGGCAGGCAGAGAAGGTGTGTCCCGTGGTCCTGCTCTGCTGCAGCTCTGTAATTGCTGGTTCCAGGTCACGGATGGAGTCAGGCAAGAGCATGGCGACAGTGCCCTTGTCCTCCCAGGGCTGTGGGTGGAGAAGGGGTTTGTGCTAAAATTACAAATAAGTTTTGGCAAAGCCTTGTCCATGCAGAGGGGGGTGAGTTTCTGGATCCATGAATTAGAGGGAGCCAGAAATAAACAGACTGAGAAGAATATCCAATGTCTCAGTTCAAACATGGACTGGACACCTGCCAGGCTGGTTTTAGTGAGGAAAAAGCTATCTGTGGGCTGACAGACAAAAGTGAGTTGAATATTGTAAAACTACATCTTATTTTCTTTTTCCACCTCTCCCTCCTTCTTCCAGGCTGACCTTCAGGTGGACAAAGAGAGACACAATTTCTTTGAGTCCTCCCTTGAGTATGTGTACCAGATCCAGGAAGTACAAGAAAGCAAGAAATTCAGTATTGTGGAGCCGGTACGAGCTTCCCTTTTTCTCAGCCTAGTTGGTTGATGCTCAGATGTGCTGATGTGTTACCTGCTCCCCTCACCTGTCACAGTCTGGTCTGCAGTGGTCCCAGCCTGTGGCTGAGTACAGGGAGCTGGGTGCTGCCTCTGCCCAGGTACCAGGTGCAGTGGAGCTTGGGATTTTGTGGATCTTGTGGCTGAGCACTCTCCAGATCTGCTCTGGGTCTCCCCACAGGGTCTGTCATTCTGGGTGTTTTTTATTCAGACAGATGCCTGGTCTTTAGGGACACTGTGGTGGATAAGTCATGCCAAGGCTGGCATCACTCCAAAGTCGTAAGGAAAAAATAATTGTAATTTCTGAAAGCTGTCTGTCTGTCTGTCTGTCCTTCCTCCAATGAGAAATAGAGAAATGCAGTTTGCCCTTTCCCTTGTTGCAGGTGCTGGCATTTCTGCACAGCCTCTTCACTTACAACAACCTGACAGTGGAGCTGACCCAGGATTTCCTCCCCTACAAGCAGCAGCTCCAGCTCAGCCTGCAGAACGTGAGTCCCTGTCCAGCTGCAGGACCTTTCCATGTGACTTGTGTTCTCATTTGGATTTGTTAGCTTCTGTTGGCAAGGCCTTTCCACCCGAGCTGCCTGGCCATGTTTCCATTGCAGAAACAGTTATTTCCTTCTAAGCTCTTGTGCATGTTCCCCTCTCCTGCGCAGGAGAGTCCGCAGGTCTATGAGAGTGTTTTCTCTGTCTGGGAGGGGTTGTTGCAGTCTCATCATTTAACCTGGTGCATAAACGAACCTGAGATTTTCTTCCAATTTAATGAGATTGAAATTGTACTCTTTAAAGGCCTCTAACCCTGATCTTAGTGGTACTGCCTTACTACAGGCTTACTACATGCTTTGGTAAGCACCTCTGCTGGACAAATGTGCTCATGGGGTAAAATATTCAGGTCCTGTTTCCTTTGTCCTCAGTCTTTCCTGGCTGGCCCTTATTCCCATGGAACAACAGCCATAAAGCTGAGCCAAGCTGGATTTGTGGCTTGCTCATTAGTTGGTCCAAGTGGTGTTCCATCAAAATGCCTGGATTTTGTGCCTTGTGCTGATGGGACTCCTGCCTCTCCAGGGTTGCATGATCCTTTGAGGAATCAACACCTTTGGGAATGTACACCTGTCACCTGAACAATGGTGCCTAGGGAAGCTCAGGTGCTGCCTCTGCTCCACCCAGCCCTGAAATGTGCTAAGGTTCTTTTATTGAAGGAACAAGTGGCCTCCTAGCTGTGCCTCCTCAGCACCATCTCCATGCACTGTGTGTAAAACCTTGTCTCTTCAATCATCTCTAAGAGCCCAGTGCTTCTCATAGCCAGAGTTTCCATCTGGATTTGTGGAGTGCCTTCCATGTTTTGTATCTTGGGGACCAATTCATTTCTGCCAGAGCACATCAGCTTTATCCAGGAATACCTGCAGCTTACTCTTTGCTCATGTTCAAATGTGCTTCTATTTGTTTTCTCTTACCAGACGAGGAATCACTTTTCCAGCACACGGGAGGAGCTAGAAGACCTGAAGAAGAGGATGAAGGAAGCGCCCCTAACCTGCAAGCTCCCTGGGCAGCCGACTATTGAGGGCTACCTCTACACTCAGGAGAAATGTAATGGCTTTGGGATGCACCTGGATGCGTTAGGGAATGTGCAGGCCTGGGCTGCCCTGACAGAGCTCCCCTGTGGGATGTGCACAGCTCCCAGGCCCAGGACTGTCCTGCTGCACTGGGTGTCACCACTGCCAGGGCATGGTGTGTCCAGGGTTTCACCACTGCCAGAGCACAGGGTATCACTTCCTGCCAGTGCCTGAGGTGCCACTGCCTGCATTGCCTGGGGAAGCACTGGCAGCTCCAGCTGGCAGCTTTGCCAGCAGTGGCACAGAGCTTTTTCCTGGTCACACGAGCCCTGTGCTCCAGTGAGATGGGATTTGTGACTCCAGAGCTCTGGCAGACTGTGCCTGGGCTGTGTTTTGTCTGAACAAGTCTGGTGTCCTGTCCAGCCTCTCTGTCACAGCCTCTGCGGGCAGCTGAGCACAGCCGAGCTGGGTACTGGTGCTGAGTTAAGCTGCTGAGAGCAAAACTTGTGACTATGAGCAGAATCAAATTAAATTCAGCCTTTTCCAAACCCTGGCTGCAGCTCTCCATGGCCATGCAGCAGAAAGGCTCAAGGGGGCATGAGTCTGTGCAGAACTGTGGCCTCTGAGGCTTCAGACAACTTTGTGAGCAGTTAATTTTTAATTATACATACAGATCTATTTATACATAAATTTTTATGTCTATTTATCCTGCTTTTACAAGAAAACAGACGCAGTAATTTTAGACCCCGTGGCGTGTTCCTGCAGGCCAGTGGCTATTTGCTGCCTCCGTTTATGTTTCCCTATGAATTGTGTTTAAAGACTTGTTCCTCTTGACAACTGCAACTTAAAAGCAAATTACAGAAAAAATACTTGTTGAAGTATTTCCTATAAAGGGGTTCAGATAAGACAACAGAGAAAAATGACAAATCCAGTGTGATAGAAATAGGATATTTGGAGTATTTTAAAGCTACTGTTTTCTTTTTTACTGAGTTTTCACCAACATGAAAAAGTAGTGGTGTGTGTGAAATGAGCATTCAGGACACATAGGATCCTGCCAGTGGAGGTCTTGGCTGGGCTTGGGCAAACCAGCCTGGCTTGTGTCCAGAGTCCCACAAACACCCTTTCACCAGCAGCACGTTGGGAGGGCACTGGAGGCAGTGGCTGCCCCACAGTCCTCTCCTCCTGCTCCTCCCCTCCTCTTCTTCTCCTCCTCCTCCTGCTCTTCCTTTCCTCCTGCTCCTCCTCTCTTCTCCTCCTCTTCTCCTCCTCTCCTTCTTTTCTCCTCCTCTTCTCGTGCTCCTCCTGCTCCTCTTGCTCTTCCTGGCTCTTGCCCATGGAGACACCAGGGAGGGAGGAGTCCCCTCAGGGCTGTCAGTGTCCACCACCAGAGAATTGAGGACACGTGGGAAGCACCAGCCATGCCTTGCCAGCTGTATCCAGCTACAACCCTGTCCCTGACTCCGGCCTCTCATGTGTTCCACAGGGGCGCTGGGCATCTCCTGGGTGAAGTATTACTGCCAGTACGAAAAAGAGGCAAAAATCTTACGGATGACACCCATAGACCAGAAACCTGGAGCTAAACAAGTGAGTTGGATGTCTGCAAACCATGGGCCAGCCATAATGTCTCACCTTCCACTCGCCTGTGGCATCCCTTCCCATGACAAGGAGCAGCAGCCAGCCCCGCCATTGGAGCAGTGTCCAGCAGTGCCGCTGCTCCAGCCACGCCGGCCGCAGGCTGGGGACCAGCTCCTGGCCATGGAGCAGGGGGCTGGGCTCTGTCCCCTCCCTGCCTTGTCCACACAGGGTGATTTGGTGTCACCTGAGAGAGGCACTTCTGTGAGGAGGGGTCTCACCCCCCTCTATCCCTGGGAGCTGAGGTCCTGCAGGGTTTGGCAGAGGGAAGGGGGTCTGTGTGACATGAGCAATACCAGACAGTGCTGACTTTGGTCTGGGGTGAGACTTGTGCCTCTCTAGACCAACTGATGTTGATCCTTCCCCATGCACATGGGCCATGAACTGCAGCCTGGGCTGCAGGAGCCCTCTGGCAGCCACTCAAGTGCCTGAATGGCTCAAGTTACTGCAGGAGTTACTGCTTCCAAACACAGTATTTCCCTGCCTCTGCCATGTGCTCACAGCACTGGTTTGTGGTTGATTTCTGCTCTCAGCACTGGTTCTGTGGGACTGGGACAGTGTTGGGAGTGGAGGGGAGGGCAGCAGTGCAGCTCCAAACTGCACTAAGACAGGGATTTGGGGAACTGCTGCTTTTCACAATGCGCTCAGAGTCTGGGAGTTCCCTCAATCCCTCCTCGTGACTGGGAAGGGGTGGGAGGATGGAGCGCAGCCAGTGCCTCCAGCTGAGTCCCCCGCCCTCCTCTGCCATGGATCGAGTCCCCGGGGCCTCCCCAGCCCGGTGTGTGCTCCAGTGCATGAGCTCATGGGCTGTTCTTGGCAGTGCTCTGCACCCTGCAGCAGGAAAATAAAATGGATGTTTTGCAAGTCCTTGGCAGAGACCTGGGTAAAGTGTCCAAACTATTATCTGGAGAAATTTGTTGTCACTTATGCCGTAAGTGTGTCTAATAAGGCCAATTATGGCAGGTAAGGGCTTGGAAACATGTAAATTAGTGCCTTTCCCATCTCTGGCAGTCTGGTAATGGGCACCAGTGGGTCCCAGCTGGCCGCACAACCTCACAATCCCATTATGAATTGGCTGTGCTCCCCAGGGCAGTGTGGTAGTGGGCTGACAGCAGGGACTGCCTCTCCCTGTTTGCTGGAGCAGGGCTGTGGTGCTGCAGAGGCACAGCGTGTGGGTAGTGCTGGGAAGTCCAGAATGCTCTGTGGCTGAGGAGAGGAAGCCTGGAGCACAGAGCCCGTGATCCCTGTGCTGGTGATGGGAATGCCGCCTGTGCTCCTGGTGCTGCCATCAGCCTGTCAGGACATCTGTGGGCAGTGCCGTGCTGGGCTGGAGCTGCAGGGGGCTGAGAAACCCAAAATCTTCTCCTGCGTTTCTGTCCTATCACCTTGGCTTTTGTGTTCTCTCCTAGAGCACTTTGGACCTGACCCTGAAATCCTGCGTTAGGAGAAAGACTGACTCCATAGACAAGAGGTTTTGTTTTGACATTGAAACTAATGAAAGGTGAGAGGCCTCGCACTCAGGTGGTCCCAAACCCCACGGGCCTGCAGCAAATTCCTCTTTGCTGTCTATTAAAAAGAACTTTTCTTCCTTTCCCTGCCTTTCCCTCGGGGAATTCCGCTCAGGTCCGGGACCATCACGCTGCAGGCGCTCTCGGAAGCCAACCGAAGGCTGTGGATGGAGGCGATGGACGGGAAGGAGCCGGTGAGTGTTCGCGGAGCTGTTCCCAGCTGGAATGTGCTGTGGAGCAGTGTCCTCTGCCGGTGGGTGCGGGGGACACGCGGGGGATCCGGCCCCTGCCCTCTGCCCCTGCCCTCTGCCCCTCCTGCCCTGCTGGCACCTGCCGGGAGCTCGGGATTCCGTCACAGCCTTGGGCTCTTTGCCCAGAGAATTCCCTGAGCAGCAGGTGCCCCAGGGAAATGCAGAGAGGCAGCAGAAACTCCTTTTTGTGCAGATAATGGGGTCTTGCTTAATTGCAAAATGGCATTTCTCTGGGACATTGTCTTTTTGGCTGTGATTAACTCTGGGTGATCTGTGGGTGATTTATGGATGACTTATGGGTGATCTTTGGGTAATCTCTGGGTGGTTTATCGGGTGCTGCATTTTCTTTCAGAAAGAGATACCAAATCACGCTGATGATGTTTTTGTTTCTCTCTCCCCCATTTCCTCTCCCTTTTTCAGATCTACCACAGTCCCATCACAAAGCAGGAAGAAAGTGAGTCACTTCTGTTGCTGTTATCTGGGCTCCTGGATCTGTTCAGCAGCTGGGCAGGGTTTTCCTTGCACTTAGTCTCGTTCTCAATTCCTGCCAAGTAGCTGTGTCCTCTCTCTGTGGCAGCAGTGGCAGTTCTGTCCTTGCACCACAGTGTATGGCACTGTGCCTAGATATGTATGGATTGCAGACAGCAGAGGTTATTGATGCAACTAGCAGTTTTTATTTAGCCAGGAGTAGTGGTATGTGTGGTTCAATTTGCACCTTCAAACCCCAACAGGGGACAAAAAAAAAGATCAGTGAGAGATTCTGAGGCTATGTCCCTTAGCAAAGGTTGTAATAGGGCAATAGAGGTGGCATTTAGTTCCCTGGAGCTCCCACCAGCCACCATGTCCCATGTCCCCCCTCTCTGCAGGATGTACCCTGAGAGCCCTGGAACACTCTGGGGCTTCGTTAGCTGGGTGAAACCTACGTTTTGTTTCAGAGGTCACTTTATCAGCACTGTAATTAGCTGGCTCTGATGAGCACAGAGGCGTGAGCACAAACCGGCTGTGTGGCCATGTTCACACTGCACACTGGGAGGAGTGTGACTCAGGTTTTCACTAAATAAACAGTCTCTATTTTTAATAAATTAAAACTGGTAGTAACTCCAGTGGCATCATAGCCCTCGATATTGAGCACCGAGTAGGTCTGTGCTGATTCCTATGGTAGGGCTAAGAAACATTTGAGTTTGGTGTTGTTGCTCAAAGCAGAAAGAATTGGTACAAATAAACTGCTGAAAATGCAGTGATCTCATAGGATTCCCTAGCACAGCCTGTGCTGGGACTCAGTCCAGTTATGTCCTGTGGCCGTTTTTTCCAGCAAACTGTTGGTTTAAGTTAAAATAATAAGCAACACATCCAACACTCCCACTCCCCCCAGATAGCCCCAAAAATTCCCAACCAACAATGGCATGATCATTAAGAGAAATTCAGTATAAATTTTTGCTCTGAACAGAAAGGTATTTCACATTGTAACTTGGACAGTCCTTCCAGATAGCCTTGAAAAATCATAGAATCATAGAACATGCTGAGTTGGAAGGAACCCATCAGGATTATCAAGTCCAACTCCTGGTCCTGCATGGGACATCCCAAGAACCCCACCATGGCCTGGGATTGTTGTCCAAACAACTCCGTTAGCAGGAGTAGCAGTGTGATCACAGATGTTGAAATATGTTATTGAGGAATTTCCTGCCTTTGTACCTGTGAGACAGGCCCAGAGCCAGTAGTTGGCTGGAACAAGCTCTGCTTTCCTCAGCACATCAAGCTGGGTTCCTTTTGCTTTTTAATTCTAGTGATGTAGATAAGCAGAAAATACACAATTGCATGATGGGAAAGAGCTTTAACTGCAGATTTTGCTCTGGAAGTGTTTAATCAAGTCCCTATCACGCGTGATTCACATATTCACATGTGACAGAACCTGATTTACACTGCTATCATTAAAGACAGAGGATAGGTAGCAATGCTGCAACTCGAAATAAATTCGAGGAAAAACGGGAGAACATATGGAACTAATAACTGCTTGTCAGGGTGTGCAGAGTGCTGGTGGTTTCCTGGAGGGATGTATGGGATGTGGGTTCAGGTGTGAACACATCTGTGAGCTGGGGCATTGTGGCTTGGGGTGCTGAGAGGGGCTGGGGCTGGAGCTGGAGGCGTCCCAGGGGTGCTCTGGCAGCTAACACAGCTTCCTTGTCCAAAACAGTGGAGCTGAACGAGGTCGGCTTCAAGTTTGTTCGGAAATGCATCAACGCAGTGGAGACAAAAGGTGAGGAGCTTGCCCTGACGTCGGGAGGTGCTCCCAGCCTGGCCCTATTCCTGTGAGCTGGAGTCATCCTGTAGCTCCTGCAGTGTTTGTTGGTCACTGACACGGGACTTTGGCTTTTAGCTGAAGAATGCATATTCTTCAGGAGCAGAAATCCTGTGGTCTGGGACGTCACTGTACCAAATTCAGTTGGGATTGAACTTCCACCTTTATGCTGTTTTCACTCTTGGTCTTCCCAGTTCTGGCTCTGAGCAATGCCCACTGTTGGGCAGCAGGAGAACTGCTCTGACAGCCCGTGCCAGGGACCAGGTGGAGCTGAGGAGGGTACGGGGCTGTTCAGCTCCAGTCTGTGGAGCAGCAGGACAGAAGTAGGTGGAGCAGGACCAAAGCAGGCAGAGGGGTGGCAGCTCATCCTCTGGGCTGTCCCGTGTCACCCAGCCTGCACCAGTGAATATCCAGTGAACTTTGCCAGAGTGGGCTGGAGGAGGAGGATGAATCCCTCAGGACTGCTGGATGCCCAGGCTGCTGCTGGGAACAGTGCCTGGGTTCATCTCCAGAACCTCTGGGGCTGTGACACCCAAGGCTCACTGAAGTGAGGAGCAATGGGGTGACAAAAGACCCTGCTCACAAAGCCAGGAAAGTCAATGGCTCTGCCTGTCCCAGCACTGGCCACTGTTTTCAGAATCTACTTCAATGTGTTTGTCTTCTCTCAGGGTTTGAGCAAATTCGTGTTAAAGCAGCACCCCCCTGAAATGGCATGGTTGGGGTGATGTATCCCACGCACTGGGTGACCTTGATGTGGTCCCAGTGGTGCTGGTGCCCACGGCTGCCAGGGGCGAGCACAGCCCCTGCCCGCAGAGCCTGGGGTGTGAGACAGAGCCCGGCAGCTGGGAGAGCAGTTCCACTAGATGGGGCTTTTGGACTTCCAACCAGCGGGAAGACATTGTGTGACTGTCCTGGCTTTCTCCTCTTAGGAATCAGTACGGAGGGTGTGTACCGGACTGTTGGCAGCAATATTCAGGTGCAGAAGTTGCTGAATGCCTTTTTTGGTAAGAATTACTCCATGCAATTACACTGTCCCAGTTTTGAATTGTTTGGGAGGGACAGAGAGGATCGGGTACCAGAGTAAGAAATGTCCAGCATGGGTTTTGGTCCCTGCGTCCCCTCTGAGGCACATCTTCCCCTTCTTTCCTGGGCTTTTCTCCTTCTTTCCTATATTATGGTGAGCTGGACTGGGATAATGCAGTGAACTGGTCTGGGGAGGTGACCTCTGTAGGGAGGCATCCATCCTGGTGTAAGGTTTTTCCCTGAAGGATGGGGACACCTCACTATGTGCAGTGCGTTCTTTATGGAGTCAGTGTACGTATTGAGAAGTCAATGGATGCGTTCCTGCTGTGAGCCTTCGTGTGACTGGATCTGTCATACAAACATGGCAACTAGGGACAGTCTTTATAGGAGACTCCTTAAGCAGGTTGTGGGGCTCACAGTGCTGCTCTGTGCTGGGACAGGTGCTCCCAGGCTGGCACTTGGCTGAGACCATCGTGCCCTGACCCCATGGCACCTGTGAGCTCCTTCAGTGAGCCTTAGGCTCACCCCAGCTCAGGCACCTGATAATGCAGCATTCAAAGCCTTTGACTGTTGTTTCCTATTGCTTCTACTCTGGGTGTTGTTTATTAAAATGCTGTTTTGTGCTGGCATCTGGCTGTGCCTGATTCTCATGGAGCTGTGGCTTGGGGCAACTGCCCAGCTCCACTTGGCTGTGACTCATTGTTGGGCCTCAAGTCTTATTGCACCGTGATTCTCACCCTCCCTGTGAGCAGCTCTGTGGTTTTCTCCTCCAAACCGCACCAGTGAGTGGCTTTTGTTTTGTTTATCTGCATGGCCTGGATAACCACTTGCCACCTCACTGGGTACAAATGCACAGTGAAAAGTCCAACACCACAGAAATAACTGCTGCAGCAGGATTTCAACCTGGACTGCTCTAAGGAGTTAGATTTTTTTTTTTTGCCTCTAGTCTTATTTATTTTTAAAATTAAATCCAGCTGTTTATTTTTTTTAGTCTAGCTGCCCCCCATCCTACAACCACAGTCCTCACTTCATGGCACCACAGAAGTGATGTGGTTGTTCAGTGAGGGTAGGCAGGAGCAAACTGTACTTCTACACTGCTGGACCTCCCCTGAGCTCCTTCCTCTCTGTGCAGTGAGAGGGAATGCTTCCAGAACAGCCATCAGGGGAGCAAAGGAGGGATTGGCGCTGACAGTCAGATTATTATGGATGTCAGAAAGCTTGTCTTGGGCCTGTAGAAATGAGTTGTTTCTGCCAGTCTTGGTAAAAAGCAAACTATAGAGAATATGCCCTCACTGACTTTTCAGCACTGCTTAAATTTTACCTTCTGCTTCCCTGTTTGCCCCTCATTTGTACTGCTCCCCAGCCTCTCCAAAATCCTGACGCTGGTGCTGTTGTTCTGCTTTTGCCAGCTGTGAGAATCAGAAGCTCTCTTTGTGTGCTGCTGTGGCTTCATGTGTCTCAAGGGGAAATGCTCCCAGAACAGACTATTTATAAACAACCTCTAAATGAACCTTATTTTAAAACCATTTTGTTCTTCCTCCAGATCCGAAATGCCCTGGGGATGTGGATCTCCAGAGTGGAGATTGGGATATCAAGACCATTACCAGCTCACTGAAGTTCTATCTCAGGTAGCACTGCAGGTCATCCCTGCCCTGAGGGGGCAAAAGAGTCTTGGGCTCATTCAGGTGAAAAGTGGAGTGATATGCCAGGTGTTCACATCTGGCTATTGGAAAGGGCAAAGTCACCAACCCTTGGGGAAGAGGAATGGGTTTGGATAAATATGGGTGTTGCAGAACCACCCCATGCCTTGGGGAAAGCTGTTTCAGTGATACAACCTGAGGGGGGAGATGCCACTGTGGTGGCACTGATGGATGAGCCAGTTTCCTGTCAGTCCAAGATTGGTCACGAGCAGGTCGTAGTGCCCTGCAGAGCTCAGTTTTCTTTCTGGTTGTTGCAGGAACCTGTCTGAACCCGTCATGACATACAAGCTTCACAAAGAGCTGGTCCTGGCTGCCAGTAAGTGCCACAGCTGCCCCATTGATGGTCCCTGGCCCTGCCCTCCCCAGGCAGGGTCCATCAAAATCACTTGGCAAAGCTCTGCCAGTCCAACTCCGTGGTGTCTGGCAGCTTTCCTGGTACAAAGAGCAGTGATCCTCCTTTCCAAATGCTTACCTGTGCAGGGGAGGTGGTTTTTCCTTCTTTCCTTTGCTACTGCAGTGCCCTTCCCTTTAACAGGGTTTGATGTTCTTGGAGAATCTGGAGACCCAGAGGATGTCACTCACCTGAGAGCAGCACAACAGTCCCACAAGAATTGTTGCCCCTTAGTATTGATATATTTATTTAAAAACCCACGAGGGAATGGGCTGTAGTGTTGCCATACAGATAAGATGGTGCTCCCTTTAGGTCATGGAATTTCTCCTGGGGTGTTGAGTCCAAAGTGTCTAGCAGTACATGAAAGACATTTCTCTGCTGCAGCTCTTGGGACTGCGCCACAGCCAGGAATAGCAGGTCAGCCAAGAAGCACAGGTGTATTGCCAGGGCCTCCCATGTGCTGAGTCGGCCCATCCTTGACTGTCCCCTCTTCTTGGCCATTGCAGATAAGCCTTGACAGTCAGCTGCATCCTCAGACCGTGCTGAGAGCCACTGTCCTGAGAAGGAAGCTGGTCATGGCCCTCAGCATGGGAGTGCTGGCATTCGGAAATCTGTGACACTGGAGTGTCCCTCACCCCCCTGTGCCTCCTGGAAGTCAAGGGGAGGGTGGGAGAGCGCCCACCTCTCCTCCATGTGGCTGTTTGGAGAATGAATAATACCTATTCTTTCTTGGAAAGGGAAGTGTTCCACCACCTGCTGATGGTGCTCAGTCAAGCCCAGGATTTATTAGTTTCAGAGCTGGTTAGTCCATGATGTCTGGGCAGGACCCTGATCCCTTCCCTGCCCTCTCTCAGAAACTTGCACCATTGAGCTTCTCAGCCACCCAGATCCCAAACCATTCTTCTTACACTGAGTATTTTATTGTTTCTGGATTATTTATGCTTCTAAGGGTGACCTCTTTGGGTCAGGGACTCATTTTTTCCCCCTGCAGGGTATTTTAGATGCTGTTCAGTGTTAGAGCTCTCTGAGCTGATAAGACATTCATAGAGAGGCTTTGTGCTCCCAGGTGTGCAAGGTGAGGGTGTGAAGGGGAGGACCTGCCCATGGTCAGCCTCTGCCAGAGTGCAGCTCTGAACTCCCTTTCAAACTCCATTTCTTCCTCTTTCCACATCATGTTGTTTCTCACTGTGTTCACCCTGTTGCTGTGAAGTCTCACTTCCCTCTGCTCTCTCTTGCTCCCACGCTGCACAGCTCCCACAAGTTTCCGTTGGCTTTATCTTTCCCTGGTGTATTTACTTTGGAAGTGGTGGGCACAAACTTTTCTTTGTGTACTGCTTTCCAGAGTCTGAGAACCTGGATTACAGGCTGGGGGCCATCCATGCACTGGTCTATAAACTGCCTGACAAGAACAGGGAGATGTTAGAGCTTCTCATCCAGCACCTCGTCAAGTAAGATGTTTACCTCTAAAACTAAAGAAAGGGGAATAATGCAATGGGCAGAACAAGCCATTTTGGGGGGTTAGTTTTGCAAAATTGTATCCACCACAGTCCCCTTGGGAATTTCCACATGGACTGCACAAAGGAGGTGAATATCCTTGCTGCCCTCTGCATGAAGTGACACTTCTCTTTCTGATTGTCCCTTCCACCCCACTCTGACATGCACAGAGCAGGAAATTATTTTAAAATTAAAATACCCTCTTGAGTGCAGGGCTGTGAATGTCACCTGCCACTCCAGGTAACAGGAACATTAGGTCTGGGATTCAGGAATGGCTGTGGGACCTGTCCATGGGCAGAACATGGAGCTTTGGTTTTATCTCCAGCTCTGTGGATCGATGGCCTGAGCCCTTGGAGCAGCAGGAAGACCTGAGCCAGGCTCTGGCACAGGCATGTGGCAGTGGGTGCTTGGTGGCACTGAGGAGTCCTGCTGCCATATGTTCCACCTGTGAGCCACTGAAAGAGCCTGTTATTGCTGACCATGGCACCAGCATTGCACTGGGAATGGGGTTTTTTCTGCCTCCTTGTCACTCCAAATGCAAAGGCCCAGTGGGCAGAGGCAATGGTTTGTGATGCCAGGGATTGCTTTGGAGCAGCTGTTTTCAAACCTGGTCTGTTTCCATGAGCAGGGTTGACCTGGCACTGTCATTCTAACACCTGAAGGGGAGTGCCATGCCCCAGTGACATGATCCCTCTTTGGGGCAAGGAGAGCTGCTTGGGGGATCCTGCCTTCATGTCAGTTCCAGCCTTTCAGCCACCTGTGTGTGGTTTTAGGAACCTTTCTGTGTGTGAGGCCAAGCCAAGTGCCTGCTGTGCAGCCCCATGAGGCTGGTGCTGTGCTTGTGGTGACAGAGTTTACTTCTTGAAGTGTTTACTCTGAAATTCTATTCACTCTCCCCCTCGTGCTGACAGAACCCTCTAAGGCCAGAGCTACAGGGGAAACCCAGAGTTCGTCACACATCAGTGTCAGTTTCTCCTCAGGTCCATTCTGTCTGAGGCAGTGCCCACCTGCATGGTTTGTACTGCAGCCAGCACCTAGGGCTGCCCCGCAGACTCCATCCTTCTCCAGAGCTGGGGAACTGCTGGGCAGGCAGAGCCCTGCCCTGTGGAACGGTGGTCTCTCAGAGAGCAGATGGTGTGCAGAGATTTATTGGAAACCACCAAAGTGTGCTCCCTACCTTCATTCCTCTTTCTTTAAAGAGAAGGAAAATTAAAGCCAGAAGTCAGTTCTGGATAAATAGGATATAGGATTTAAATGATTCCTTTGTTTAAGTCCTTTTGTGTATGTGTTATGCAGATGACTTTTGATGGCAGAGTTAAAGAGGAGCCGGGAGTGGGAAGGGATCAAATAAACGTGCTGTCAGCATGTTGCTCTCCCCAGCAGCTGTCTGAGCCAAACATGCGTGTCAAAGCTAGAACCATGTTTGTCTATGCTGGGAAATAAGTTCTCCTGAAACACAATGAAGAAAATCGAATGCCTGATTATTACTCTATCCTGCTTTTTTAATTGTTTAAAATAAGATCTGTTTGGAAAAAAACTAACCAAACCAAACCCTATTGCTCCTTCCCCTGCTCTCTGCAGTGTCTGTGAGCACAGCCGGGAGAACCTGATGTCGCCGTCCAACATGGGGGTGATCTTTGGGCCCACCCTCATGCGAGCCCAGGAGGACACCGTGGCAGCAATGATGAACATCAAGTTCCAAAACATTGTGGTCGAGATCCTGATCGAGCACTTTGGGAAGGTATGGGGCAGCCCTCCCACCCCAGAGCTGCTCCAGCAAACTGTTGCTGTGGCAACGTGGCAGCTCTGGCTCCTGGAGTCTCCATGGGCTGGGTTTGTGTAACACACTGCTCTGAAAGGCTTCAGGAGGGAACAAAGAACAGCAGGTGTGTTCCTCACTGTTGCCTTTGGCTGGTCCCAAAGCAAACACCGAGTCTGAGCATTTTTGCTTTTTCTTTTTAAATAAGGGGAATCTTTATTGAAAAGCTCCTATTGTATGGCTGGACATTACAGGTCCTCACACTTTCCTTTGCTAGACAGGAGCTAGGCCAGAGCAGAACTGGTTTTAATGAGCACAATCCAAGATGAGACACTACACAACTGTTAAATTGGGGAAAAAACCCAGAGCAGACAAGTATATTGAATGGTTGATGAGAGTGATTCAGCTGTGGATGTAATCCATTCAGATCCAGGCGTGCGGATGGTGTGGGAAGTCTGGGGGCATCTGCTCCCTGGAGTGTGGGGAGTCTGGGGAGCTGCTGCCTGGAGTGGAATGGTTGGAGGAGGCTGCAGCTGATGTCCCAGGCCCATGATGTTGGACCATGCTCTGCACAGGGCAGTGAGCCCTGGAGAGCCTCCAGCCCCATCTGCCTTCCATGGATCTGTGCTGGCTATTTCAGCCTGAGCATCGCCCGTGTGTCCGGCCAGGGTCTGGCTGCTGGAGTGGTGTGTGATGACCCATGTGCAGACAACAGTTGTGTCATGTGGAGTTCTGTCTTTGGAGAGCAGAATATGCTGCTGTCTCTCTGGTCACAGTTTGCTCCCAGTGATACCCAATAGCAGCTCCAGGGTGCTGGGGTGGCTGGGGCATGGCAAGAGCTGTGTGCTAATATTTAGAGCTTGAGCAGTGTTTGCACCCCAAGCAGCAGATCCCAAGCCGGGTGCAGATTGCTTCCCTGGTAACAGCCCCAGGTTCCAAGGAGTGGGTTTGGTCCTTCAGCTTTTCATAGCAGCATACCTAGAAGTGTCCACACTTCTCTCATGCCTTAGGGGCAGGGAAGGCGTGGAGCCTTCTGTTCAGGGATGCTGTTTGCTGTAAGGGGTCTGAGGCAGCTCCCAGCAATGGGGCAGCACAGGGGCAGGGGCAAAGCTCCCTTTGGGAAAGGAAGAGATGACTGAAGCTGGAACAGCAGGGTTCTTGCAACAGGAGATGTGGAGCCAGAGCAGCCAGGTGGGAACCAGATGTGGGGGTGGGAGTCGGCTGTACTGCCAAGGATTGAAACCAGAGAAACGGGATGAAAGAGCTCAAAGACACTTCTGAGTATCCACACCAGAAGCTCATGGAAACAAAAGGCAGTTCCTTTGTAGGTCTCTGTGAAGGCTTTTAATAAGTTCCTGCAAAAAACCAGGGCCTAGTTTGTGGCTGGCGTCTCACCTGGCTCGCTCCAGAGCTGAGACTCTGTCCTCCCCCTCTGTACAGCCCACAGTACAGGCTGAGTCACCACACCATTACCCTGCCACCTCCGAGAGCTGGGATGGCACCGTTGATTAAGCCACATGTCCCTTTGCTTGCTTTTAATTTCTCCAGTGACAAGGTTAGGTTAGTCACATTTATTAGATTGGTCTTGTAAGTTCAGTGTTGGAGTTGAGAGTGTCTTCAGCTCACACATGAGCAAACAGCTCAGATGAGTCTGGAGGAAAAGGGGATGTGGGTTATACGGTGCAATGTGAGGACTCTGAGGACAAAGTAACTATGAAGTCTTTGTGGATAATATTACTGTTTCCACAGCTTGTGTTTCAGTACCATGGTTAAATTAAATAGGTTGATTGTTCTGGAACAATCTTTCCTATACAAACCTCCTTGAGGTGAGGGTCTGTCAATATCTTTGTAGCTTCAGGTTATTTAACTTGGATTTTCATTTAGAAGCAAAGCAGAGGCTACACTAATGTCTTAAATGGAGTTGTTTGTGGTGGGTTTATCTTGGGTTTCAGGTGTTGAAAAACATCTTGTGAAAACAGCATTCTGTGGTACCTGTATAAGCATCCACGGGGAACTTCGCCTTTCTTTAAAAACCAAGATTGGATTCTGGTCAGGATATAGGAATGAAGTTTATATTTCCCAAAAATTGCCCTCCTGCAGGCAATACTTTGCTGTTTTAATAATACACGAGCTGCTGCTTTTAACTCATGGTCTGCTATGTCTGAGCAAGTCCCTCTAAATCCAGGCAGGGAGAGCACTCCAGGCCTTGTGTTCCGAAGCAGGGAACATGTTCTGCCCCTGCCCCAGGCAGAGTCCTGGGGGCACTGAGCCAGCACATGCTCTGGGACACCAAACCCTGAGTGGTTTTGGGTTTTTTTTCCCAGAGAGGGTGTGCAGTCTCCCTCACTGGCAGTGTTCCAGAACCGCCTGGACACAATACTATGCTGTTTGCCCTAGAAGAACCTGCTTGAGCAGGGAGGATGGAGCAGATGACCCCACTGTGGTCCCTTCTGGCCTGAACCATTCTGTGATTCTGTGTTGCTCCTCCTCTTCTCATGCAGAGATGGGCAGGCTGTCAGGAGCAAAGCCTGGGTCCCAGCACACGGATTACCCTGAGCCAGCCCAGGCTGGGCACAGAGCAGCCCGACCGTGGGGTGTGGAGAGTCCTACTTCTTGTTGGGACCATGGAGGTTAAACTAGGGACATGCTTTCCTCTCCCTTCCCCCGTCTTGGTCTCTCAGTCCTGCTCTTTGTCTTGGAGAAGAAGGAATATGCTTTTGGTTTGAATTACCAAAGTGGGGCACTTAATCAAAGCAAAATGTTACATATTTTCATGTTGAGATTTTTCTGGGTGACGCAATAAAGTTGTTTTTCCTTATCAAAGCATGGCCCAAGACTGTGATGGCCCAGCGTGCCAGTGGGGCTGGCACAACTCCCATCCTCTGGGCTGGAGCTGGCAAGGGACCAGCTCCACATCTCCTAGGACAGACAGCGCAGCCTCCAGGATGGGCTGCTCAGGCCACCCCTCCACAGTAACTCAGGCTTTAAAGCCTGATACAACTTCAGTTAACATCTCTGAGAAGAACACAGAAACAGCTGCTTTGGCCCTTAACACAGTGTTTCGGCTATTCAAACAGAATTCTTTTTCAGCTCTTAAAAAAAAACCTGACATAAGTAAGAACCTCTCAGTTAAACTCAACCAAATAGGTGCCACATGACCAGTGAGAAAGGGAGATAAAACTCCTCAGAAGCATAGTTTTTATGCCAGTATTTCATCCCAGGTAATTTCGTGGTGCCACACACTCAATTGCAAGCCGAGAGCTGAAGGGTTTTAGCGTTAGATCTGAAACAGTGCCAGGTTGGTTTGGGTGTTTCAGGGATTGTATCACCTCCCCAGTGGGAATTTTGATGTTCCTCAGGAGTTGCCAGCTCCAAAGCTTCAAAGCCTCCCTCATCTGCTCCAGAATTTCCTTCTACAGACTGTGTGATGTTGCTGTTTGTAAGTTGCGTGGATGGTGTTGTGGTGGGGATGGTGTCGTGGTGGGGATGGTGTTGGTGATGTGGGCAGTGTTGGTGGTGGGGAGGGTGTTGATGATGGAGACGGTGTCATGGTGAGGGTAGTGTTGGTGGTGAGGACGGTGTTAGTGATGGGGAGGGTGCTGGTGGTGTCCACCATCCCCCTCTGTGCTGGGCAGGGGCACCTGTTGGAGGTGAAGCAGCAGCCCCTTCGTGTTGCGTCACCTGCACATCTCTCCCTTTACAGATCTACTCTGGCCCCCCAGAGGACACCACAGCCCCGCCAGTGCCCCCACCCAGGGTGACTGCCCGGCGGCACAAACCCATCACCATCTCCAAACGTCCCCTGAGGGAAAGACCTGTGTTCTTTGGTGCTTCTGTGGAGGAAAGTGGAGGTCAGTCCAGCTGTTCTCTGATGCCTTTCCTGCCTCTCACCCCTCCTGCTTTCTGTAACACCTTTCCAAAAGCAATGGAGGAGAGAACAGCAGGGCTGCGCTTCCTCGGCCCTGGACACGTCAGGCAGTGAGGGCTGCTCAGAGAGAAAGGAAAGCAAAAACACACGCACGTGGGTTGCATCATGTCACAAGTCAGATTCCGTGGGATTTGGGTTTCTCTGCTACCTGCTGTGTTCTCCATTAGCTAAACTAAGGCTGATTCTTGCACAGGCGAGGCCCAGGAGAGGTTTTGTGACTTCAGAGGCAAAGGTGCAAAGGAAACTGCAGGGGGAATTAGTGGGATGGGAGCCAGGTGGGTCTGCAGAGCGGGCTCAGCTGCTGGTGGTTCCACATTCAGAGCAAGAGGCACTTTTTCAGGACCCTGTGATAGTATTTTCTAGACTTTAAGTTCAACTCTGCTGTTAAATCCAGCTGACTGTAAGGAAATGCCCATATCGTGATGTTGAAGGGCACATCCGTTTAACATCATGTTTCTACACCCAATTTGCTCTAATTGTCACTGCAAGCTCTGCCCTTATCCCATCGTTACCAGAGAGATGGCAAGTCCCTCCATTACAGTTTTCAGAGCTTTGATGATGTTTTAGGCATAAAGTGTCCTATAAAGTGCACTCCAAATGGGCTTTATGACACGGAAAAAGCCATGATTGATTCACATTGCTCTTTAGCACCCTGCTCATGCATTTGGGGCTGGCCTTGCATTTGAATGCTTCACTGAGCTGGGAGAGGAAGCCTGAGCAGCGAGCCGGCAGGTTCACAGCAGAGCTCCTGCTCTGGGTCTGTAGCGTAGCAGGAGGGGTGAGACAAAGGGCTTTGGCGAGACATGAAGCGCGGCACACAACTAACCCCCCGGTCTGTGTCCCCTTGGCTCCACAGCAGAGCGGCTCAGCCAGACCCCCAATGGTGGTGGCGCCGAGGCCCCCAAGCCCCTGCTCCGCAGCCGCCCGCCCGCACCCCGGCCCGGGGGGGACGAGCCGGGGCGTCCCCCCGCCGAGGGCCGGCCACAGCCACGCGCTGAGCCCGACATGGGCAGGATGGTGGCCAGGCTGCAGGACGGAGGGGCCAAGCCGGCCGGCAAGGCGGCCAACGGCGTGGTGAGCAGCCCTGCCCTGAGGACCGGCACGCTGCAGGCCAGGAGACCGGCCCCCCGGCCGGCTGTGGGCAGCAGGGATGGTGAGTGTGCGCCAGGGGCCCGCCAGGGCCGGGCAGGAGTGCCCCGCTCCCCAGGGAAGCCTGGGGTCAGCTGGATTTTGGGGAAGAAAAACAGCTGAGGAGAGGACAAGTTGTGCTACTGTCTGGGATAAAAGCTCGAGCAAGCAGCAGCCACGGGGATCGCCAGGTTGTGCTGTTCCTCTCCCTTTTGCAAAGCAGCGCTGCACAGGGTTTAGTTAAGAGCACTTGTCGTTTCCAGGTGGTATCAGCTTCACAGTCTGTAATTACATCGAGTTTGTCCTCACAGATCCAGCACCAGCCTTGTTCCCAGTGCCTGCAAGGCTGTGCTGGGGCAGGAAACATTGGAGCTGCCTTTCCCTGGACTCTGTCCCTCCCTTCTGGCCATTAGGCACTGTCAGTGAGAGGGTGTTGGGGCAGACAGACAGAACTAAACCCACTGACCTCTTCAGTGCACCTTCATAAAAATCGGGCTTCTGACAAAGCTTCCTGCTCAGTGTTTGTGATCTCCATCCCTGCAGGCGACTGTGACGGTGTCCCTAAGCCGCGTTCCCATGGCGATAAGCCTGTGATAATGCGGCCTCCTGTGAGACCTCCAGATCCACCGTGCAGGACTCCCGTCCCTTCAAAGCTGGAGCAGAGGCCGGATCTGATAGCAGGGACATCAGAGGAGATGCCCTCATCTGTGTAAGCCAGCAGCCTGTGGGGGGTGCCATGCCAGCAGGGGCTTGGGAAGAGTGAGTGGGGACAAGGTCAGCCTGGGCAGCAGGAGTAGGAGTTGGTGTCACCTGCCAGGAATTTTGGAAGAGTACGAAGAGAAATGCCCAGTTGGTTTCCAGTGCCAGGGACGTGCAGTTGCTGGAGTCCATGGACGTCCTTTTGGCACGGGAGCAGGCATGGGTTCCAGTGTCACTTGGAAAGCTGAGCAGAGGGCATGGCCTCCCTGCCTGGTTCCAGCATACCTCTCGAATGGGACACTTCCAGGGACAGGACAAGATCCAGCTTGGATCTGCTTAAGAAAACTGGATGGATTTCAGCTTCATTCTCGGATTTCTTTCAGATTTTAGAGAGACAGAAACCCTGCTGGTTTCAGTGGGAATTAAACAAAATCAAAAACAGTGCCCTAAGTGTCATCTCCATGCCCCAGGGTCAGGCCTTGACTCTCCTGAATCACCTGGGAGAACTCCTCTTTCTGTAAGCACAGTTGTGAGCACATAAACACTGAGGAGAGGCCATGAAGGGCATGAATGGGGGTTTATAACTCAGCACATGGGACTACAGGCAAGAGCATGGAAATAATGACTGGATGTAGCACTTGATGGAATGATTTAGTTGGCATGATGGTGTTTGATCAAAGGTCAGACTCAATGATCTTGGAGGTCCTCCCAACCCAGATGTTTCCATTGTTCGGTAAGCAGCCCAGCCAAAGTGCTGGCAGGTGCTGTGAGGGCAAAGGGCGCAGAGCAGGCGGCGGAGGGAGCCCAGCTCTGTCTTGGTGCAAGGGGATCTCTGCAGTTCTGCCAGTGGCTCTTTTCCCCTGGCACAGAGCAGATCTAATTAGCAAATGATCGGATCACTGGTGTGACCTCTCCTGTTCTCTTTGCAGGGTGGCCTCTAGGACCAAGTTCTTTGAGACAGCTTCCCGAAGAACAGGCAGGTAAGGCTGGCATGGGGAAGGTGGCATGTGGATAGCAGCAGCCCTGCAGCACAAGATGTTCCCTCTGAGGCAGAGCCAGCACAGCCACCCTAAGCCCAGGCCCAGCCCCAGCCCCAGTCCAGCCCCAGTCCAGCCCCAGCCTGGCTTGTATCATACTCGTGGGCTGCAGATGGGGCTCAGCTAGAATGCTGAAACTAAGCAAAGTGCACAAAATCTAAAATGTGAATCCACATGCACACTTGATAAATTAAAGCTGCAAGTACCACACATCCGTATGGTTCCCTTTTGTCATGTGTGTGGATCTACATGGCATAGTGCCCATTGTACTTGGGCTTTGGGGGGAGATCAGATCATGGGCAAGGTGAGGAGGGCTGGTTAGGTCTCAGCAGCTGCTCAGAGTGTGTGGCTGGTCCAGCATGGGCAGTGTGTGGGCAGGAAGGTAGGGGGTGATGGGCAGACAGTGTAGGCACCGAAGCCCTCTGCTCTGAGTGCCAGCAGGTGCCATTTGTCATAACATCTGCCCAAATAAGCTCCAACTTCCCACTCTGAAAGATCACCAACCACTGCCCAAGAGCAAGCAGGTTTGTGGATAAGTGTGAGAACTGCTGCTGCCAGTGCTGCCAGTGAGATCATTTGTTTTATTGCAAAGCACACCCCTCCCTACCCATTACCCAGGCTCAAGAAGCTTGTGGAGCCGAGTCGAAGCTTGCTCCTTGCATTCATTTTTTCTGTATTCTTTATTTCTTTTTGTCTAGTTCTTCATCACCACAAGGCAGGATCCCAGGTGATGAGAGCTGAGGCTAAAGGTATGTGTTTATGACAACAGAACAAATAATAAACCAGAAGCATACACGTAAGACAAATTCAGCATTTATGGAGTGGTGGGAGTCCAGTGGTTGTGCCATCGCTGATGGATTTGTACTGCTGCAGAGCACAGAGCTTGACTTCTTCTTCCAGGCTTTGTAAGCACCTTGGCCCAGCTGGACCCAGAAGACTTTCTGTGTGTGTGACCCAGGAATCACAGCTGAGCCTTGCCAGGCCCCAGTGTCCTGGAGAGCAGCCTTCTTACTGGACGATGATTTCTGAGCCACAAGTGACTCAAGAAATTAGAAGAGGGAGACCACGATGAAGAGCAGACCCTGCCCACACATCTGTGTTGAACTGTTTCCAGCCCTCCCACCTCTCCTCCCTCCAGGCTGTGGTGGTGCCCATGTGTTCCCATGCAGGTGGTGGCAGCGTGGACAGGGGGACACTGACCAGCTGTGGAAGGGACAGCAGAGCCACCATTTACCTGCTCACTTTTGGGAAACACACCTTGACAAAGGTGGCCTTGGACAGTTCAGGGGTTGAGTCCCATGCTTGGGAGCAAGAGCAGAGCAACTGCAGTTGGGGTTGACGCCCCTTACCCTGAGAAGCTCCTTCCTCTGTGCTTGTGTCCCTCACTTGGTGAACTGTGCTGCTGTTGCAGTGTATGGGGCAGCCGTGCCTGGGAACGCTGCCCGTGCTGAGCAGGGACAGGGGAAGCACTGTGCTCAGCTCTGGGGGACATCTCATCTCCTCCCAGGTGTCAGCACGTCCCTGTCCTGGAAGACTGTGCGAGCAGACATGGCTGGGCCAGGAGCTTGGCCTGAAGCAAGGCTGCAGCCCTGGCTGGAATTGGCTGTCGGGCAGCACCTTCAGGTCAGCAGCCTCTGAGGGTGCAGTTGGAGGAAGGGGGCAGCAGGTACTCCTCCTCCTCCTGTGTGAACTACACTCCCACCACCTCTGCTTCTCATAGACCCACCAAGAAGTCTCCATCCTGGAGTGATTCCAGTGGGCCAGCACAGAGGTCCTGAGGATCTGAATGTGGGTCAAAGCTACCATTTTTCTAGGAGCTGCCCAGTTTCTTGTTTGCTTTTTTATTGATTTGCAGTCCAAGTTGCCTGGCCTGCCCCTCAGCAGTGGTCCTGGGGACAATGCCTGTTGACCCAGAAGCTGTCCCTGGCCAGGACCACCCCGTGCTCCTCCACAGCAGTAGAGGCTTGCCTGCAGGTCCCGCTGCCACTGAGGCCCAGGCCTGGGGCTATACACAGCAGCAAGCGGCTTCCCTGCTTCCTCTGCCAGCCCACAGGCAACTTCCCCATTCTGAATGATTTTCCTTAGGTGCTGGGAACATTCCAAAAGAGTGGCCAAACATTCCAGCAGCTGCTTTCCCGGGTGCTCCATCCCTGGAGCCCGCTGTCCTGCCCAGTGCAGGTTTGCCGGTGGGATGCTGCCGCTGTCCTTTCTGTCTCCCGGCACTTTGTCTCATGTGTGATCTCGAGTCTGTTATTGCTGAATGTCACATGCTGGTGCACACACATCGCATGTCCATGGTGCTCCTGCTCCCTCAGCTTCAGCAGTGCCCCAGCTGCTCCCTCCTTTGGATCTGATACATGAAAGAGGCTTTAAACCCAACCCAGCCCTGTGCTGTGGCAGCTGAGGCTGTGCCACCAGTGACACCTTGGGCTGTGCTGGGCCCCTCCTGCTGAAGCCCCCGGCTAGCGGTTCCAGGACAGATGTCTTGGAGCAGGTAGGATGGAGCTGAAGTCAGAGGGAGCTGCTCTGAGCAGCCCAGCAGCAGGGCCACCTGCCTGCAGCATCACCAGCCCCTGGCCCTGCGGCACCTCAGCCCCTCCTGAGGTGACTGTCCCAGGGGTGTTGGGCCAGTGGCTCCCACACACATGGCTGGCATTTCCCAACTGCCTTCCCTGCTTGGGGCTCCACGGGCAGGGAGAATCCGAGGGCAGTTGGGCTTCAGTCTGGCAGTGTGAGCAGGGAGGGGAAAGCAGCTTCTTGCAGACATATTTCATGGTGTTCTTTTAAAGTCCTTTGTCACTTGCATGTTTGTGCTGTTTTTTCCTCTGAGCATGGGACCAGCAGTGGAGCGGTGGGGGCTTGGTGCTGAGGGGAGCTGTGGGGCACAGTTCCTGCTGCTGTGGGGCACAGTCCCTACTGCTGTAGGCACAGTTCCCTCCGCTGTGGGCACAGTTCTTGCTGCTGTGGGGCACAGTTCCTGCTGCCAGTGCCCCAGAAGCAGCAGCTAGGCTCAGTATTGCCCCATGCAGTGTGGCAGCCCCTCGACATCAGCCCTGCAGCTGTTTCTGTGTGTACAAGTGTAGATTACTGCAAGTGTTTATAAAGTTTCTGTGAAGTCAAACAGAACTGTCCTGGTGTGGTTCGTTCCTCTTCTTCCAGTGCCCAAGTGCTACCCCTGCCGCTGCCCCTCTGTGGGCAGGATGCGTGTGGGGTCCTGGCCCCATGCCCCAGGGAAGCTGTCCAGGGCTGTGTCCATGGGACTGGGAGCACCCTGGGCTCTGCCACAGCCCCACTTTGTGTTTTCAGTGCCCAAACATGGGTTTCTGCGTGTTCTGAAGCTGTCCTGCAGAGTCTGAATATTCTTGTGCTGTCACAGTGCTGGGGCAGTGTCCTGTACTGTGGGTAACTGAGTCTCTGGGTTTGCCATGACCAGCACCTGCTTCTTTCCATATATCCAGCACCTTTTTCCTCTCCTCATATCTGTTTTCCCACCTCTCTTGACTCTGACATTGCTCACCCGTGTTTGCTTTTTAGGCCCCTTGCTTTTGTTCACCAGCGAGCCGTCTCAGGAGAGAACAGCTTTCTCTGTGTGAAACGGGAATCTTGCAGCCAGCTTTGGAGCCTGGATTTCTGCAGAAGCCTGACGAGGTGACCACGCAGGGCACCAGAGCAGGAGGGTGTTCCTGGGGACAGTGGCAGCTGAGCTGCCCCCAGCCGTGAGGGTCCCCAGCTGGAGGACGGGAGCATTCCCACCCACACCCTGCTCAGGGCTCGTTGCTGCTCTCGGATCCTCCTGCGGTTGTTTTGTACCAGCCCAGCACGAGGCCGGGTTTGCTGGCCCAGAGGGCTGTGCCATGCCCTGGCTCTGGGCTTGATGGCCAGAGTGCTCCTGGGGCGGGCACGGATGTGATTCACCTGGAGCAGCAGCTTCAGGGTTTTCTGCTTATTTTTTCTGGCTCCTTGTTTCTCTGAAAAGTTTTCTTCTGGAGCTGTAACTTTTCCAGGGCTAGATGCTTTCAAAACAGCGGCATTTGGATACTAAATTATTTTCTTTTGCCATTAGCCCTTGTATTAAGTGATCACAAACTGGAACGAGCACCGAGGCACTGCCCCAACAATCCTCATCTCCCAACTCACAGTTGCTTGGTTTGCTTTTTTACAGAAAACATTTGTATTTAATCTGAGCAAAAAAATGATTTTCCAGCACAAGTAAAACCTTGTAGGTTTTTATACGGAGAGAAGATAACAAAACAAGGAGTTCCAAAGCTTGAGCCTGGGCCTCAGAGAGTTCTTCTCAGAGGAAGAATTTGGAGAGGCCAAAGACACTGCAGCAGTCACATCTGTGTGATAAATTTAGAATCGAAATGTACTTAGTGGAGCACTGACATCTGAAATTTATGTGCTGCACAGAGACCCATGAAGGCGCCGGAATCCACCCACGTGGGACTCCTTGCAGGATCAGAGCCTTAGTTTTCAGCTCTGTAGTTCTCCCTGGCCCACCCCACTGCACAATTACCCGTCTGGATGCTCTGAGTTGTGAGCAGCTCCCTGTGCTGGGTGTGTTCCTGGCAGTCCTCAGTAGGTTTCTTGTCCTGTACACACAGCTGTAGATCAGGTCAGGCCACCAAAAAATCCTACAATTGGTTTAAACAGACAGGAGATGCTTTGAACCAGTAAAAGCTGTGATGTTTTTAATTTTCTGTGTTTTCACAAGTGTTCTAATAGCCTCTGTCAGAGTTTCTGAGGGCTCCTGCAAGGCAGAAGTTCTGAAGATTCTTGAAATCCTGTATAAAATGTGGCCATTTTTCTGTAGGCTCAGAGAAGGAAAGCCCCAGAAGCTCCATCCTCCCACAGCTCTGTCCTCCCTTCTTCTGTGTGCTGCACACGCTGGCTCCCTTTGGCTCCACAGTCTCTCCCCAGCACTGTGTCACTGCACCATGCCACCGCACCATGCCACCACACTGTGCCACTACACTGTGCCACCACACTGTGCCACCACACCATGCCACTGCACCATGCCGCCACACTGTGCCACCACACTGTGCCACCACACTGTGCCACTGCACCATGCCACTGCACCATACCACCACACTGTGCCACCACACTGTGCCACCACACCATTCCACTGTGGTCACTGCTCTAGCAGGGACAGAACACGGGGCAGGCCAGGCCCTGCTCGCCTCCTCCTTGGCCCCTGCCCACCACCAGTGGGAGGAGGCGGCAGCAATTTTGGGTAAGGACAAAGCCCAGTGTTGGCCAACGTTCCTCACATCAGTGACACCTCGGGTTGGCGTGACCCCACTGAGGTCTGCGGCTGCCACGGCTCATTCCTGGGAGCACGGGCACAGCCCGGATACCCTGGAAGGCACACGGGGCCACTGCCAGCCCAGTGGGGTCACAGTGCTGGTGCTCACAGGCCCCTGGGAAGGGGAACCGCTGCCAAAAGGGCTGTTTGACACAATTCATCATCATTTTGGGAAATGGAACTTTTTTCTGTTCTAAAAATTTCCCGCTGGCTGCTCTGAGGACAAAGATAAGAAAACGAACCTTAAAGCATGGGGCCATTCTGGGGCTTTCATGATGTTTCCATGTTTTCAGTTTTCTTCTTCCTGGTAACTGAACTTCCTCCACAGAGCCTGGTGCCATTCTGCCGGGGAGCAGAGGCATCTCCAAGGGCAGCTCTGGAGCCCACCAGCATGTGGCTCAGCCCCAGTGCTGGCACAATGGCCATCCTGCCAGCCCTGCAACTCCTGTGGGTCAGAACGGTCGGGGGCAACAGCTTCCCTGTGACCTGCAGGTCCTGGTGACCAGCTGGGGAGGGCGGTGATGCACGATGCAGAATGGGGAACCCAGGTGTGGGACGCAGGATGTGGGATGTAGGGTGTGGAATGCAGGATGCTGGGTGTGGGGTGTGGGATGCAGGATGCAGGGTGTGGGGTGCATGGTGTGGGATGCAGGATGCAGGGTGTGGGCGGCAGGATGTACAGCAGAGACAGCTGGAATGTAACAGGGCAGAAGGAGTTGAGTGAGGTGGGTTTGCCCTTTGGCAGCCCCAACCCTGCCAGCCCTCAGACTGGTTCCCTCTCTGTCCTCCCACAGACACTGCTCAAGCCATATGAGCCCAGGGCTGTCAGAGATGCACACCCGTTTAAGCCCAGGAGATGTGTAGCCATGAGGGACTGGGACCATCACCCCACAATGCACTGGACCAGTGGCTTCTGAATGTCCCCGTGGACATTGGTGGCCAAGTGACCATTTGGTAGGTGACACCAGGGCTGACATGCCAGCAGGTACCCAAGATACCACCACAGCCCTGCGTGGCGATGGCTTTCCAGTGTCCACTAAGAGTAAATTTTGAAAATAACACATTAGTTTTTTCCCTGTGACTCAGAGTGAGGGATGGGACCAGATTCCCTGTGTATGACTAAACCTGATGCCAAGGCTCTTGTGCTCCTGGCACTCTGTGTTTCAGCTCACGGGGCACGGTGTGTGGTTTGCTGCGGTGCAGTTACACACCAGGCATTGCCAGTTATCTGTGCCTGAGGAAGTTTGGTTTTTTTCCAAGCTCTTTGCTTTGTCTCACTTAATCCAATCTTGGCCCTGGGCAGGATTCACATCTGTGCCTTGAATTAACAAGCGGCTGATAAGCGTCTGCTTTATTACTTGGAGAGCACAGGTCAATTTTATAAAGACGTTCCAGCAGAATGGATTTACAATTGCTCATAAAGTTACGGAAAACAACAACAAAAGGAGGAGGAGGACACTGGCCTTTATTAGCTTCTTGTTTTGAGAAATACATTCATCAAATTAAATTCAATTTAATAGACCCAAAGAGGAATATATGAAAGGATTAGTCAATTAATGTGTAACTGAATTACCAGTTCAGACATGTAATTAATAGCAAAATCTACTTGTGAAAAAAGCCTACAATGACCCAATGTACAGCTTCAACAACTGGCAAATGAGCTACTGATCCCCGGCGCCTTCACTCACGGACAGCCATCACACCCACAGCGATTTCATGCACAAAAACAACACAAAACCCAAACACAGGTGGAAGGCAGAGCTCCAGGAAAACAGATTCTGCATTTATTGGACTCAGAACAATAGCAGATTTTCAGGTTACAAAAAGAGCTGAACAGCAAGCATGAGGGGCCGCGCTGTGGCACAGCCGAGGGCTCACACAGGACCCAGGCATGGCTGGCAGCCAAAAAGGAGAATTTCGTTTACCCCGCGTACAGTGTCATTGGTTTGTCTTTACCTGAGTGCCAGGCAGGCTCCTCTCTTTGGTTACACAAATAAAAGTCTGTCAATCCCGTACAGGGACTTGAGCCTCCGTCATCCCCCAGGCATCCTGCACCGCATCCCGCTGTGCTCCGGCCCCATGGCACTGCAACACTGGGGGGCTCTGTTTGCTTTATCCAATGCATTCAGTTCCAATTAAAAAAACCAAAGAGCTGTAGCAGCAATCCAAGAACGTCTTTTCATCCTTTTCCAGAATAATTTGCCCTCAGGTGCTGTAATTTGTGATAATAACTGCGATTCCAAACGGGCCTGGACCATCCGCGCGTGCTGCGCTCGCGGGTCACAGTCCCACTGAGACCGGTCCAAGGCGTCCCCAGTGCCCGGCTCAGCCCTCACGTTGGAGCCACCCCCTGGGAAAGAACCTGCACCGTCCCCCAAAGTCTCTCTGCCATGCCAAGGCTGCTGGTTCTTTTCATTCTGGCCATCCCGAGGCACTGGCTTCCCACCTTCCCTCCGCTCTGCTGGAAGGAGCAATTGCAGACACTGCCCTTTGTTCCTCCCAGAAACACAGTTGTAGGCTGGGAGGGCCCCCCAGGTAAAAAAGGCACCAGCAATGAGCTTTTTGGCTTATTAAAAGAAAATAAAATATATAAAATTGAGAACTCTTATTATTACAGAGACATGCTAACAAAGATAAACAGCAAAAAATTTCCACAGAACACCAAACATCCAGCACAGAGAGCAGCTTTTATACACTTGCTGAGGGTTTAAGTGGGTGCAGAAATTTACTCTACAAGCACAGGGTCCCTCTGCAGCTGCAGGGAATGAGCCAGGACCCCTCGTGCTGTCTGGGGGACACAGGCACCGGTGGGCATGGGGAGGTTCCGACCCACCCGGAGGGGCTGGAGCACCCTGCCTGCCCCAGGCCACCCACTGTGCCCACAGCCAGCCCCAGGTCTGCAAACAGGTAGAACACGGACACCTCTCTGACACTTTGTGCAGTCAAAGAGGACAGAAACAAAGGACCCTCCGTTGTTCACCAAGCGCAAACACTGTCCCTGCCTACCCGCAAACAACCACAGGAAAGCTGGAGGAGCCAATACCACCACCAGCCTATTCCAGTGTGTGCTCCTTGCATGCCACAAAAGAGAGGACCTTTGCGAACTAGGCAGCACCCAGCCAGAAAAATAATTAAATTAGAAGTTTCCATTAAATTGGTACATTCTGACTCATCTCCGGCAGAACATTCACTGCCTCAGTGTGCAGCCAGAGGGGACTCTCCCTCAGAGCACTGCACTAAATAGGTATCTTTAGCAACAGAAAATGGGCCATGCCTTTATTTTACATACATACAGATATCTTTAGCGTATATTATGTTATTGAACCATCCGAGGCAAGAGCTCAGCAAGGGGAGGGGTACCATGGGGACCACGGCCCCGGTCTGTGATGAGAGGTGACTGCGAGGGCAGCAGCTCTGACTGTCTGGTGCACAGGTGACACCTCGGGGACCCCTCAGCATCCCTGCAGACCAGGGAGATGACTCCACAGCCCTGCAGGGCTCCGAGCCATGAGTGGCAGCACGAGGAGAGTCCTGCACCAGGTTGACCTCCCTTGCTGAGCCCGATGCCCACAGCTGAGGGCCCCATTCCCCGGGCCGAGCACAAAGACCCTCTTGAACATTATGGCAACACCACACGGATGCTGCTGGTTTTCCAAACTCATCCACAGCCTCTCTGAGTGTAGAGTCACTGCTCCAGTTCTCGCTCCTGCTGAGCTGAGCCAGTAGGTGCTGGCAGGAGTTTGTCAGGCTCAGAAGGGCACAGGTTTATGACCCCTGCCTTGGGAATGCCATTGCACCTGCCCTACGCCATTGCACTGCCTGATCTAGCACTGCACCACCTCATCAACCTTCTGGCATGCCACAGGACTGAGGGAGAGTCCCTCCCACCTTCAATAAAGGCAGCATCCCTTATTCTGCACCCTCTTGCATGGAACTGTGCCCATTCACGTACAAATGCAACTCCCAGAGAGATGCCAAGTGTGTGTCCCTTGTCCTCCATCTGCTGCCTTGGGCAGGACCTGCTGGTCTGAGCTGTGACGCAGCAAACCAGCCCAAAAGCCCCCTCACCACTGAGATGAGCCAGAGCAGAGCCAGAGAATCCCCAGGGGAACATGGATGTGGTCAGCTCCCAGCTGCAAAACCATGGGGGTCCCTGCTCCAGGGCTCAGACATCTGGAGAGGAGTCTCAGGGACAGCTTCTATGGGACTGTGAACACAGTGACATTCTCTTTGCTTTATTAAAGCAAAAGTAGACAAGAAAACGCAGAAGAAAATACAAAGCACAAAGATACATGGCAGCAGCTGGACTTTGGTGTTTCTTAAGCCTCTTCTTCTCCAGTTCCCGCAGCAGCCCATGAAAATCCAGGTGGAAACAGTGTTCATTCCCCAGCAAATACACACACAGGTGCTGCAAGTTCTGGCTCCCACATCTCTGGGTAACTATATTAAAAGAACCCAACTTTTGAATGAAAAAGTTGCAGAAGTTCACTGTGAGGCTGAAGAGACAAAGAATATGACCCCAGTGCCCCCAGCTGCCCCCCTGCCCTGGGCTGGGGGTGCTGCCCATGAGCTCCTGCGGGGCTCAGCATTCACTGGCCAGAGCAACTGCAGACGTGCAATAATACACATGGGGCAGGTGACACACATGGGGCAGGTGACACACATGGGCAGTATCATCCTCCCACTCCCCACCACCACTTTCATTCTCATGGTGCTTCCACCAGCAAAGCATCATGGGCAAATCCCTGTTAGGTTTGGTTTCTACGCAGTCTCCCAGCAGGACACCTCCAGACTCATTAGCCAACGACACCTTCACTGACATGAGCCTCTGCTAAGCACACAGCTCTCCCAAGAAGCTGCTCTGACTCCTCAGAGCCATCCTGAGCTGATGACAGGGACTGGGCATCACCATCCATCTGCTCACGGAGCTCTTCTGCAAAAGGCCAAGGAATGTTCCAGAAGACAGAGATGCATGACCAGGACTTTTTTACTGGTTCATTTGCAAATATCTGTAGCTCACACCAGCACTGAAAATGCTGGCAGCCCTCTGGCCTGGGGGAGCCTCCAAGAGCACATCTCCCTGGCTTCCAGCCAGGAAGTTCACCTCTGGATTCTGTTGCCAGCTACATAAGGGGATTTCAGGAGAAGTGGGATCAGAGCTGTAACTAGCAGTGGAAGGAAATCCATTGCAAACACCCAAAGAAAAGTCCTTCCCTTCAACAGGGTTTTTTCCCCTACCTCTTCCCTTAATGAAAATCCCATCAAAAGGTTGGAAAGTGTCAGGAAAATTGTTTCTTTTACTGTGAGTTTGCAAAGGAGCAGCTGCACAAGGGCATTGCCTGGGAGAGCTGGGCACAGGGTTACGGGTGGGCTCAGGGATCCAAGTGGGCACAGGGAGCCAGGTAGGATCAGGGATAGGGGTGGGCACAGGGATCTGGGTGGTCACAGGGTTCCGGGTGGGCACAAACATCCAGGTAAGAAGGCATCGGTGGGCACAGGCCTGCAGGAGGGATCAGGGCTATGAGTGTGCCCCAGGGTCCAGGTGGGCTCAGTGCCCTGGGTGGGCACATGGTTTGCTGTTTGTCCATGGTGGCACAAGGATCCCTTGTAGATGCCTGTGTTGGTAACGCCAGACCGTGTCACAACCCACAAGGGACATGCGATCCTAGCACGAGCCTTTATGTGCCTTGGTCACTGCCAGGGCTGAGCAGGAGGTTTTGGTGGGCTTGGGGTGTGCAGGAAGAGGGGAGCTGGAATACCACAGGAAATGCTGCTTTGGCCACTGTGTGTGTGCGCTGGGACAGGGCATGAATGTGGGGTGATGCGTGTGTGGCAGTGTGTGTGTGATGGTGTGTGTG
>VWZG01012867.1:10802-35908 GCA_013396735.1 Grallaria varia | reverse complement strand
GGATGGCCCCAGATGTGCCCCAATTCCAAGTCCCCACCTTCCTTGCCCCCTTGCAGCGCCTTGTAGAGCAGCCAGACCACGAGTGGGTCCTCCAGAGCCCTTGGAGCTGTTCACCTTCTGCTGCTGCCCCCACGTCACCCACCCAGAGGTGGCACCAAACACGGGAGGGCTGACCAGTGCCACCCAGACTGCCACCCACAGCAAAGGTGCCACCCCAGAGAAATAAGGGTGTGGACCTACAGGGGAGCAGAGATTAATAACACGAAAGCATCAGGAAAGAAAAGCAGCACTGGTGCAAGGAAAGAAACCTCAAGGAAAGCAAAGAAGGCTCCAGAGACAGGACCCAAGGCTTGTGCATCATCACTTATTCAGCGTGGCTGCCTGTGGAAGGGTGGCAGGGCAGAATTATCCCTCCTCTGGAAAATGCCACTGATTGGGCTTTATCCCAACTGAATGGTGCTAATTGTTTACACCAGCAGCAGGAGCAGCAAGCGCTGTCATCACCATTTCCTCCCACTCCCCTTTGGGGTTTATTTCCCATTTTCCCATTTTCCTCAGCCCCAGCAGGCCCTGGGTGGGAAGGATTGCTCCTGTTCCTGGGTGGTTCCTCACTCAGGCACTGTGCCCACCACCCCAAACACAGGGATTGCCACGGCGCTGGTTCCCTCCGGAACAGGGACCCTGTAAAAGGACCAGCACCGAGGACACAGCGGGGATTTGGGCCTTTTAGCAGCAGCCACAAGAGGGGAAAAGGCTTCTATTAAAGACAGCAGCTGTTAAAAAAGCCTTCAGACACCCAGCGTTGCCTTTCTGACAGCTGGCCAAACCAGTGCTGCCTGCTCCGAATTAAAACTATCCTCTCAGCTCACCCAAGAGAAGTTTCTACCTTCCCAACCCTTAGGAATTCCTGACTGGCACACACAGAAATGCCTTTTTCTCCAAGCCAAAGGAGTTTTCAGCTATTTTTCTCTGCTATATTTACATGTCATGCAGCAGAACTCAGACAGGTGCCACTAATTCTCAACCACACCACAAACACCCTTTTTGGACCACGTTCTTCCCAACCAAAACACAAACCACGTCCACATCACTGAAAGTGTGCTGGGAAACGGGGAACATTCCCCTTCCAGGGGGTGCTCACAGGAAATAAATGATCCCCCACTAAACCCAAACCCAGCCAAGGACTTGCCCCTGTTCAGAGCTGCTTTGACTTGTCACAACTTGGGAATTTCAGTCTCAGTGAAATCCATCAGCTGAACCCTCAGTAAGTGCACCAGATCCCCTGGAACTTCATTCCTAGGAATTAAAAGTGCCTGAAGCATGGATGTACTCCCTCCTTTGAATAAAAGATGTTTAGATGGAGCTACAAAGCCACAGGAAAATGTGCAGCTTCCCAGTTCCAGAGCAGTAAAAGCAGTGGAGTCCCCCCCAGCTCTACAGCACTAAAGATAAATATCACTTCAGTCTCCTGGAGGGTTCTGCTACTTCACCTTAATATTTGAAGAAGACCAGCCCCTTCTCCCAGAAATCCAGCTTTACCTTGAATTTTGAAGGGAAAAAACCTGCCAAACAAGCAAACACTGATTTTACAAAGGCATCCCACCCCAGAAGGGGAAATTAATACCCAAAAAGCTCAATCCTGTGAAGAATCTTCGTTGCACTCGCCCAGCACCAACAAGAGAATTCTAAAGTCATCTTGGCTGAACTTTGGCCCCTCAGATACAGTACAACACATTAGAAAATACTGAATAACTCATAACCCACTATTATTGTTATTTATGCATTTATATATATTTATGTATAACTCATCATTCACGACCTGGCTTTAATCTTAAGCTCTGCCTGACATTTGGATTAGGTTTCAAGGCAAAACAAGTTCTTGTCCCAACAAGCCCAGCACATTTCAGAGCACCCTGGGCTGTATTTCCCTGGGCTGGCTTCTCCAGGAGGATTTGGGATTCGAGGAATTGAATTTTCAGCCATTTCCAAAGGATTTCATCTGTTCCAAGGAGAGAGATGGCCAATCCTGCCAACCTCCAGCAAGGCACAGCCTTCCTGCTGAGCTGCTCCTGTGAAAAGGCTGGACATCACCTCCCTCTGCTCTCCTGCAGCCAAGGGATGCTCAGGAATGCTGGGGAGAGGGAAGAAGGGAAAAAGAGGGGAAAAGGTGGGGAAAGGGAGGGGAAAAGGAGGGGGAAAGGAGGGGGAAANGAGGGGGGAAAAGTGGGTTCTCTGCCTGCTCCTTTGCATTTTGTTGCCAAGCTTCACCTCTGCAAACTGGGACAACAAACACAATCTCATTGCACATGAGAGCAATTACACCACGACTTCCATCACATCCCAGTCCCTGCAGCCTCACCAGTTCTTCCCAAGAGGGGCAAAAGAGGCTTCCAGAGCTCAACGTGAGGGACGAGACGTCCTCTGAGACACTGGAGAAAATGAAGCACTGATTAGCTCTGAAATCCTGTAGCCTCTCCAGAACTCACCTGTTTCGAGCACAGTGTTTAAAAAACTGTATTTTACGTGCAAACCTTGTCCAAAGACACAGGGATCCTTTTGGGTTTATTATTTTTTTATTTTGACCTAGACATTTCTCATCGTTCGTGTCACAAATCCAGGCGCAAACGACTCATTTACAGTCAGTGGAAAAAGGCTGACCCATTGCTGGGGGAGGAATGAATCTTCTGCCCAGGCAAGAACTGAAGACAAGTCAGCTCTGTCACCCTGGGGAGGAGTTGGTTATCACCAGCAGCTCCAGAGGGAGCCCAAAGAGCCCCACAGGATTTAAATGCAGGATGGATCCTACCAGAGGAGGTGGGTTCTGACCCCATGAATCTGCTCCAGCAACTGGAACCTTGTTGGGAAAAACTTCAGGGCTCAACACAACATCAAAGGTCACTCAAGGTCCTGGCACAGACTTGGCTGAAGGGAGAAAAAAAAAACACCACAAAAGCAACCTAATTTGAAATATTCCATCAAGTCACATCCATCTCTAACCTACATTTCAGGGGGGGTTATTTTCCTGTTGATTTGGTTTTATAAAAGTGAAGTCTAAGGGCCTGAGCAGCTGAATCAGGTGGATTCCAAAGCCAGAGATAAGGAAAATAAAGCTCTGTACAAGAACTTGCCTGCAGGAAGTCACTTCCAGCACAGCTGCTGTGCTGTCACATTTGGTGACCAAGGGATAAAACAGCTCATTCTTTGCCTCAAAATCCTGTCTTTTGTCCCAGCTGGGAAATCCAAGTGCTCTGCTGTTGAACAGCCTGTTTGCATTTAATGGTAAATAATCAAATATCACCAAAGTCTTCAGGAGAGAGCCAGTAACTGACATAATTCGTGCCGCTTGTTTACTTTATATCCCAATATTTACTTTAGTACTAAAAATATTGATTAGTTTTGCTCCCATCTGACCACGGGGGTAGTAAAATAAGTACACAAATGATACTATTCTGCCTTTTTTCCCAAGAATTGGAGTAGATCAGTGCCGTCCTTCAGACACATCTTTAGCTGTTGTCAGATATTCTGTGAGACCTATTTACGCACAGGCTTCTTCCACATTTTCTACATGGACACCCTTGTGAATTTGAGTTTAAATAAACAAGCTACAGAATATCCAGTGACGACTCTAAAATTAAAAATGCTATCTAAATTGAAACTAAATCTGAAAAATCTAAGATTAAATTTAAATTTTTTTTAATTAAAATTAACGCATTGAAATTTAACATCAAAAATTACAATGTAAAATTAAAAATTTCATTGAATTGAAATCTAAAATTCAGTCCTTTCCCTCTGGTGCGGGACAGCAGATTCCCCAGGTGAGGCAGGAGGCACAGCACTAAGTTATTACCAAGGAATACCTCATTCCCCTCCTCCACATTCATTCCCAGCTGGAATGATGATATAAAAGCCACACTATTGCTGAAAGACAAGGGGTAAACAAAGTGCCAACGCGCACACAGCAAACACAGAGGCCTCTCCCTGCTTTTCCCCCTGTTGAAGAGCATCTACAGTAGAGTAAAATATGAAAAAAATAAATAAAAATAAAAAAAGCCCCATTATTTACAAAAAGGTGGAAAACCCCACACAGAGCAGCTCCCATTAGAGAAGAGGCATTTTAGGGCACCTCAGAAACACAGAGAGATGCTTTTTAAAGCCCCCCAAGGACCACAGGGGATGCTTTTCCCTCTCCCCCACACCTAATCCCCCTCGGAGGGACAGGCTGGAACTGGAGGAGGCTCGGAATAAAACAGAACAATTGTGTTAAAGAACAAATTTGCTCTTTGTGGGGAAAAAGCTTCGGGACTTGACACAACACAAAAGGTCAGCAGGGGGATGTGGCTGGAGGGAAATGGCCATTTGGCTGAGATTTATCCAAGCGAGAAGGCAGGGCTGGAAACAGACTCTGAGATGGGAAAGAAAACCAATATTTGGTCTCAAGAAACCCTCCTCAACATGGATTTTATTCCTCCACAGCTCCACCCAGGCTGGACCTTCTGCTCCCCTGATCCTGGGATGTCAATGTTCCCATTTATGCCCAGCTGGAGAGGGAATTAAAACTTCAGGAGCAGGACCATGTGGAGCTCAGGGCAGCACCAAAAACCTGCTCAGCAACCCCAGGATCAACGATCCCAGCAGCCCAAAATCCCAAAAACAGCTGGTGAGAGAACCACTCCAGGAGTTCCCAGATGTGGATTTGGAACAGTCCCGAGAGGAGGCAAAACCACAGCTCCAGCAACCAAGTGGACTCTTGGATTGCAGGGAAAAGGAACCCAAGGAATAGAACAGTCCACTGAAACTAAAAGGATTAAAAGGAAAATCACCACCCAAACCACAAAGCTGATGGGAAAAGCAGGAAAATTGGGGGAAAACTCACCCCATGTATGGCTTTGTCATAACAGAAGATTTCAACTAGAAAGCAATTATTAACAATATATGGCACTGGAGTTCATAAAAACTATTAAATCACCTCTCTGTATTCCTAATTACTGACAGGAATGGCTCCTTGTTAATTGGCAAAGCCCCCTAACTCAAAGGCAGCAGTGAAAAGGTTTGATACATTTATTTCAGCTTTGGGAAAACCTTGGGTATCTCACCCACCCACTCCCACCAACGCCAGAGGTCAGAACACAGAGCAAGAGAGCTCCTTGGCCAAAGCAGCAGCGACTTCAAACCAAATCAATACAAGCAGATAAGCAAGAGATTCTCTGCCTTATAAACAGAATATAAAGTATCGTCGTTCACAAATTGCTCCAATTTTCAGTGCGACTTTACCCTCTCATTGCAAACTCAATTCCTCTACAATTAAATCCAACTAAGGGCTTTGATGATGTTCTGGAAATATGTGATGTAAACACACTGAAGGGATCCACCAGCTAAAGAGGAGCTTCATCTTCTGGCCCTTCCCAGAGATGAGGTGCTTGCTCGCTCTCAGCAGAGCCCAAAAGTGCCCATAGCACAGTCTTGTTGTTCCACCTACATCAGTGTGTGTGTGCGCCCTGCAATTACTTAATTTATATATATATAGATATAAATATAAACAAAACGTGGGATTCAGTGTGGGCACAAACACCTTTTATAGAAACTGAGGTTGTGTTTGGAAACTCTGATGTGCAATCACCTCCTTCCCATGCCCTGCAGAGGGACCACATTCACACAGAAGGTACACAAACCTGCTCCCAGACTCACCCCTAATTAAATCAAACGGCTGTATCACCAAATTCCAGCTTACAGGTTTCTCAGTTTGTGAATTTAAAGCTCAGCTACAAGGAAAACCAGGAGCTGTATTTGCCACTCGGATGCTGAGTTCAGGAACAACCTCCCTATCTCTTCCGATGGTAGAAACAAAACAGGGTATTATTTTCCTAGGGAAAAAAATACAAACACAAACACAAATACTATTTCATTGATTCACCTGAGAATTGGGGCTGATTTCCCTTCCAGACACCCACATGAAGCCATGAATCAGCAGGCTCTGGCTCCCAGCCAGTGCTGCAGCCCCAGTTACTATGACAATGCTGATGATGCTCCAGAGCCTTCCCTGCCAAGGTGTTCATTCAAAAACACACAGGAGGCCACTGGGAGCCCAGGCAGGGTGGCATTAGAGAAAACACTCATAAAACCAGCTCATGGAAGATTCAAAACTTGCTGAAAACACAGTCAGGAAACAGTCAGGGCATCACAGCAGCTGGTCCTGCACCAGGACACGTCTCAGCTTCCTGAGTGTCTCTCTCTGGAGCAAAACTTCCCTTGTGGCGATTCCCCTTCCAATTCCCCAGGAGGCTTCCCCTCTTCTCACAGCAGATAAAGCAGAGGAAAGGTCATTTTTAATCTTTATTTATTATTATTATTATTTTTGCTTAGACATCTGTTTGCTTCCCTCTCAAAGGATACACTGTTATCCATGCACATCCTGACCCAGCTACTCATCTCTGCTTCAGTTTAAACTGTTTCCAAACTGAAATCCTTGGCATTACAGGAAGAAAAGGGAGCAACTCCTACTCACCGAGATGAAAGAGGTTTAATAAAACATCGTGCCTGTTCTGGTATTCTGACTGTTTCTTCCTGGATTTTACAAGAACTAAAATAAGCTTAATTCGCAGCTGAAATACACATAGTGACTGTGTGGCCCCCTTCAGAAAGCATCAGGGGGATGTTCCAAGCCTCAGATGGGATACACGGAGCCAATTCCATAAGGAAACACCAAGTTCTGTCCTTGCAGAGGGAATTCCAGGTGCTGTTAAGGAGTTCATGGACACAGGTGAGCTGTTAGAGAAGTCCTGCTCGCTGCAGCAACGTCACATCAAACACACGATCACTTCACATCCATCTCATCCCAAAGCCAACTTCCACCCCTTCCCAGCTGCCGAGGACACCAGGAAGGTCCCCCCACACCCAAAACACCTCGGAGGATCCACATTCTGCACCGAAGTCCCGCTGACCGTGCACCAATGCAGAGACACTCCCTTCAACCACGCGCCTCCAGCCTCAGCAGGGCAACCTGGGCAAGCTTCCCAGCACAACCAGCATCCCAAAAAGCACAGCAGCAGAAGGGAAAACACACCTGGAGAGGAACAACAGCCCCCCACCCCAGTGCATGGGAACCAGAAAAACTAAATAAAGCTGATGGCTCCTGTTACAGCCTTTTAAATGTGCTCATCCAGGCCAGGCAACTGAAGGTTGCCATCCCTGCTGCACAGAGACAGCCACGGGAGTGCAGCTTGTCTTGGGAACCAGGAGAACTCTGGCAAATAAATAAAGCAGGTTGAAAACTGATTTATCCTGAGCGCAGGGGCCGCTCTCCCAGCCCGCATCTCCTCACAGAGCATCCCTGGGTCTCCTTTGGTGTGTTTTTAACACCCCACCCAACAAAGCCCGGCAGCACCGAGGCTGATGGATCCCAGTTCCCTGGCAGAGTGTCACCCAGCCCAGGAATGACTCCTTCTCCTCCATGGGAACACAGGGAGAGTGGCAATGGCAGGAGCAGGAACCCCTCGCCCTGGAATTCGCTGCTCGGCTCCTCATGCCTCCAGCCTCTGAAATTCATTTCCATGATGACAATAAACACCACTTGGCTGGCAGGGATTGTTTATTTGCAGGGTAATTGTCTTTAGAGAGCTGCAGTGTCATTGCTGCTAATTACAAAGGGCCCTGCAGTAGCTTCATTGGTACCACACAGATCAGCATCACCCAGGACCTCACCCCAGCCCCCAAACATCCCCCCATCTCATTAGTAATAAAGTTAATATCTCAACCTCAAATATTCTGCTCTTCTCTGCTGGTCCAAGCCCCTTTTTGCATCTTGGCCTGGGTTTTGCAGCAGAGACACATCTGGCCCTCACTGGAGGCATAATAAGCTCCTGGTGAAAGCGTTCTCTCTAAAAATGCACAGAATTCACACTAAATAATGAAATTGCCCTTTCCAAAGGAAGTTATGTCATTCAGTCACTCTGAAAACCTGTCCAAAAACTTAAAAAAAGGCTTCCAGGAGCATTCTGGAGTCCTATTAGAATCGTCAGGATTTCTCCTGAACGCCTCTAGGCAACTGCCCTGCAGGAAAGCCAGGCTTTTATGAGCCCTACAATTAGCACTGCTCTTGTTCTTTTCTCTTTTAAAGCTTATTTTTTAAAGCTTCAGAGCCTAAAAACTACTTTGGCTTGAAGCTGTCCCATCCAAAGCAGAGCTGGTTCCAGAGATGCCCCTCCAGGCCTGGCTGGGAGCAGCAGAGCCATGTGCTACCACCAAAGCCTAATAATCCCAACAATTCGAGGGTATCTGCGAGATTTAAAGATTAATGCTTTATATAATTCAATATATGCTATTTTAGAATATCAGCCACGGATTCTCACAGCTAGAATTACATGGGAACAGCAGTGCAAGGAAGTTATCATCATAATCTTATAACTTCATGCCTTGTGAGCAGCAAAATCCAGGAATACCTTGGTTGGCTGGTCAACCCTTTCAGGATTTGCAGGAGCAGGGTGGAGTTTTTTGGATGTTTTATCTTTGTAATTCTGTTGGGTTTTTTTAAAGTATATGCTTTAAACCTGTATTTAGGAAGACAGAGAGGTTTTGCCTCCTGTATCTTTGTATTTGATGGCACTTGGAGATATTTAATAACCCTGTAGAAGCCTCTATTTAATTGCCAAGAGTGAAGTCAAATCTGGAGGGCATCACACCCCTGAATACACAAATCAGTTTAATTAGCGAGCACAAGGTTTGTTAAGAAAAACACAGAAACCCCGTGCCACAAACACCTCAGTGTCACAACCTGCAGACCCCAAAAACATCTGGAATAAAGGTAAAGCATTTTGCCAGGCAACAGAATATTCCTGAGAGCTCAGCCAGCCCAGGGGAACAGCCTGGCTGGGGCTGTGAAAGGATGCAGGAAGAGTTAAGAGTTTGTGGAGAGCAACAAACACACACTTTCTCTTTAGCAGGGAATGTGAGACGTGTTCAGGCGAATGTTTTCCACCCTGTCTCATCTTGCCTAACTTTTTGAAGGCCTTCCAGGTGTGCTGCTAGCCCTGAGCATTAGGCAAGCACCAGGTAAAAGGGAATTTTCTTGGTGCTTCGTGAGCAAACCCCACAGCACGCCGGGGTTTCTGGAGTTTGCCCCTCGGAGCATTAAAGATCAAGGACAGCAGGAAGAGCTGCTCCCTGTCCATGGAAAACAGAGGCACTGAGCTGTCCACCCACATTTTGGGCAGCTGGAAAAGACTTGGGAGTATTTCTTCATGCTGAGATTGTCAAGGCTCCTCGGAGCTGTCAGGAAACACTCGGTGGGGCTGAGCTCCCTCAGCTCCAGGGTTTTGGGGGCTCAGCACCTTCCGGAAGAACCAGCAGGGAATTCTTTCTCATTTCTGCTCCCTGGGGTTCCCAAGTTGTATTTCCTCCTAATTTTTGGGACACCAATCCTGCCTCTCCTCAATACCCACCCCTGCCACCTTCAAACCCCTGATTCCTTGTACTTGTCTCCTTTTCTCCTGCTCCTTCCCAAGCCCACCCCAGCTGGGATCAGACCTCACCCTGTACATGCTGCCCTTTAGTCCCAGGCAGAGCTGGGCTTTACCTTTCCAGACCTAAATCTCATTGGAAACACAGGCTGGAGAGACTAATCCTGCAACAAACCCAGGTACAGGCAGAGCTAAGGCTGAAGGTTTCTCTTGCTCAGAAGACCTGTAAGTTAAATAAGGCAAGACTTCCAAGTTCACAAAAACAATCAAAATTCAAAACAACTTCTTCAATCCAGTCATGAAAAAACCCCAACCCAAAACCAACAATTCTACACAATCCCAAATCCTGCTGTGCTGTTTGAGGGGTCAAAATCTGAGCTTCCCAATAGAGCCAAATAAAAAAATCAAAAAAACACAAAGCCCCACAACCAAAAGAGGAGCTGCCTTTTTCTTTAGGAGTAGTTACTCAGAAGTGAGAAAATGCTGTGAAAAATGGCTGTAAAGCAGGAAATGAACATTTTCTGGTTCAATTTATTACCAACACTACAATGATACCAACAGGACTCTTGCTAGAAAAGGAGAGTCACTTCCCAGAGAGCAGTGTCAGGTCAGGCATCCCTGCCCTGTCTCAAGCTCTACACTCCCTCTTTGTTTGACACAGGAAAGGCTTCACTGAGCAGCTTTATTTCCCAAAGATTCCAATGCTTACAACTTCTCTCCTTTTGCCTTTCCATGTCCACACCGGAAACAGCTCCCTCATCACTTCAGAGCATTGTCAGCAGCTCAATAATCATAAAATATTGAATTCGCCCAATAAAACACACACACCCCAACTATAAATAACTGTATGAACTTCCTGTAACGCTTCAACTCTCCCAAAACATGGTTTTACCCCTTTCCCTGGCAGCCAAAACTGTGGTTCAGCAAGAGAACAGCACGAATTTAGCACGTCCCACATCCACACACACACACACACAGAGGCTGAGGAGTCTGTGACAGAACTGGGTGCTGAGAAAATGCTTCATTTTTAAATCCCTGTCTGCAGTTTGGCTTGGTTTAAATTATTCCCAAAGCAAAACTCCCCGCCCTTCAGAAATAATTTGCTTTCCAATTACCAGGGAATAAAACCAGCCTTAGCAGGGATGGTATAATGATGTCAAGAAAAGGGAGCACTTCGGCAGAGGCAAGGAAATTACCCCAAGTTTACCTTGAGTTTATCATCACCTCTAACAAGGTGCTTCTTGCTCAAGTCAGGGAGTCAGCACAATGCTGGTTCACGGAGCAGAGAGTGGAAAAGGAGTGTCTGGGGATGAAAAACACTTCTTATGGTGAAACTGAGACAGGAAACGGGCACCAGGAGCAATCTGGGGTGTTACTATTAATCATCTGCACAGCAGCACTGCCCGAAATGCACCATTTAATGGGACTTTCCTTTCCAACAATGACAAAAACCTATTTCCAAGGTGGTTTTTTTTCGAAGGTGCTGCGGGCAGGATGATGCTCCCCTTCCTCAGCCCAGGCAGGACCAATCCTGCAGCCAGGTCTCTCAGCCTTATCCTTCAGGGCACATCTCCAGCCCCACGAAGAGCAAAATCAGGCTATTGCACGGCCAGAATTAGGCTGCAAAGGACCCAGGAGTATTTCCCTCTCACATCCTGCTGCAAATGGGACTCACCAGTCCTTTGCAGCCCTGCTCCATCTCCCCCCAGGGGATGTGACAGCCAAACAGGGCAGGGAAGGTCCCACAAGGGTCTCTCACTTTGGAGAAGTGGTCCTGGGGATGGGAAGGACACATTCCCTGCCCAGCAGTGACATTTTAACAAGCTCACAGCATGTGCTGGAGGCCCAAATTTGACTTCCTAATCTGTTTTGAGTTTTCATCACAATTAATTCTTCTCCCACCCTGTCCCAGCCACCACCAATTTGCCCTCTCAGGCAGCAACCTCAGGAACTGTGCTTCCAGTCACAGGCAGAAAGAGAAATAAAGAGAAATCCCAGGACACAACTCAAGGCAGAAAACCCCCTCCCCAGCTCTGAGAGGAGCCATGAGACACTGTCCAACCCTCTTAGCTAATGAGGTTGAAACTGAACAAAGACAATATGGATATGAGCTTTTTTAAGTGCCAACAGCACCTCCAAAAGCACCTTTCAGGGTACACAAAGACAAAAATTGCAGAGAAAAAAGTAGCTGAAGCAAACAAGGCATTTTTGTGCCTCCTGCAGCTTGTTCCCTTCTCCTCCAGCACTCCAGTTTTCAAGAGGGAAGCACCACCCACAGTACCAGTGATTTCCCCTCTTCCAGTGCACCTGAGCTACAGAGTTTTTGTCCTTTAGTCTGGTCAAAACGCTCTTCACACGAGATCCTTCAGCCACCTCTAACTTTCCTGGTGAAAAATCTTTCACTTCTGTTCTTGTCTTTCCACTGAATTAAAAAACTCCTAAAAATAACTTTAAAAGAATTTTTTAAATTATTTTAAAATAATTTTAAAATAACCCTGTTCTCAGTCCTCTATGCCTTTCTCTGGCAGCCTTCTAAACCCCCTCCCCTGATTCTCACTCAGCTTTCCATCTCCCTTTTCCCTTGCCCTGCCAAACCCCTCCTCTCATGCCCCATTCCTTCCCTCCCCAGGCTTCTGAAAACCCTGCATTGCTAAAAACTTCCCAGCTGTGAAATTTGCTCTGTCTGGCACTGTTTACTGACAGGAAACAATCTGATTACTAACTTCTGGAACCACTTCCATGACATGACATCCACAACGCTGGGGCTCCGGGTGATGTTCCTGCAGGAAGAATTCCAGGCTCTGGAGCTGTAATTACAGTTCCCTCTGGATGCTGCACCAAGAACTTGAGACGACAAGGACTCTGTCCAAGAGCTCAAAGAAATCCCTCCATAATTCCATACAACAGAAGTCATGCCAGAAGACATGGGAGGGGGGAAAATCCCACCACCCCGCCAAAGTTTGGGAGTTAAAAACTTGGGGCCACGACCCAGCCAAGCTGGGCTCGTCCCACTGATCAAGTTCAAAGTGTCTCCCAAAGCCAGGCATGACACTCTGCAGTCATTCCAACAACCCAACCCAATCCTGATTTATGGCCCAGCTTTGAAGTGTGTAAGAGGTGCTTTATTATACTAACGAAAGGGGGAAGAAAAAAGCAGAGTTAAAGCACTCACCTTCTAAAGACAGGGTTAAAACTCTTTATTTTCAGCCTAACAGGATAAAACAGGAAAATCGGAGCAAAATCTTGGAAGGCTGTGGGGCAGAAACACTTCCCTGCCTTTCCTTGGCAGGGCCCAGAGTCAGGAATGTCATTTAGGACTCCACGTAAGGAACGACCACAACAGTGAATTCCACCTTTAGCTGCTACACAAAGGAGCTGATTCAAGGTGGGGAGGGGGAAAAAATCATCTGCAAAAGACAGTCTGATTTCCTGCTCACCAAAGCTGCAGTCTGTCACTCTTCCTGCTCTAAATAGAATCGCCAAAATCTCATTTCAGTAATTTGTAAATCAACGTGGAAGCCCTTTGCCCATGTGTGGCTTTGAGTGGTGACTCATTTCACAGCATCACTGAAGGATTTGTGCCCTTCCCTCCTTCCTCCCTGGATTCTTCTCTCCATCCTGCTCTGCCACTGCCTCCATCTGTTGCCATGGCAGCCACAGAAACAGAACCCAACGGTAACAAAAGATTATTTCCCCCCCTTTAGTTTATTTATATGCAAGTAACCCACCGAGAACAGACAATAGCAATGACTTCACATTCACACCACAGTAAAAGGGTTGGGTTTTTTTCCTTTTTATTCCACACATGTGCTACCAAGAACAATAAAAATTCCTCTGGAGGGGAAAAAAAAAAATCCTGAACTTCTTAGGATTAAGAAATGCAGTAGCAGATCTGTATAGGATGCTGATTTGGAATTAGAGCTGGGGGAAAGCAAGAGGCTTAACACGCCCTGCCTGAATATCCCTCTCCAGAAAGCTTTTCACTACATCCAACAGAACCATTAGAACCAGTGAGAGGCTGAACTGCAAAGCAAAAAAAAAACCCTAATTCCAAGCATTTATATCCAACTAAAAACCTAAGGAAAAAGGAAAGTAAGCTAACTAGAGAAAGAAATGAAGCCTTCAGAAAATATACCTGCTCTTGATGTGCTGGGCACAGATCTCGTCCAAGTGACCACCAGCAGGAAACACAAAAGTGCTCCTGGAGAGACAGGGAAACCAAGGGAAGCTCCACCAGCCGGGTCTAACAGCGCTCCAAGAGTCACGGCCAGTGTCTAAAGAATTCTCCACTTTCATGGAATTACAGAATATCCTGAGCTGGGAGGGACCCACAGGACCAGCAGGTCCACCCCAACAACCCCACCCTGTGCTGGCAGCGTTGGCCAAACCATCCTGCAGCTCTGGCACTTCCCAGCACAGCGTGATGGCACCAACATGTAGGTGGTGAGATCCTCATGCCATTTGAAGCACAACGACCTCAATCTTGCAAGGTCTCACCTTTCATGGTGCAGATTTCCCCACACCATTCCAAGGTGGACAGCACTCAGTTTAACCTGCAGCCTCAACTCTGCTGGCACTGGAGACCCAGAGCAAACCCACTGCCCACCTCATTAATCCTACAGACAAACAGACCTGGCCCAGACCTTTGCAAAAATTGGTGTGTGTTTTAACCTCAGTAAAATCAAACAGAAAAGGCTGTTCCTCCTTCTGCCACATCCACACTGAGCTAAACACAGTTCTGGTGAATAAACATTCCAGGTACTTCCAATCTGTTGCCTCCTAGACCTAGGAGATGTGGTATCTCACAACCAGCTTGGAATTTAATGCCAAAGTGAGAAATCCAAGTATTTTCAAGGCAGGATGGCCACCTCTGCTCAGCAGAAAGAACTTATGCTGCCTTTAGTTCAGGGACTTGGCCTATTAAACTATTTACAAACTCATCAACACTATAAAAACAAGAGTGGTGACTGGGAGGCACCAGCTCAGAGCTATCACTGGAAAGCATCTGTTTCCTTGGGTGTCCTTCCCAGATATTCCACGAAAATCAAGGAGAATGAGGCAGCACCACCACAGTTAATCCCACCTCATCCCTCACCCCTGTTCTCTGTCACAGACTTCACAATTTCAATGTAAATGGCAAGTCAGGCCACTCTGGCCACCAACCTTCCAGCCCAAATTTCTCATTCTCCTACTCATTCTATTCCTTTTCCCAGCCATCACATACAAGGTGGTGACTTTTAGGAGTCCAGTGGATTGAAACATCACAACAAAGAACCTCTGCATGCAAAACAGCAACACGTTCTAATTCCTGCTCCAGCACCAAAGGCACAATTGCAAAGTTGGATGTATTGTGTGTGTGTTGCTCTGCAAAAGAACAAGATAAGATGGAGCTGAACACTCTGAATTTAAAACACTACGAAGGAAACAATTTAAAAATAAAGATGACAAAAATATTTTTTGGAGGGAAAAAAAGATTAGATATATGTGACTTCAGCAGCTCAACCACCACAGATTGTTGTTAAATCATCTTAAAATTGGAAGCTGCAGCACTGTGTTAAGCAGCATTTAAATGATTTAAAGCAGTCTTAAAATTGAGTAGTTTTTCCTTGAGCTTCTTTAATAGAGAGACTAAATGTACCTTATATATATATGTATGAAAGAGTAGTATTTAAACCCAAGAAGAAGGAGCTGAGAGAGAGAACATCAACTGTTTTATGCTGGGGAACATTTCCCTAAAAATCTTTCTTTGGCAAAATCTCCCTGAACCAGGCCTATGGAATTTTGAGTCCTTGCCTTCAGTTAAGTATCTGTTAAGTGTTAAACAGAGAGTTAAATATCTCAAATATCTGAGTTAAGTATCTGTGTCACGTAAATACCTGTGTAAAAGTTAATGCCAAGATGAAATAACACCTGGACAGCCCTTGGCAGACGGTGCCTCTAAACAAGGATGATGCTGCAAAGTTGAATGGATTTTAAATATCAGTCTGGGAATAAAAAGAAGCCTCATTTGCCAGCCCAGAAATCTCATTTTTCAGGAGGAAAATTCCTCCCCTTCCTGCAGCTCCCTTTGGCACCGTCAGCAGTTATTAACCAACCCATTATTTGCTTCTAAGCATCAAATAAACAGCACATGAATTAAAAACGCTCCCCAAAGACAACGGGGTTTTCATCATTGCATCTCTTCTGGCGGCACCATTTCCTCAACAGCTCCATCGGAGAGAGGCTTCGGAAGCGGCGGCGGAATTTGGGATGATTAGTTTGCCAATAATCAATGCTCCCAGGTCTGCTGGAGCTTTTAAAGCGGGGAATGAGCTGTAAAACAGGGGCTGCTCGGAGGTTTATGGGGGAAGGAATGCAGAGAAACATTTTATTTCTGGGCCTCCGGGCCCCATTTACCAAGGCACACTTGCCTTTACAAGCCCGTGCACTTCAGTGCAGCCCATTCCAGCAGCAGGGAAGGGCTGGAAACACACAGGGAAAAGGCAGGGAAGTGGGATGTGGGGAGGAATCCGAGACCAGGGAGGGAGAAGGAACCTCAGGCCACAAACAAAAGTGACTGCAAGGCCCAGAGTGAACAGCTGGAATAAACATCTGGTCAAACCCACCATCCTCCCCCCCTTCTCTGCCCAAAAGTCAGAGTTTATTTTGATGTCACCACCAGCAGCTGGAGGAGAGCCAGGACAGAGAGGAAATGTGCAGATTTGCTGTTTCCAAGCAATAATTAAGATTATTTTCTATTAGTTCTGTGTGCCCGGTGCTTCTTTGTAGTCTTTTAAATAAGTTTTGCTAGAACTTTTAATGGAAGCAGAAAGTAATGTTAAATTTTATAACAATACTGAGAATTCTCCCCTCAATACGTACCATTCTACTTGTTTTTTCTGCAATTCAGGACATCCCTTTGCATCAGCACAACACAAACTGCCACCCCAGTTCTGCTCTAACACCCCCTGGAACGTGGGTCACAACAACAGCGTGCTAAACAGAGACATGTCTCCAAAGATAATAATTTAAAAAAAAAAAATTAAATCCACCTTTCCAATGTATTTGCTTCAGGGCACAACTTATTCTACTTCAAAAGAAGAATTTTAATGCCATGATGCAATGTGACTATAGTGGGGGGGAAATTGTGAATTCCCAAGAACACTGGAAGAAAATGGACTATTAAAAGCTCCTTCTAATACACACAAACAGACATTTAAGTAGTTTAATGACCTGGTAACCCCAGCGAACCCCAAAGACTCCCCAACCTCCAGCATCCAGCACTGAGAGGAACCAGTACAACATCCTGGCTCTGTCACCCCCTTCCATCCCTGCTTGCCAATCCCAAAGAGCAACCCACATAATGTAGCTGTTCTCCCAGGAATTCAAAGAGACAAATATGCTCCTTTGCAATTCAATAACCCCCTTTTTCTCACGCTCAAGTGGTGACCTCCTCTTAAATCCACAAGTCGCAGAGGAGAAGGTGCAGCCAAAATCCAGGGGCTGTCGGATAAAATAATCCACATTTAAAGAGGAAAAGCCAGACAATGTGAGCCTCGAAATTCTGTAATAAAGAAAAAGGAAGAGGGAAAAAAAGAACTGGTCCTGTGGCCTAAACTCAGAGAGATTTTGAGCATCTGTGGATGGAAGGATCACACGCACAACACACACCCAGCAAGGGAGTCACCCACACATGGCACATTTCTGACCTGAGCTCCCTCCCAACTTATCACAGGCATGATGTTCTGAGATGTCTTGCCTCCTAACACTGATCCCAATCCATTTTTTTCCATATGTTCATATTGTTTTTCCATATGTAGCTCAACTGTAGAAATGGGCAAGAGCCACCAAGGTTTCCTTTTCAGAAAAATAAATATATCTATAACTTAGAAGGTAACTAAGAGGAATAACCAAGAGTGGAAAAAGTTCCTAAAGTACAGAGGAAGAATTCATAAACTCTACTAATATTCTGGTTTACATCTCATTTCAGCTCAGCACATGCTCCAGGTTAAATGCAATAACTCCCTTGACATCAGTGGGCTCCTTGTGCTGATGGTGGGAACTGTCCTACACCAAGTGCCTCTGCAAAGTCAATGAGCAGCCCTAACAAGCCAAATTGTTGCTGAAATGTCTGGCTTTCTGCCCCTCCAGGAAGGTGAAGGTTTGGAAATCTAACAAAAGCCACTCACTCAGGAGCATCCTCTGGCCCAAGAAGGCACCAGAGCTCAGCAGATCCACCCTCCAGGCTGGGGAACACACAGCCCAGAGCAGATTGTCTTCTGCTGCAGAGAAACCAGGCAAAGGATTGGGAAAAATGCCTTTGGAAAAACAGGGCGGTTGAATTCTTTGACTTGGGTACAAACTGGTTTATCAGCAAAGAAAAGAAAACAGAGCAAACAATAAAAAAGTCATGAAAGAGAACCACGTGAGGAAGATACAACCCTAAAATTCTGTTGGTCTCCAAAAGTTCAGTGACAGTGATTATATTATTTATTATATGATTATATAATTTTTTCTGAATTGTTATTATAAAGTGTTAAATGCCAACCGTATCGTGATAAAATGTCCCAAGATGGACAAAATTCTGTTCCTTTCTCTGCTTTTGGTGGTGAGAGTGGTTGGAAGTTTAATCAATGAAACTCCCTTCTGTTTTCCACAGACTTCTTGGAGTCTGTGAATGTACCAAGGAAGGACCCAGAGTGATCCTCAGTGAAGGCTGCAGGATTGCCACTAACCTGCCACAGCACCAAGTGAACCACAAAGAGCTCTGCAATGTTGGCGCCACGGGAGGTTCTGTCGGCTCAAACACCCCCAGAGCCACAAAGTGATTCATTCAGCCAGTGAATTAAAAACTCCCCCACTGATTCATGTTCATCATCTCAAATAATAATGTACAACACTCAGCAGATCCTCTTGTCTCCTGCTACTCACCCAGGAGCCACAAACTGATCCATGACAAACCACTGACCTGCCCGACCCTTCCCTCTCATTTTTTTTTAAAGCAGACAAAATATTACTTAGGAAATTTAAGTTACACATGAAGGCACTTTTCTTCTAAGGCCACAGGTGAGCTGGTACCTCCTTGCAGCTTTTAACAGAGGAAAAACCACCAAAGCACCACATTAACATCAGTCAGAGGCTCAGAAAATTAATTTGTTTTTTAAACTACCTTGAGCCAGGGATTTTATTCCACTGTATCACTTCAAGCCCGGTCATGTTCAATACATTAAGTTCTGCAAACCTCACATCACGAGCCATTTAATGAATGCTTTCTTCTCAAAGGAGAAAAATAAATGTAAAAGTAGAGTGCAAAAGTGGGGCTTTAAGAGTTCTAAGGAGAAACACCACGATAATTATCAACAACACCCATGAAAAATGAAAACATCCTTTTAAGAATGATCTCCAACAAGCACATAACTATAAACTCCCCTGGGGGGACATGAAATAAATAAATAAAACTGATAAATAAGACCAGTTTTTTTGTTAACATACCAAAGATTTTTAGGTCTTGGCAAATCTCAGTTCACACTGGGAATGTTTTTCTGGAATTCCCTCTGAAAGTTCTCCCACCTTGACCTCCCATGGAATACTTTGGAAAACCTTGGAAGCACCGCAGTGCTGCCAACCTCAGTGGTGGCTTTTTGAGATGCTGCTGCTTCCTAAACACTGGACAATTTCAAGCCCATCTGAGGTGAGTGGGAGCACAACTGCAGGAGGAGATACCCACAAAGCCAAGTTAACACAAAACCCAAACACCCAGAGAGAGGAGGAGTTTGTTGTGTGACAGCAGGGCTGAGTATCAGCCACACCAGAGCACGATTAAACCTGTGTTTAGTACCAAACCCACTGGAGGCAGGACTTAAAACTTCCCTCTGCTGCTCCACTCACATTTAGCACAACCAAAAATTCAAGAAAAGGTCTGATATTATCAGTTGTTTTAAACTGCACTTGTGTGGAGCGTAGCAGTGTGATTATATTTTTAAAAATAAATTACATATGAATATATGTTGTACTGTTGTTACTAATATATTTCTTAAATTAAAAAAAAAAAAATCAAAACTACTGATCACCTACCACAGATTCTAAAAATAAGCCTACCCAGAGTAAAAGGATCTGTTTGCACAGATGCAGAAGAAATGAGACAGATGGTGACTTACAGAGGAGGATATTGGTGCTGAACAAACATAAATATGTTGTTGGTCAATAACATTTCAACTGTCAGAAACAGCGAGGATAAAAATGGCTTAAAGATTCAACCCTCTCCCCTGTCCCTACAATTCCGAAATTCAGGAATTCAAAACCCACTTTGATGCGGTAATTGTGGATGAAATTAAGATGAGAGATACCCAGTATTGGCAAATCAGATTCCAAATGAAAGGCCACCCCCCTTGGGAAGTGCCTGCTCAGCAACAGAGACTCTTCAGCACATTTTGCAGTTCAAACCCTGGATTTTCCACTGCACAGATGTAGTGGGACAGCCCAGGCTCCTCCAGACTGTGGCACCCAAAATATCCCCTCCCATTTCAGCCACCCAGGAAAATACACCGGCAGTGACAAATTCCTCAAAGTTACTCAAAATTCAGGGATTTCCACACAAAACGAAGCACTGAACAAACAATTCTATGCCACAGATCTGCCCCCACAAGCTGACACTGTGTTTTTAATCGATATCAAATTGTTTCCATAAAAGCACGTGGGAAATGTGCACCTGGAACTTGATTTAAAAAACCAGCCCCAGGCAAGGGACTTCTTTGTTCAGAAGGTCATTTGGAGCATGTCATAGAAACATTTAATGGGAGTCTCCCATTGGACAGTCCTACTATAAATTTGGAGCATTAGATGAAAACCAGTTTGAAATTTTGGCTAAGTGGGAAGTTATTAAGCAAATTTGTCTCATCAGTCATTCCCTTTTCCTGCTTATCTTCCTTCAAAGTCTAATTTGGTGCTATTTAAAGCACCGGTGAGTTTGAGATGTCAAACCCTCACTTCAAAGGAGGCTCTGTCAACATTCCCTCCTCCAAAGGATGGGCAGCAAGGCTGAAAAAAAGGTTTATTAAAGCCACTTCTGAGAGATTTATCCATTTCCAAAAGGTGCCCATTTAACCTCCCCTTTCTACGTTAGGAAGAGGGAAAAAAGCGTCTAATAACACGGGATAAATAAATATATTTAAAATAACATGAATATAATTTGACAGCCATTTTTTAACCTTAAGAAGGGTTTATTTCTACAACATTAGGACCTACCTGTTTAATAATCACCTTGGGGAGCACCAGGGAACCCCCCAGCAGCACTCCCATCACAAAGAGGAGGGTTCCAGCTGTCCCTTCCCTGCCATCCCTCTTCTGGAATACCTGAGCTGTGAGCACAAGGGGTGGGATTTTCCACCTCCACCAGATTCCAAGATCCTGTAAAGAACACCTTTTATCCTGCCACAGGTAGGAGGTGACTGCCAGATTGATGATACTGCAACATCCCCCCAGGCAGAGAAGACTCAACACCAGAACCATCTTTACTACGATTTTTCACCTGATTTTACTCTGGTGCCAGGTTTTTAATCACATCTTTAATTGTTTATCAGTTACACATAATAAAACTTACTCCAAATCACTGACAACTCTCCTGGACACCACCAAAAAAGGTGTCATTTGCCCAACTGAGACAGCACAAAGTCCTGGTGGGAGAGGAGCTTTGCAAGGCGTCTTGGTTTGAGTCTCCCCAGAAGGAATGCAGTTGTGTTTACATTTGAAGCTTATTTCAATGTATGGCCTCTGTAAGCAGAACCAGCCCTCGTTTAAACACTTTCAGAGGGATGTTTTATCTAGTTCAGAAAGACTCTGAAAGTCTTTCTCTATGTTTTAAGCATCAGAATAGACACCCAGATCACAGCCCTGTCCTGCACTCCTGACACAAGCCCTTCTGCATGTTACAAACACTACTTTTAAGAAACAAATTTATAAGTGACAAATCCACATGGATTTTTCTGTTTGGAATCTCTTAATCCTCACAACGCTTCAAGTAAGTAGAGAACAATTTTGCCTGTTGCTTGAAAAGAACCTCCCACCATGAAGAACTTAATAACCTAAATAAAAGCCCCTTTCCTTTACACACTGCTCACTATTTGCATTAAATATGTTACAAGTGCCAACACTCAGCACCCTGGAATAGGATTCCATCTCCATATGGCTGGGATAGAGTGGAAACACAGGAAACTGGTGCAAGCTGGACCTTCCTGTCAAATTTTTCTGCCCCCTAAACATTTAAGCAGCAAATGTAGAAACTGAATCAAGTTTATTGCTTAGAGCTTTTAACAGCATTTCCTTATGACTCGGGGAAGAAACAAAGGAAAGAAAAAGGCAGTACAGCAGAGGGGAAGAAAGCGTATTTCAGGCCCTTTTTCCATTTCTCTTTTATATAAATCCATACTTGAGCATTTGTTTCGCTTTTGTTCATGTTGTTAAGATGTGCAGCTCTGCCTATGCCCAAGGGGAGAACTTGGAAAGTATTTGTTCAAAAAGCAGTAACATAAAAACAAATAAATACTGTCTTCATTGCAATTCCTAGGCTGGCCCCACAGCAACTTCCAGGCTATCCGGGATCACTCCTGGAGAAGCTTTTTTTGTTGGTGTTGGAATGGGAAACCTTCCCATTCCAACACCCACAGTGCTGCTAAAAGGACTGATGTCCTTTTCCAGGAGCTCCATTTGCCTGAGTTTTAAGGCAAAAGTTTGTCCCATGTTATTTTTTTTCCCTCTTCCACCACAAACCAGATTTCCAACAAACCAGTGGCACCTCTGGCATTTCTTCACCCTCACTGAATACTCCATTTCAAAAGTTTGCTATTCCTGGGATCACTTGGAAAGATGTTACACCAGACTTTACTAGAGAGCAATTTTTCCAGCCCAGGGGTCGGTCTGGATTCCATTTCCATCTCATAGGAAGGTACGAGACACCAAACTCTTGTAGGTAAAAAAATCCCAGAGAGATTTGGAAGCGCTTGTTGCTTCTGAGACCCTCAGCCCTTGAAACACTAAAATCTATTTATAACACAAAAAAAAAAAACAAACAAACAAACAAAAAAAAAACAGGAAGAAAACAAACAGTCACAAACAGATGGGAGAAGGAGAAGAAAAGGAAAGTGACAATTGACTTGTCCAGGATGTTGGAAGACGTCTACAAGTACTTAATAGAGTTAAATGTTTGAAAAAGAAAAGCATTTCCCTGGAAGTTCGGGCTCCGGGGTGCTAAATGGCACCTTATGTCAGACCATATGGCAGTCAGCAAACAGCCTTCCCAAACCATCCCTCAAAAACCATCCTGCGGAGCGCCGCGTTGTCCCTGTCTCCCCACACCAGAGGGAACCATCTTCAGGCAGTGACACGAGAAAACCCACCCTGCCCGAGCATCAATCCTGCCAAGCATCATGGAAAGGAGTCCAGAGGGCAGCAATCCCCCTGCCCGAGCATCAATCCTGCCAAACATCATGGAAAGGAGTCCAGAGGGCAGCAATCCCCCTGCCCAAGCAGCAATCCTGCGAAACATCATGGAAAGGAGCCCAGAGTGCAGCAATCCCCCTGCCCAAGCAGCAATCCCCCTGCCCGAGCATCAATCCTGCCAAACATCATGGAAATGAAACCAGAGTGCAGCAATCCCCCTGCCCGAGAATCAATCCTGCCAAACATCATGGAAAGGAGTCCAGAGGGCAGCAATCCCCCTGCCCGAGCATCAATCCTGCGAAACATCATGGAAAGGAGCCCAGAGTGCAGCAATCCCATGGCTGGGAGGGGTCCATCCATCCCACCAACAACCCAGCACCACTGGCAGGAGCAGAGCTGCGACCGCATCGCCGAACCCACCAACTGCTCCCACTTAAAGGTTATTTTATTGCCGCTCTCAAGCAACAAGAACAACCCCAGACCTGGGGAGTTATCGATCTGTTGGACCTGCTGAGCCGACTCAAGGAAATCCAAGCGTTTTGCAAGGCCTGTTATATGGATTTCAACGTCACGGAGATTGGGCAGATTTAGAACATGCAGCACTTGGGGAGAGAACAAGTTACCTATGAAGTTATTTTGGAAAATTCAATGTAAAAAGATCTTTCAAATGCTGCCTTCAAACACTGACTAGCCCCTCACCCAGCACTTCGTCTGGTAGCTTGCTAATAAAATTTCAAGCAAGAAATAGAACACTTAAAAGCAAATACTTGAACTCACCCATGTCAAACACCTCCATCTTCATTTCTAGAAGCCCTTACTGAGTAGGTCAACTATCAGTAATGCTTATAAGGAATGAGACCTTTCTTCATTTAAGAAGATACCCCAGTGTGTCCACTCCCCAAGAAGTTGGCCAAGGTGCAGCATTGTGAGTGACTCCCAGGAAGGGGAAAAAAGACCTTTTTCAGGGTTTGGAGGAGCACTGTCTGTGGATGCACATCCTTCAGCCCAGAAATTAATTCCTGGCATAAAAACCCCACAACAAACCACTCCTGTGTGTTGCTGTCATCTCACTGAGGCTGCTAGAGTTGCCAAAATAGCTTCAAAAGCATGTGAAAGATATTCAAATTTATATCCAAGTACAGTAATTCAAGCCATTTTCAACCAGAAGCATTTGTACAGCGGATGGTTCAGAAAGACATCCCATCTCTGCCTCTCCCAGATTTCATTCCTCTCTCCTAAGACACAGCTGGCCCACAACCCTGTGGTTATTCAGCTACCAGAGCCTTTCCTTGTTGCCACAGTACCTGGCAAACTAAAATACACCGATGATTTTCCAGCCTGTTTGCTGATGCCCAGTTTATCCCCGTGAACACCTGGGCAGCCTCCAGAAGTGCAGCACACAACCCACGAAAGGGAGACCTGCAGGAGATTTTGCACCTTGTGTGTTTGACGGGTTATGGGGTTAAGGTACTTTTTGCCCTCTATTAAATCAAGATTTGCAGCTCTTGCGTATGAAAAACACAGGAGAACAGAACATCTAAACCCAACATAGAAAACGGTAGTTGCAAAACCTTACTAATAAAAACCTCTACAGTATTTAAAACATGGGATCAGACTTGATAGTTCAGAACTCCAGAAACTGTTCACAACTTTCCCATTTGGACATTTCATTTGCATCTTGTGTTCCAAACAAATCCCAGCCTCCAGATGGACCCCAAGTCACTTCATTCCCATTTTCAAGAAGGCATTGGAACTCTTTGGAGATTCCTGCTGGGAACGCAGGGAGCTGCTGAGCCCCTTCACCCCTGGGAGCAGGAGATGCCCAGGACACCAGGGGAGGTACCCAGGGCACATGGGGAGGTACCCAGGGAACCAGGGGAGGCACCCAGGGCACCAGGGGAGGCACCCAGGGCACCAGGGGAGGGACCCAGGGTGCCAGCTGAGGTGCCCAGGGCACCAGGGGAGGGACCCAGGGTGCCAGCTGAGGTGCCCAGGGCACCAGGGGAGGGACCCAGGGTGCCAGCTGAGGTGCCCAGGGCACCAGGGGAGGGACCCAGGGTGCCAGCTGAGGTGCCCAGGGCACCAGGGGAGGGACCCAGGGTGCCAGCTGAGGTGCCCAGGGCACCAGGGGAGGGACCCAGGGTGCCAGCTGAGGTGCCCAGGGCATCAGGGGAGGTACCCAGGGTGCCAGGGGAGGCACCCAGGGCACCAGGTGGGGCACCCAGGGTGCCAGCTGAGGTG
>VWZG01012867.1:0-10613 GCA_013396735.1 Grallaria varia | reverse complement strand
ACCAGGGGAGGCACCCAGGGCACCAGGGGAGGCACCCAGTGCACCAGGGGAGGCACCCAGGGCACCAGGTGGGGCACCCAGGGTGCCAGCTGAGGTGCCCAGGGCATCAGGGGAGGTACCCAGGGTGCCAGGAGAGTCACCCAGGGCGCCAGGTGAGCTACCCAGGGTGCCAGGGGAGTCACCCAGGGCGCCAGGTGAGGTACCCAGGGCGCCAGGTGAGGTACCCAGGGCGCCAGGGGAGGCACCCAGGGCGCCAGGTGGGGTACCCAGGGTGCCAGGTGAGGTACCCATGGTGCCAGGGGAGGTACCCGGGGCGCCAGGGGAGGCACCCGGGGCGCCAGGTGGGGTACCCGGGGTGCCAGGTGGGGTGCCCAGGGCGCCAGGAAAGGCACCCAGGCGTCAGGTGGGGTACCTAGGGCACCAGGGGAGGCACCCAGGGGAGACACCCAGAGCACATGGGGAGTACCCAGGGCACCAGGGGAGGCACCCAGGGGAGGTACCCAGGGCACCAGAGGAGGCACCCAGGGAAGCAAGTGAGGTACCCAGGGCACCAGGGGAGGCACCCAGGGTTTCCTGGCAATGTCTGCAGGATCCTGCTGGCTCAGCTCCCCATGCTGAGCAATCCCCCAAACCTGTTCCGCAGGTTGCCAGCGCTGCACCTGCAGGGCAGTTCCCTGCCCGTTCCTCGAGCAGTTGGTGCAATCTCCAGCTGGAATTGCACTGCCTGACGTCAAAGCCTTCATCACAAGAACACCAGTCGGGGCGACTCCTTATTCTGAAACACCCCCAGTCCGTGAAAAGCCGCTTTGCAGAGAATCTTAAAATGTTCTGACCTTGGGGGTGTTGTGTCAGAAGCAAACTCGGATGGGGATACTGGGATGTATCTCAAGCCTCGTGATAATTAGTGTTTTGGGCTCCCCACGTCCAGCACTAACAAGTTCTCACTGTTATATTTATTAATGAACATCCCTCCTATTGTTTGTGAGGAAAATGCACGTGGAACAACAACGCTGGATCCCACTGGTCACACAGGATTATTTCAAGAGATTTTCCCCCTTCAGAACAGAATTCTTGCTTATAGATTGCAATTATAAAGCCATTTCTCCAGATGGGTTGAACACTCTCAGTTCACATTGCCATTCTTACTTTATTCTCCACATGGAGGCACAGGTTTTCAGGCAGAGTGTGCTCTCTAAATCTGTTTTAGAACTCAAACCAGCAATTATCCAGGAAAAACCTTGAAAATCAAGCACTTACATTAATTCCTCTTCTTCTCCTTATTTTAAACCTTACCAGGAATTAGGAAGATTAAAGAAGGAAGACTCAGAGACACTTTCTATGTTCTTATTATGTGCCCTATAGACTCTAAAGCCATATATACTTTATTTCCCAGTTGTGACCCTAGCTTTCTGAAGGGCACTTTTCCACACCTGCTCCCACACAGCAGCAACAAACACAAATCCCCAGCACTTTCTGCCTCCAGGAATATTCAACAGGGAAACTCCAGCATGCATATGCATAAGCTAACACTCCCGCTGGAAATCCAGAATAATTTTGGACTACATTGCTTTATGTATTCAAATTTCTTTTTTGAAACTTTAACACATATACGAGAGAAGCAACACAGCCTCCAGAATCATCCACAGCTCCCAGTGCCAGGAATTTCTGTCCCAGCAGGTCCTGACAACGTGGCCCTGAGCAAACCCTCCAACATCTCCCTGCTAAGGAGCATCTTGTCCAGAGGGGTAGGGAGTATTTTTAAGTCTCTCACAGGACTATTATGAAGATTAATTAAGGCCTGAGCAGTGCTTTGAAGATCAAAACTGCTCTGCTGTTATTTATTACTTAAGAACAACAAAGTGCATTCCTGTTGGGTGTAATTCAGCTCACAGAGAAGGCAGTGCAGGAGCTCATGTGCTCCCTGCATCCATAATCCTCCTGCCCTGACAGGCTGGGATCTGCACAACTGCACTGCAGCCCCCAAAAACCCCACCAGGAAACCCACTCTCACCCCTCTGAAACATTTTAAAGGCCTGAAGGGATAGAACCAACAGAGTTTCTCTTCTGATTCTTTGCCAGGATAAGCTTTTCCTATCAGATATTTCTGCCTCGGCTCAGCAATGCCTTTTATCCCATCCAGAGCCCTGCTACTCCCAGGCTAGCATTTAACTGAAGTGCTTTGCTAAATCAGAAGTTTAACACATATTTGGGATGTTTCCTTTTAAAAACAGTAGCCAGAACAGTAGGGCATGGTGAGTATTTTTATTTTTTTGGAGGGGGGCAAAAACCACAATTATTTTGGAGGGGCAGTTTTCCCCTCAGAAAACAACTAATCTACATGCCAAAGTACTTCACACACGTGTCCACTCCTGAAAAACACACAAATACTACATTGCACAGCGTATTGCTAATTTTCACTCCCTTCAAATGCATTCACACCCACAACTTCAAAACATTTCGTAGAAATGCCAGCGTATTTCAATTACAGCTGTATCCTTAAAACACAGAATAACCCGTATTTTGGCAGCATCTCCCCACAAAAACTATGAAAGGTGAGTAGCATTAAGAGAAAATTTAAAAATAGAAGCTGTGAGTAACTCTACCAGCACAGCCCTGTTTGCCTGAGCTTATTCAAACAGCTCCAGCAGGACATCCCAGTTCTTCAGCATCCCAGCACTGGGCTGTGCAGTGCAAATATTTACAGCAAAGCAGAACAGGAGCTGCTGGAGCCAGAGGGTGGGGAGCCCTGGGAGCTGTTGCAGCTGGACAGCTACTGCCAGCCCTACCCTGCAGCCCAGCCCAGCGCCCGCAGGATGCAGAGCATCCCCCCAGGCTCAGCCAAGCCCACCTTCACAGGCAATACCCGGTGTTTTATTGGATTACTCCTTGGCTCCGTTCCCATCACCTTAATCTGCGCCCAGACCGGCCTTCAGATCTGCAGCACACTCTGATTGCCAACAGATTGTGAACTTCAGTCCTTCCTCGGCTGCGCTTGGGAGAAAGTTGGGTTATATTTAGCAGCCATATGGGCCTCCCTCCTCCACACGCCTTTGCCGGCGAGAAGAAGTGACAAATTAAGTTTTCTAAAACACTTGTCTATGCGTTTTCATTTCCAGTTCTAATGGCAGAAGTTAAGCGTGGCTTAATTCTTAACCCTGGCATCTGGCAAGCAGGAGACGCAAAGGGCACCTTTATAGCAATGATGAAAAGGTTTTCTTGGGATACAGGCGCAAACATTCAGCAAGCCGGACTGCAGACAGCTAAATTCTCCCTAAATTAATACAGTTTGGCTACAGAACTAACTAGCCAAGGACATACTGGCTCCCTGATGGAATTGCTCTGTGTGTGGATGGCTGAACGTGGGTTCACTTGTGCAGCTCGGGCTGCTGAGCATCTTCACAGCAAAGAGCACAGTGAGAACCAAGCGGTGTCCTGGGAAGAACTTCAGAGGTGGACGGGCAACCACCAGAGTTCTCCCTGCTCCTGGGAACCAGGTTTACACCTCCCTGCAAGATTTCCTGCAGCACTGCAGCCAAAGGTTAGAAAGGGATCATTGAGAAGCAAAACAAGATGTTTGAGATCTGTTGTCATTTGGGGGGGCTAAAAAAAAAGAGGTGAACGCGCAACAAATATCTACACTGACCTCACCCTGAGTGCCACCCCACATATGCATCCCTTAGGGAAAGAAATAAGGGGGGAAAGAGGGTCTGAAGGCCCTCAATAATTGAAAGATATGGATTTTTTTTTCCTCTCTAGCAGCAAAAAGAATCACTACTTGAAATATTACCTGTCAACTAAATCCCCACCTGATTTCTAACTCCTCTGGGTACCTGGAGTTTTCCCAATTCCTCCTGTGTGTTTCTGGGGACCAGGGGTGCAGAGGACACCCCAAGGGATGCTCTCACCACCTGAGCATCACCTGCCTGCAAACTGCTGTGCTTCTCCAAGGCTGGCTGCAGCGGGAGAATGACCAGATTCCAGGATTCCTGCCCTCCTGCCAGCTTCAATTCCTAAGGGACTGTGGGGCCAGCCCAGCCTTTCCCTGCCCTCCCAACCATTCCAGGGCAGCACAGAGTATTCCTTCAGGATACAGAGGGATGGACACGTGCTTGAGCACCCTCCCCATAGAGACAAGAAAGACAAATGAACAACAGTGCTTTTCCCAGCTGGTGTGTTACGTTCATTACTCAAAGAAGAATAATCACCACTCAGTGCTGTAATATTGTAGTTTGCCTCTCTCTGCATGAAGCGATCCATGGAATACGTTCTTCCAGTTACATCCCAATTCCTAAATGTGAGTGATAAGACACGCTGATTATTCCCTCCCACCCTCCTGGAGCAGACAGCCCCCACTGACTGCAAAAGAACTGGGAAGTTTGAACAGCACCAGGAAGCAAGGCAAACAAATTGCTTCACGGGCCAGAATCACTCGCAGAGAACATTTGGGAGAGAACAAAATGTTTAAGGGTGCGATCAATCATTAAGACTTCTTCAAAAAAAAAAAAAGAGAGCACACACACTCATTTGTTTAAAGCTTGCCTTGGTGGGGGAAAAAAAAAGATGTGAGAAGAACCATCCCTGCATGCTTGATTATCAAATCAGAGCTCGGTGGAAGAACAAGAGTGTCTTCCAATTAACCAATTTTTTTTTTTTTTTTTTTTTTTTTTGCTTTAAATGTGGTCATTGAGTGCTGCTGGAGAAAGACGTCTGGAAAAGCAGATCTCTGGTCTTCTGGCAGTTTTTCCCATTCCTGAACAATTCCTCCTTCAGACACACAGCCACAGAGGTTCAAAGGTCCCCAGAGCCTTTGTTCTCAGTTCCAGAGCAGTTACAAACAGACTTTTGTTCCTGTTTCTTCAATGGAATCACTGCAGCAGTCACCAGTGACTGAACTGCGCTTCTGAAGCCTGCCTTGTGCATCATTCAGCTGCAGGACTGCGGAATCTCATTTACACTTCCAAGAATAAATTATCAGAGCTTTTGCTGAAATAAAAACCAACTAGTCCGTGGTGAATCAACCTCCAGCAAACACAGAACACCTCTGCATATTCCTAAAAGTGAGGAAGGACGGACCTATTTTGGTTTACAGACTGTGCCAAAGAATTCTTTTTGCTTTATCTCAATATTTAGAGTTACTGCTCCTTCACTTTTGAGTTTTATAAACCCACCCACATTTTATATATTAGTGCAAAAGTGGTATCAATCAGCAATATGCATAAATAAGCATTGGAAACATATAATGATAACCAAACAGCAATTTTTTTTTTGTTTCTATCCCAGCCAGAGTATAAGGGATGAGATGATGATCAGAAGGGCAAGTTATGGAAAGCAGCCACTGAATTACAACCACACTCCATGAAAAGCTCATATGGAAATTGTTGATAACATTTTTAAAGATTCTATCAGACTGTATCAGCTGCTACATCAATTTGGGGGGATGGACAAGCAAGGTGCATTGTTGAGCAGGAAAACAGGCTTTTGGAACTCAAAATGAACATTCAAAAAATACTGAAATCACCCTGTTAACAGAGAGAGTGTTCCCAGCAGGCAGGAGCTGGCTCTGTGGAGACACTTCTTGCAAAACATGAACACAAAAGGCACAGCACAAAGCTGGATATGACGAAATCTAATGAAGACATTCATGAATCATAACAAGGAGGAAAAGGGTAAATCTCAGCAAACACTCCAAGGCTTTGGCAACAATTAAAACTGTGCACAAACAGGGTTGTCCAGTCACATTCTTTGTCAGCCACACATGCCTCTAGTGAAGTCAGCAAGAATATGGCCAAGTTGTAACATTCGGATTTGGAAAACTTTCTGGTTTTACATCAAAAAAAAACCCCATCAAACTGCTTTCAAAACACAAAGCACTGTATCTTCTGTCTTCCCTCACAGCCCTCACAAGACCCTGGAGTATTAAGGCCCAAAAATTCACCTCCCAAATGCCAAGAAATATTGCTACTGAAATAAAATAAAACAATCAACAGCTTAAAATTTTAATAAAAAATTGTTTAAACCGTGATAAACATCTCTCAGATAACTAAATACACAGAGGATTAAATATGGCTTTCTGTAAGAAACATGAATTTTCAAGCACTTAATACCTTGCCATCAAAGCTATTTTTAGCAAAACTGATTATCTCAATCTGGCAGCGAGTGATGACACAGCTTTTGGAACCCACCTCTCATCCGTGGATCTCAAACCCGCCTTACCCACTGAACGAGACCCGAGGCCACAGCTCTGGCTGGGGATGACCAAGTGTCCCTCCATCCAACAAAAAACCCCAGGGATGCTCAAGTATTGAATTTGGGCCTGAAATCCATGCAAAGCCAGGCTCTGAAAGCTCTTGTGGTCCTGGCTTAATGAATTGATGGTGGAAACTGGAGAAACCACGATTGTTAATGAGTTATAATGGATACACTAAATCAATGCTCTCTACCCACGCACATTAATAGTGAGATGCGGGCAAGGAAAAGCCCTGGACACACCAGCGAGGGAATGGAGGGGCAGCAACAGCAGCTTCTCCATCAGCAAAAGCAAGTGGGATGGCAAAGGGATGAATGATTAATTGATCAACAACTGCTGCCCAATTATTGCCTCAATGATCAGCAACTACTGCCCAATGATTGCTTCAACCAGGGACCTCATGCCAAGGCAGGACACGCTCAAAACCTTGCAACCCAGCTACAGAAACAGAAACGAGACAGGAAGAGAGCAAAGGTTCTTAAAACAATGATTTTAAAAGCCTAGATCTGGGGGTATTTTCTTTTCCCAACTACGAGTTAAAAGCTGCTGAGCAATATTCCCAGGTAATATTCCCAGAGGACACCATAAACACATGTGTAACTAAACACAGGGTAAGTGAAGTGTCATAATCATCACCTGAGAACATGAAATACATTCAAATTGTTAGCATGATGATAATTAATACCGTGTTTAATCACAAGACAACAGCACAAGGAAGCACATTTAAGACTCATACACAAGGCACATTTACCAGCCTCATTACATAAACCTGGTAGCATTGGTTTATCAGCTTAAACAATCAGCAGGTAATTAACTGTGCATTTAACAACGAGGTAGCAAAGTTTCTTCCCAGGGAAAATCAGATTGGAAAAGTCAACATCAGCTTAAACACGATTAACTTCCTGTCCCACTGCTGGTAAAGCAAATCCAATTTACTAAATAGTTTAAAGGGCGGATTTTAATTATTTCACACACTTCCCAAGAATCCAGCACTACACACAAATATGGTTAAGCAGATCTGCTCCAGTGAACACAGAGCCCAGCACCACAAAACACCCCTGGAATAAGCACCCAAAGGCTTCTTAGCATGTTTAACAGCCCCAGAACATTGAACTGCAGAAGCTTCCATGAGTATTAGTCAGAATCTGTCCTGGAGAGAGCCCACAAACAGATGCAGTGTCTATAATGCCATATATATATATTATTTTTATATATATACACACATATGATACAAATCCTAACTTGAAGCATCTTCTTCAGACCTCTCCATTACTTTCTATTTCTAAAAGAATCTCTAGGAAACAGACAGACAACAAATAATCCCTTTTGAGTGAGACTTGCTAATGTTTTACCTGGTTTCCAGAGGCAAACACACACCCCTGGGAACATCCATAGACTACTCAACAATCTAGGTAACTAAATATCTAAATATGTATCTAAAGTCTTTGACACAGAAGAAATTGGGGGCTCACAGACAAATGGCATGGGAGAAACACAGCAAGACACCCACAGAAGCAGAACAAGGATTCAAATGAATTTTTTTTGCTGCCTTCCTACACTTTTCACCCAAAAAAATAATGAGAGCAGAAGTTTGCCGACGTTAATTGTTCAGCAGCAAATACAACAATTTGGTTTTAGCTCCAACATGGATTTAAGGGAATAAAACCAAAGCAAAACCAAACAAAAATAAAAAAATAGCACTGAACATCCACTGTTTCCCCTCCAAAGCAGCTCAGAATTGCTGAGTGGCTGCTGACCCGCAGCATCCCATCCTCGGCTTCCAGCGGGCTCCAAATTCCTGCTGGCTGGAACTCCTGATCTGCATAACAATAGTCCCCAAAGTGGCTGGTCCTTGGTGCCCTGGGTGTGCAGAGCCCTCCTCTCCCAGCAGCCACAGCCCGCAGGAGGATTAGCATGAGAATGGACATCACTGGGAAAATCCACAGGCTCCAACTGCCCAGACTCGCTGACCTGCCTCACCCCCAGACATCGAAAGGGCTTCAAGCCCATACATTTTTCTTGGAAAAAGAAAACTTAATATGCACTGCAATTTGTTTCTTTTTTATTGCAATAACAGATATTCCAAGGGCAGCTAAACAGTGACTCTGAACAACCTCCAGAGACATCACACCTTCGAATTCCTGCACAATTTTGGTGGAGAAGGGCTCTGTCAGGATCCTCCTCGTCAAATCCATAAAATCGAGCAGCTCAGCAGCTTTGCTGGCCCAAGATGCTGCTGCTGCAGCTGGAACCACATCCAGGAGATGCAGGTGAGGAGCACACCTGGGACAGCACCTGGCCCTGTGACACCACACCTGACAGGAGCCACCCATGGTGACAGTCCCATGGCAGCAATCCCAGGGCTCTGCAGCCAAAATTCATATTTACCTCCATCTTTTTATACCTTCTTCCCTCTCTGTCCTCACCCTGGGAAGAGCCAGTCACTGGGAGACAATAGGTCTCACCCGGGTCACAGTCAGGGTCTGGAATTAGAACTATTATGTGGAAAAGAATATTTTGAGGAAGTGTGAATGAAAATAAACCTCCAGTTCAGGAAAAGGCCAACATCTTCCTCTTATTTGTGCAGAGCAGGATACGAAGGCCAAGGGAACCCAGTCCAGCATCTCTCTCCTACACAAACCCTTCTAGCCATAATACAGTATGAAAAACATAATTTATTTTTGGAAATATGCGCATTGGGCTCCTGCAAAACACATTGAATTTTTGTATAAAGACATTACAATATTTGATGTGTTTGTTTGGAAATGGGGGAAGTTGACTGGAACCATCCCCATAATGTGGTCTGACACTTCACGAAAAACAATGCGTTCAAACAGCAAAATGACATTTCCTTTTCAGAAGTTCACAAAAGAAGCAGAAGCCCAGGGGGAAAGGGCCACAGTAGCACTATTCCCCTTTTTTGTCAGATTCCCTCCACTCCCTTCACCCCTGCAATCCTTCCCCCTAAATCCAACATCACCATCATTCCCCTCACTCTGCATCACAGAAAATAGACGATTAAGAACTGGGATCCTGTTATTCCACAGCCCATCAGCAGCAAGGGGCACAAACCCACTGCAACGTGCAGCTACACACAGGACGTAAAACCTAAAATGCAAAACAATTCCCCAGTGATATTTCTGCCACCTTGCCTCAGATGCTTTGTTCCTTCAAAAACTCGACAAATACACTTTAAACAAACAAATCAAAACCACAAGCTGAAAGATTGACCAGTAATTTGCTTCCGGCAGTGGACTAATATTTCTGTACATTATGCACAGTGTTAATGCCACAGTAACACTTTCAGTTCTGTTTCCCTAAATAACATTTTGCCAGACTGACCCCCTTACACCTTTATTATCTCAATCACTACATGCCCTCAAAGGCCTAAAATTTTCATTCTTCCAGTTCCTTCCAATGTATTCCAACATTGCAAACCCATCAGCTCTACAACCTGGTAAGGCATGAGCAGCCTCCAAGAAGTCTCATGAAAACAAACCAGACTAAGCACAAGAATTATTTATTGCTCTTTTATCATGAAGAATATGCAATGTTTCACTTACCAGTCAAAATAAGTTGCTCACTCAAGGCTAACCTGATTTTGCAAAACCAGATTGAGGAAACACCTGTGCAGCGGGAAAGAAATCACACGTGCAGGGTATTTGTCCCTATTCTGAAAAAGCTCCAACCTCAAACACCTGAAATGGATTTTAAGTCTTAGAACTGACTCATTTCAAAGAGGAGTGTCTTTGGATAATACACTTAGAGCTGTATCTTTAAGTGCAATAGTGTATTTTAAGCTTATATGTTGTTGCTTTTCCCCCCATTCCTCTCAATCGCATCTTTCCAGTGCCAGCACCAACCACCAGGACAAACTGGACACCCAAGGCTGTTCCAGCCTCTGTCCAAAGTGCTGTTTTCTGCACCATCTCGTGTGGAAAGGACACTGATGGAACAAAACCTGACCCGTTCCCATCGACTCCTACAATCCACCAGCCATGAGCCTGCCTGAGACAGCAGAGAGCTTCCCAGGGGAGGAGGGGATGGCACACGGGATGGGTTTGGGAAAGGAAACCTGCCACAGGTGAGCAGAAACCACGTGCGAGCTTCCAAGGTGAATCCACCTTTCCCCCAAGTGCCCCCTGCCCAGAGCCTGGACGTGCTATGGATCCTTCCCTGCGAGTCCTGGATGCAGAATCCTCGGCCAGATTCCCAGCACAGCCCAGTTCCATCCACAGCCCAAATCCCAGCACAGACCAGTTCCATCCACAGCCCAACTCCCAGCACAGACCAGTTCCACCCACAATCACAATTCCATCCACAACCCAGTTCCATCCACAGCCCCAGCTCCATCCACAGCCCCATT
>VWZG01012863.1:4658-20851 GCA_013396735.1 Grallaria varia | reverse complement strand
TATTTCAGCTTACTTTAAACTAAAACATTTTGTTATCCTTATAATGGCAATCATAAAGATGAAAACCACTAAACATACTGTCCAGAGACATCAAGGTAAGAGTTGATCAAGATTGCAGAGAAGTTACTGTGTGCAGAAGCCTAAAAGACAAGGGCACTAACATGTATGTCTCAAACACTGACAGGCTGTGGGCCAACCATGGATTGTTGGTAATAACAGCCAAGGATTGTGACACAAGGTCAAGCCAAGGTGATAACACACTGTGAGAAAGAACAGGATGTGGCTGGAGAAGGGGCCATATGGAGGTAGAGCAGCTAATTTCTGGGACAAACATCCTTGTTCTGGCTCCTGGAGTTAAACACAACACAGCACAGCGTGAGCACAGGAATAAGGGTGAGAAGTGGGCATGGACTGCGGCGGGGATCAAGACCACCAAAGACCCCTGAATTCATCCAACTCATTTCCAGGAAGGTCTAGAGGAATGGATTGCACATAAATACTAATTTGCACAGAAAGGGAGAAACTTATCTCCAGGGCAGAGAAATTTATCTACAAAAGGTTCCTGCAGCAGGTCCAGGTGCACAGGCGCTCCCAGGACACCCCAGCTGGATTGACACTGGAGCCAGGACTGGTAATGTCTCTTTTCCTCTCACCTTCTTTCTTTTTTCCCCCCTCTTTAATTCATCTGTCTCTTTCTTTCTTTCCTTTTACCCTAGCTTTCTGTTCAAAACCCACTGTCACGTGCTTACACAGTAGGTCCAGGACTAACTTATACCAATTTCTATGACAAATGTGTAATTTACTAATAAAACTTTGTAAGTTTTTGCAGACCTTCTGATTTTTGTCATTCCTTTCAACCATGAGCATCTACGAATCTTGGATGCTCCCTTCCCCTTTAGGGTGAGATGCTACACTGACAACTTTAGCCCAGGGAAGTGGAAGAAGGAGAAATAAAACAATATTGCATCCAGAAAGTCAATAAAATAATACAAGAGAATCTCTTACTTTAACAGCAATTTATTATCATTAAAAGTAACAACAAATAATTTTAAATTCTTTTGTCTTAAAAATCTAGTGTAACATACTGCTACAGTTCTATGAAACTTACAGCAAAATTGTATCCCCAAATCACACCATTCTGCCTGATCCTCACAGACATCTCTGGTGTGGCACACAAACAGCACAGAAACGGATTGCTCTATACAGTGATGACCATTAGGCCTCAAGATGCTACACGTTATTATGTAAGAGCTATTAAGTATAACTTCTGTTTTCCTCTTTGTTAGTATTGCTGGAACAATCATATATTTCACACAGTTTTTGGTGACACTGTGATCTTTTAAGTACTGTATTTTATCCCCATACCTCTTCCTGAAATAGTTATCATTTTTTTCTTTTTCCCTCCTTAGTGACAGGCCTGCCCCACCCCGGAGACAAAATCACAGCGATGTTTACAGTCACCCCGCACACAGCATCACTTATTTCCTTTACATGCTGCAGCCAGGGCTTAGCTCTAGCCCTTACTCTTAACACTGCTGCCAGAACAACTTGTCAGCACACAATCCAGGAATACTACATGCTCACGTTTTAATTTCCAGCTTTTTGGGAGCTCTAGAGCTTAGGTTAAGCTCAAACCAGGTACCCAAGATAGCTAACTTACAGCAATTTCAGATTTGTGTAACGAGCAGCAGCCAGACGCTGCAGGACAGGTGCATCTTCACATTACACAAAATGGCCTAAGCAAGTCGTAATACTGGTTGTCATTGGCTTGCAGGACGAAAAAAAAAGTATCCACAAGCAAGCACGCAATTGCCAATTAAATTCAAGCATTTAATGTGTCGAATTTAAGCTTACAATGTTACCCAATCTTCAAAAGTAAGCAGAAGCCTCTGAGTGAAACCCTTCTGGCTATCAGAAATGTACTGAAGAAACAGAACACGAGGAAACTTCATGTAGGCTTTCAGATGTGGTTTGCATATGATTTCAGGTACCCAAGAAGGTCTGCTCTTCAGGAACAGACCCATTAGACGGGATGGATATTTCTCGATGAACTTCAAAGTAGCACGTGGGATTGGGAAGTTCAAAGAACACAAATCAGTAAGCAGCTTCATGTGCAGCTATATCCACTCTGGATTTAGGGAAAATTACAAACACAATCATAGGATAAAAACATGAAGGAGATACTAGATAACAAATTCGATTAATGGACTCCAGTTATTCTACAACAGCAGATCACAGTCTTCTTGGAGCAGAGCAACAAGTTAAACTCCAGGAGAAAAGGGGCTGTTAAATTTACTTAATTAAAAATAAAATTTTTGAGTTTGCTCTCAGATGGATTTCTTGGGAAAACAATAAAACCCCAAAACAATACTTCCAGCAAAAGTGTGAAATTATTTCTTCTCTAACATCCTAAACCACTATCTTGCTTTGTAAATGTACCTAACAGCTTATGAATATCCCATGCTTACTCAATAATACTTTAATGACTTTTAACTGAGGTAGCCACTAAGCCATCACTATACATAGCAGTGCCCACAAAATGGGAAAAGCTCAACCAGGATGCTCAAGAACAGTCTGTCTACAAAAACCAATAGCATTTGCTTCCAAAAATGTCATTTTCTGTTCTAACTCTCTTCCTCTAACCTTTGTCTCACTTCCCTTTTCTCTTCTTGCCTATCTCTTAGAAACAGCAACAAGGAAAAGCTTAGTTTTTCAGTTCATTTGTAAAATGTCTCTGGATTTTTGAAAGTAAATTTCCAAATGAAGAATCACACAATTTAGTTTTAAATGAACGTCATTTAAAACACTGACACTGGAGGACAATCTCCACCCTCAACCACTGACTCCTCAGGTTCCAGCTCTATCCTCTTCTTGCACACGCCTAAGTGCTAGAAGCTGTGAAAAGACACTTGCATGGGGAAAACACAGAAATTGTGAAAAGGTCCCTTTCATTTTAAGTCTCATCCCATACATGTAAACACTCAAAGAATCATCTGTCAATTCACTGTCTTTCAAGCACTCAGGAAGTTAAAATAAAATTGCAATCATCATTCCTCTAACTAAAAAGTACATTGATCTGTCATATGCTGGACCTTTCTAGTGGCATTCATTGCTTGAAATGAAAGTATTTTCAAATTACGATGATAGCTTATGCTCAAATTTGTCACGAAAAAAAGATCAGCTTTAAGGATGATTAATATCCTAGTATTTTTGAAAACATTTTCAGGGTTTTTTTGTGGTCCCTTATCATAGATATTTTACAAGGTAATTCAGAACCCTTCTATCCACATCCAAATCAAACAATAACCAAACAAGAAAGCTCCAACTGAAAATCAAACACCCCAATATCTAAGTTGTTTAGTACTTGTACTGCAGAATGTACATTCAGGTAAACACCTACACTGTACATGTACATTGACATGTACATGTAGTGAAAACATCCAGTTCTGACTTATTTTTTTCAACCACTATCTGAAATTTGCGGGTCCTCTCCAATTGGTTAAATGTTTTAATGCAACTAAAGGTATGCAAACTCTCATTTCAGATACACTGCATTGACCCAAAGCAGCACAAAACTGCAGCTTCCAAGACACATACCCACCAAATAAACAAGTCTCAAGAGAAAAACTATCTTCCCACTTCAAAAACACAGCACTAACCAGTCTGGTGTGCATAATTGTTAATCAATGTGGATCAGATACTGTGTGTACATTCCCAAATACAGAAATAAAATGGTATGAATTGCATGCAACTGTACATAGTGCAGTTCAAGCACTACTGAGGTATTACTCTTGTTTTTGTGAAGCATGTGGACAACAGCAAACTACAGTGTGATAATTGTAATGCAGTCCTTGGCTTTTTTCTTCCACAGAGATACACAAAGCTACTTTTATTTCAAAAAACTGTAGCCCACAACAGGAAGACATCAAACAAGTTAGCCATGATAACAGTACTGTGAAGAATTTCTGAATTTCTTACATATGTCTAGATTATTAAAATGGTCTTATTGTTTGAAGTCCTTTAGTAGAATTCCATTTTTACAAACCACAACACACCAAAAATGGTGTTTCCTGCTTTGAGTAGATACAGTTTTTTATCAGGTGGAAGTAGATGAAGCTAGTTCATTACAACATTATAAAACTAATTTCATCCCTATGAAGCATATGTAATGCACAATTTAAAGATTCCAGTTAAGCATCACCACATACCAACCTTTCATATTTGCATAAGCCAACCAGCTAAGAAATTGTTACTACTAAAATTGTACACAGGCATCTTGCTATACCATACTTATGTTATGGTTCTTTTTTTATAACATGCCACAACTGCCTATGCTTTTGGGTCACTTTCATCCATTTCATCTATTCAGACGCTGTGTTACCACTTCTCGGTACATGATAGAGATATATATCAGCAGAAGAAAAATGACAAAGAAATCATCCAAGAACCCCAGAATTCCAAAGAGTGCTTCAGGAAGAAAATCTAAAGGAGAAGCCAGGTAGAGCAAGGCTCCAATTAAGCAGAGGAATATCCTGATGCGAAACATCCAGAAGAGGCCCCCAACAGAAAACATCTCCCTGAAAGCATGCCGCAGTAAAGTGGGCAGATCCATAATTCTTTCCATAATCTGTAAGGAAAGAAACCAAAAGTTACTATTTGGCTTTAGCAACATATCCACGCTAAACTAAAGTTTCTATTTCTACATCACAGCTTAGAAACTTTTAGTTTATAGGAATTAAAGCAAAGACCAGTAAGACAAAACTTAGTGATTTAGTTTTGTGGGGCAGTAAGTCAGATTTGGAATATGCCTGTTTTCAAGAAACAATCAAATTGTCTTATTCTATAATGTAAAACATGTATTTAATATATACAAGCAATGACTACTAGAGGAAAAGAAATGACTCGGAAAGTGAGAAACAGCAAACAGGTTAACTGGAGTGAAACATTGATCAGAATGGAAGACAAACAGGGATTGCAGGAAAAAAAAAAAAGAGGAGGTAAAGTAGATAGGTTGCAGTTCTTCAGAAACACAACATCCTCTCTCCTGGCACAGAACCTGTGATTCACCTAAGTTTCCAAAGGATGGATCAAGCTTCAAAGCAAACTAAAGAACTTTTAACTTAATCCATTCCTGGCTCCTTTCCATTTTTCTATCATGATTCTGACACCTTAGTGAGGGACTGCTCAGTAGAAAATATTCAGGTTTTTGTTGTGAAGAGTAGGGAGGGGTGAACTTTCTACTGTACCACAGGTCCTACACAGAGCTATTAGCTTCCATTAAAATGAGTTATTGCCAAGGCTAAAAAGGTTTACAAGAAAGGAATTTTGTATGTGGTTAAGGCAAAACACTGTGTATAAATCAAAGGCAATTTATCTAGTCTGATTAGGGCTTTAGTGCAGACTTCTGGCATAATCTCAGACAGGTTACCAAGGACTAGACACAGACTCCACAGAGAGGTCTAATGAAGCCTGACAGGTAGTGTCAAACTATTCTGGATCAAAAGTGTAACTGCTTTGTGGTTTAGAACATGAAAAAAAATCCCTCCGCCTTCTGTCTCTTTGGACTGTAAATTTTTCTTGTTAATGTTTTCTTACTATATCCAAAACCAATGAACAAATGACAAGCATGGAGGTTACTAGTATGCATGTGCATGCATTTCACCTTGTGAATCAGCACACGTGCAGAGAACACAGGCTCACAAGGCTAGCTTTCTAAAGTTTGTTGAATTTTGACTTAGCTATTTATAGAAAAAAATACCCTGTTTTCGTCATTCAGAGAGGAGAATAAAGACTGCAATATAATCTAGGAGGAAAATTAAAAAGTCAAGACAGCATGTAGCTTGGAATCTGGGGAAGAAACGCATAGAGTAGAACTTCAGATTTTTTTAATCAATGCAAAAAGATCAATCAAGTGAATATTCTTACTTGCAGGTCATGTAGTTTGGTAAGTATTTTTGCTGACTAATTACTGATTCTACAAAAATAATCTATCTAAAAAACAGCTTAACACATGACCAGGGACCTCTAGGCTTATTATTAGCAGTTCTCACTCACAACAACAATGCAAGTTTATATACGCTCCCACAAATCACAGATAAATAATTTTGAGGTCCTGGGTTTGACCTAACTATGTAAACATGAATTTCCTAAAGAAAACTTGCCTAGGCCCTAAGTGTCATGAAGAGAAAATCCCTATCCCGGGGAGGAAAAAAAAGGGGGGGAAAAAATCACCACGACGTACTTTTACTCTCTCCTAAAATCATTGCCTTCCACAGAAATTTATCCCAAACTTACAGATCTGGGCTGTCCAGAGAATCTCCGATTGTAATCACTAACATCTTGAAACACTTGGTTTGCACCCTGCTGATCTTCACCAAAGAGTGGTAAAAACAGCGTTACCTAGGCACAAGAGGAAGATTATGCTGTATGTGCAACAGTGTTTTAAACGCAAGCATTGTGAACTATAAATGAGAACAGTTAACCATACAGAACAAACTTTGTTTAGTTGAATATTTAATAGGGGAATGAACTGAAACTAAATAAACTAACATGGATACCGCTAGTAAGCTTTAACTAATTAATTGCTTACAATTCTTTACAGAATATTAACTTTTAAAGAGGCTGTTAAAAAGAGAGCTCAAGAACCTTCCTTTTAAAAGAGGCTTAGAGATATTTTTTCTAAACACCTAAATGTTCTATGTTTCATAAGTGGGACAGATGATTTGAAGACCAAAGTTAATTAACCAAATTAATCTAATTTTGCTTCTTAAATTGAAAATCAAATAAAGCAATCAATGAGGCCTTTCTTTTTTCTATCTTTAGAATGGTCTTGTATGCCAACAAACAAGCAGCAAAACTTATACTTTTCCATATGGATGTTTACACCAAGATGAAGGATGATAATACAGAATAATAGATTAACGTCCAGCTCTTCTGTAAGCACAAAGAATACTTCTCTGTTCTTGGGTTAACTTTCATGCAAACAGAGAAAAATATGTAAGGTCATATTTACAGAATCACAGAATAGGCAGAGTTGGAAGGCATCCATAAGGATCCTTTAGGCCAACTATTAGGCCAGTACAGGACCCTCCCCAGGAGTCACACCATGTGCCCCAGAGTAGCATCCAAACACTTCCCGAACTCTGTCAGGCTTGGTGCTGTGACTACTTGGAGAGTCTGTTCCAGTGCCCAACCATCCCCTGGGAGAAAACCTTTTTTTCTAATATCCAACCTAAACCTCCCCTGACACAACTTCATGCCATTTCCTTTGGATCCTGTCACTGGTCACCACAGAGAAGAGATCAGTGCCTGCCCCGCCTCTTCCCCTCATGAGGAATTTGTGACTGCAATGAGGTCTTCCCTCAGTCTCCTCCAGGCTGAACAGACCAAATGCCCTCAGACCCTCTTCACATGGCTTCCCCTCCAGGCCCTTCACCATCTTTGATGCCCTCCTTTGGACACACTCTAACAGCTTAATATCTTTCTTACATTGTGGTGCCCAAAAATGCACACAATATTCACATGTATCTTGAATCTGTGTGGCAGTCACACTTAGCAAATGACAGCATGAGTAGATCTACATTTAAGTCCTAGCCCAGCCACAAACCTTCTGTATGACTCATGTTGTTCATGTGTACATAATTCCCCTCCCCATTATAAATCAGGGTAAGAATGAAGACATAACTATGCAAGCAGTACCACCTAATTTACCTGTTACTTAGAGGAATGTAAATGAACATATATGTAAGGAAAGACACTAAAAAAGTTACTTACTTCGCCCTTTTCCGCCTTCCTCGCTTTTATCTTTTGTGGCTTTTTATATACTGGCTACACTCTAAACCTACTCCTTCCTCCAGTCATACCTATTTTTCCTTCCTTCATTTGTGATCTTATAGTCATTTGTCCTGCTGAAAAATACAATCAAAGCAGGGTATAATGGAGAGGCAAGGCCAAGAAGCAAGTTATACAATTCAACAGAAGTTACTAGCTCTATAGTTTGTGCACTGTTAAAATAAAGATGTACTTTTGTTAAAACATACAGTATCAGACTTGAGAGATCCTACGAAAGAGTTAATGAGTTTCAGGAACATATTTCAAACTGACAATGTATTGCGTAGGAAGTAAGTTAATGCTTGCTCTACAAAGCTCAAATTAATAATACATACAAGCTAAAAATAGGGACAAAATAAGAAATCGACATGGATAGGTTTTTTTTGGTAGGGAGAGAAGGAAGGGAGAGGGTACTTCTCAGAAACCAGTAGCGTACAGCCTACTGGCAGTCTTCCACAACGGCCAGGCCTTTCAGATGCAAGTTCTGGTCAGGAAGTTATATAACAGCCCAAACAGAAATCATGGAAGGATTATAGTTAAAATCTCACAATTTTCCGTTTTCATATACTTCTTTACAGAAAAATGGCTGAGTTATAAGTGTTGATTTATATTTGAGTTGCAGGAATGATCTGTATTTTTTGAGCCATTTGGCAAAGCAAAAAGTTCAGAAAAATGGAATATGCACCATTCACATCTTACATATCTCTCTATTAAGTCAGCTTCTCAGACTGCTTCCTCTGTCAGACTCACTATTGCAGTTCATATGTAAGTGCCTTGTGGCAAGCTGTACTAGATAGCCAAGTTGTCAGGTGCACAATTACTTAAAATATTACCGTCTGTCTGCAGATTGGACAACGGATGGCACCAAGCCATGAGCCATACCTCCAGTAGGCAATAATGCAGGAACCTGATAAAGGCAATTTACAGACATTTAAACTTCAGAGCTGAAAAACCCATTGCCTGAAACAATATGTTACACATCAAGGAAAACAACAGAAGCATATAAGCAGTTAGGTTAAACCTACATTTTCTTACTTAATTTTGTATACAGCATTCACTGAAGAGACCAAGAACCAACATGTTCAAATTCAATGCTATTCATGAGAAAAATCCTGAATAGGTTCAAGTGAGTCATTAATTTTAAGGTATTACTTCCTGAAAACAATGCAAAATTTTTAGTTATTAAGTGAAGAAACAAATAATTACAATTTTTATGAGTTTAAAATCTACAAGTCACAAAAATGTCAGGAGATGTAAAATTTATCCTAAAAACCTGGCTTTATGACCAGAGTTTTAACAGATGAAGAAAGAGATCAAAATGCGAGTACTTTAACTGTCCTCCAAACTTGTATATTTTTTCATTTAAACAACTAGGTGTGGTATGCACTATATGCTCCATAAAATTACATGCATGCAGTGAAAGAATCCTGCCAGTAAACTGAAGGAGAGGAAGCAAAATGCTGTGTAGGATGTTCATATATGAATTTGAATAGCAGGGCCTCAAAAAAACCCAAAAAAAACCAGGCAAATATTTTAATCACTGTGAACTAGGTCTTAATTCTTCAGGACTTCCCAGAAAAAAAATATTCTCTGGGATAAAAATAATACCAAGCAGAATGTTTTACTCCTTCTATACTTGCTTTTTTAATGGTACATTTCCAAATGTTTTTCTGCTTCTTCAGTTTTTCACTACATGTCAAGAGTATAAATTACTCTTTGATACTTTAAAATTAACAACAGTTTCAATTGTGATGGAATAGAAAAAACTGAAGCATACTGTCAAAGTGACTGTTTGTTCACAAATGTGTTTTCTCAACTACTTACAAAAAAACGATTTCTATTAAGACTAGAAGTAAGTTAAAAGCAAACAAAGTTTTGAATTAGGTTGCCTGTGCTAGTGCCAGACGTTTGTATTCCTGTTCTGGTTTTATCTTTGCAACTTGAAGTTTTTTCTTGCTTACCACAGAAGAGATGTCCGCAGTTTGTTTCTATAGGAAATGTAGCCTGTTGCAAACAGACTGGACAGGACATATCTGTATAGAAGCGATGTCGATCACCAGCAGAAGCATCCTGCTGGAACAGCAGAGAAATGCAAAGTGTTAAGAGATACTATTTTTATGTAAGTCTAGTGAGTTGAAAATAATATTAATAAATTAGCATTCATTTACTACAAGTCAAACAGTCAAACACAGAACTATGTGAAATGAGAAATATATTTAAATGCAAAAATCAAACATAGTTAAATGCACTGATTCACTAAGCAAGTTCTTCTTGTGACAAGCCCATTATTTTCCCTGCATCTCTCATAAATATTTGTGTGTGCTTCATGGTTGCAGACCACAAAGAAAGAATCTCTTTGGTTCTTCTCATTAAGTTAGGCAAGACATGCTGGAGCATGAATAACAAATTCAGATCTATATTGTTATTTCATTATTCTAGACAGTAGCTCTGTTCAGAGCCAGGTAACTGAACTGCACTGCTTACCAGCTGCAGCATTTAGTGTTTCCAAGCCCAAACACAGACACCAGCTTGTCACTGTCATGAAATAATTCTTCTCCCCATTTTGCCATATTTGTCTTCCCCATAAATAACTGTCATTATTTCAAGAAGTATCATGATGAAAGACTCTTCTCAATATTCTCCAAAAGTATGGCTTTTCACTCTGGGGCTGGGACTCAGCAATTTCCAGTACCTGGTCTAGACTCTACCTGTCAGAACTGGATGCAGTCATAGAATTATGGAATGGTCTGAACTGGAAGGACCTTTAAAGAACATCAAGTTCCAACCCCTTTGCCATGGGCAGGGACACCTTTCAATAGACCAGGTTGCTCCATGCCCTGTCCAACCTGGCCTTGAACACTTCAGGGATGGGACATCCATAACTTCTCTGGGCAACCTGTTCCAGTGCCTCACTATCCTCATAGTAAAGAATTTCTTCCTTGAGTGCCATCTACCTAGCCTCTTTCAGCTTAAAACCATTGCCCCCTGTCCTGTCACTAAAGGCATTGGTAAAAAGTTTCTCTCAGTCAGTCCTTACTGCCTGGCTCTTGTTGCTGTGCCATTGTTCTGCTAGACACTGTTAATCAGTCTAAACATCTAACCCCTGTCTTGTGTCGGCAAACTGTACTCCAGATTTCCTTTCTTTTCCCACTAAGTTCCCAGGCACACTGCAGGAAGAACACAGTGTCATCCAACATACTCCACCTTGTGGCAAAATCTTGTTTGAAAAAAGAACCAGTCAAATATTTAGTTTGCATTACTTAATGCATCCATTAGAAGAAGCCTATGTTATCTTATTACTTGATGAATTTCAAAGATATCTCTGTACAGTAAGTAAGCTCCTGTAACTTTCAAGACCAGCTTTCTCCAGAACCTCAGAATTATGCACCCCACATCAGAGAGCTGAATGATGGCAACTCTTAGCACAGCACCTGCTCTGTTTGAAGCTGCTGACGAAGAGCTCGCACTAACTCTTGATTTTCTGGATGTATGTTCTGATGCTCATTTCTGTGAAAGGAAATACAAGCAATAAAAAACACTGTGACCCAATACTGAAAAATAACTCACTGGAAAAAATATGAAACTTGAACAAAGGGCAAAAAATGATTCTTTCCTGCTATAAAGGATTTTAAAGGAAGTACACAAATAATTAAGGAAACAGGACATTTATTCAGGATCCTAAAGTTGCTTTGAACATTTAAAGCTGTACAGTGGCAAGACTTTTCAGAGAGACTCCATAATCAGTCATTAAATCATGTTAAAACTAGATTTGAATCTAAAAAACAATCTAGCCATAAACCAACAAAAAATGAAGTTTCTTGCAAGTTTTGATATGGAACATGCATAAACAATTTTCATTTTTGTCTCCACTGCATTTTTCATTTGTTCATCTACTCATAGATTTATCAGTTTTTCACTTACTCCCTAAGTTACAAAGTTGAAACCTCCTATTTCAATTTTATCTGCTACATAACATTTACATAAGAAAGGATAGACAAACTCTTAGATTTAGAATGTTGAATTTATGTAACTATCAGCAGACTGGATATAAAAAGAAATCATTCTTTTAAAGCCTCTCCTTTTTAAAAAGAAAGACTACAGGGAAGAAAATGACAGGTTAGGAATCATAGGGAAGGGATTTACTGAAGAAAGGAGGATGGATACATTACAAATTTGAAAATCAAAAGCATAATGGGAACAGAATTGGAATTAAAAAATATGCTGACAACAATAAGAGGTGTTAAGTTACAATAAATATGATGCAAAACTGAATTTTTATGTTTTATTTGTTCATATGGATTTCAATGGTGATACATTCTGCTTAGCACTGTTGAGGTCTCAGCTGGATTCGGTTCTCCATTTTGGGCTAAGTGCATAAAAACATATAGAGAAGCTGGAGGAAATTCAGAAGAGAATAAGAACTACTGCCCTCATTTTATAAACATTAAAGAAAGAATGAAGAAATGTCAGTTCATACAGAAGACTGCTCACGGAGAAAAAAGGAGATAGGATAAGGCTTTCATTGTATAAATATGAACAATTATTTCCCAGTTATCTAAGGCTCATGGAAAAACATTTCTAATTGCTAAGTGTATAAAGCCAGATCTCAGGATATTGTGATTTACCCTTGACTAGAAGTTAAATGAAAAAAAACAGGTTGTAACGCTTCCAGGGATATCTAGGCAAGCTGATCCTCTACCAGAGATGAGGGCTGGGCTGGCTGAATTTTTAGGGCATTTTCTGGTTGCACATCTATTACATCATTTCTTCAATGGCATTAGGAGCTTCTGCAGCATTTTCCTTCATTTAACGTAGGCAATCATAATACTGCATTACTGCTATGTTTAACATTTTATCTGCTTCATTCTTTCTTCAAAGAGGAACAGACAAGCCCCATATTTTTCATGCTAACTACATGGCTATATGTAAAAAGTAAATCTATTTAACACCAATGTGGGTGACATGTATGAAAGTTCTATCATGGGAAAGCCATATTAAAACTCTTCTTACCCACCCTGGGTCTCCGAGTCAGATTTTGTGAATGTTGTCTGTCATAGATGTTATATGTATAAAAGTATTTTCCTGTTCAGATGCTACAAAATGAGCATATTTGGCACCTTCAGTTTGCTGGAACTTTTGATATATATTGAAATTCAATTCAATTCACACATAAGTGGAAGGTATGAATTATAAACCAATTTAATTTGGTTCCTCTATAAACACCTAATTGCAAATTCGCTGCCAAAGTGTTCATTTATATGACTTTACCCTGGTATCATATGCTAGGCTGAATATGTGAGAGTATTTGTAGTGCTGTAGAGGTACAGCATATACTGTCACATGCATAAGATGATGAGGTAGCAGAACAACAAGCAAAGTTCAGGAAGGGACAGGCAGAGTTTGAGACATATCAAATTCATCACATCATCCAATTAGTGTGAGGATATAAATGAAATAAATGAAAACCAGTGTGGTACTACGTAATTAAAGGCACTATCAAACACAAGCCACAAAGAAAGTTAGATGCAAAGGCTTTTTATTTCCCCACTTCTGAGGGGAAAAGTCCTATGTTGTGGAAAGATTGTATTACGTACCACAGAGGGCCCCACCAAACTGCTGTTATTGGAGGGAGGAAGGTTGCCTACTCATACAGTGTGCAGTCTCACATAAGGAAAATGAGGGACAGTACTTATGGGGACTGGTGCATCACTGTGCAGTGATGTTAATTTCCAAGGATTAAGATCTCACTTCTGCTGAAAAGACTGACTTGATCATATAATCAAACCATATGATGGGACAGGAAAATGCGATAAAAAAGTCTAAAGCTGCAGATCCATAAATATGGAGTAGGTAAGTCATCTGGCTCCCTTTAATTTGTTGAGTAGTTTGAATTTTTACAGTTTCATTTGTAATGTGGCAACCTAGTCACCAATTTAAAAGATGATGGAAAAAATTTGGCTTCATTTTATCAAAATGCTTAATCTAAAACCATACAGGCTTTATAAAAGTATCATATTGTGCCTGAAATAAACATTTGCAACTTGTACATGTTAACTGTGGCTGGTAAGTTTCTCTGCCAGAAGCATGAACAGCTTCAGCTCATGCCTCCATGTGACACTTCGTTGAGTTCTCACTGCTGGAAACAAGTACAGCAACCATACCCCTTAACAGTTCTTTCCACTTTCGGTTTCTGCCCCCTAAAATCCACTGCAACGTGTACCCCTCGCTCCTACTTTCTGTTTTTATTCCATTCCTGCAACTATTCGTTACCCTAAGTTTTCTTGCATGTATTCTTACCCAGGACCTGTTCCTACCCAACTTAAAGACTATAGATATCACATACAGACGCATGGGTGGCAAGGAGACTGGGCTAATGGACACAGTAGAAGGAACACACAGACCACTGCAATGCCTAAGATAACAAGACAAAGAAAATACTCTTTTCCCTCACTTGGTGCTAAAAAGATTAGAAGTACTATAATTTTTGACTACATATTTTCTACCACACTGTGCAGATTTTGATGGTGACAACACAAAGGAGGTAGAGAAAAAGTGCTGCTGAATACAGGCAGCTTGAGAAGCCAGAAGGCAGAGCAGAGGCAAGAGTATGCTGATAAGACTTTCAGTCTTCAGAGAGTCACAGAATCATGGAATATGATGAGCTGGAAAGGACCCACAAGAATCACTGAGTCAAACTCCTGATGCTATACAGGACCTTCCCAAGAATCACACCATGTGCCTGAGTGCACTGTCCAAACATTTCTTGAACTCAGTCACGCTTGGTGCTGTGACCACTTCCCTGGGGAGCCTGTACTAGTGCCCAACCACACTCTGGGTGAAAAGTTTTTTCCTGTTACCTAATCTAAACCTCTCCTGACTCAGATTCATGCCATTTCCTCAAGTTCTGTCACTGGTCAAGACTCATATAATGCAGAAGTAAACAATTTTCCAGACTTCAAAAGTCTGGAAGGCTTGTGTCTTAGTGTGTTTGCACCTCCAGAAAATAAATTATTAAAGAACGTAACAGGATCCACAGACAAACTTTTTACGGAGCTCATTACACTGCAGAGGTAGGTAGTAACTAGCCCTTATCTCCCTCTCCAAGTAACCTTTCATCATTGATGTATCATCCCCCTGAAATCCAATTCTGACTGAACTCCTGCTACTCTTGCCCAGTGCTGATGCTTGTTCCACTCATTTTTTTTTATGATGTTCCTAACTTACTTGTCTTTTCTAAAGTTCAGAAATAAAATGTTAATTTTTAAACTAAGCACTTAAAATTCAAGTCACAAATGCCAAAAATGTCAACAAAAGGGGTGGAGAAATCATCAGAGAGTATAGGAAAAAGAGGTATTCTAGAAGCAATCTGAATAACTGAAACAGCTTTGAGAAAAAAGGGTATGGTGAAGTCAGTAAGTTTCTCTTAACATTCCTTTGTGGTCTCCTGGTCCTGAACAGCAGCATTGTCTTGCAGTCAAATCAAGCTTTCCCACTTCTAGTTTCTTTTGTAACTTGCTCTCAAGTAACTCCTACCCCTGCAGTATTTCTCGTATGGATATATCCTCCCCAGTAAATTCCATAATGCCAATATGTCACTAAAACTGAGTTCTCTTAGCTGTAAAAACTCTTCTGTTTTCAAAAGTCTACAGAACATCCACAAAAACAAAAGGAAAAGAAGCCAATCTGAAGCTCAGACTCATTTCCCCAAAACACATAGGCTAAGATATGTGTTAGGTTGCAAAGAAAAACTCTGAAATGAAAACACGCGTTGATGACTTGACCATTAAAGTTATTGAATTGTGAATTTGGCATTTTGCTTTATGGAAAGCATATTAAAGTCTACTGTTTTAATGGCATACTCATCCATAAAAAAGTCAGGCAATTTATTTGGATTTGGAGCTTTCTGGTTTTGGCTTTTTTGGGGGGTAGGAGACTGCAACCAGAACATACATTGGAGGATTATATCCAATTTTGATTTTGGAGTCACTGTTGCCAAATCTGCGCTTTGTAATCAAACATGACACAGCAGCCATACAGGCTGTGAATTCAGCCATTTTCAGTTTTAAGGAATGAAGAACATTATTATCCTGGAGATAAGGAAGAGTTAAACTCCACTTTTGAGAAACACACCATTTCACTCTGTCAGTTAGATCATGAAACGGAGTAAAGGATCAAACAATCACTACCCTAATGTCAAAAAGTCACAGCTTTCATGTACCAATGCAAAAATTTTTTGAGAAAATTAGAATTTTATAAACGCAGGTATGTTGATTAATTCCTGTCAACATATTCTCCCCTTAAAAGCGTATATACCAGTGCAGCAATGAAAGTGAAACTGAGCACAACTGCCACCAGTACCTGGT
>VWZG01012862.1:29992-60121 GCA_013396735.1 Grallaria varia | reverse complement strand
CCACGGTGAACCCACCACATACAATCAGACTGTTGACTAGTAACCTCTTAATGTTTGGGTTAAGGTCTTGACACCCTGTACAGTACATATTGAATGTTCTCATCTCTCACGGCTACTACTTAAGGCAATCCACAGTGTGTTATTATTTTACATCAGTCTCACACTGTGAACAGCATCTTAAAGGGAAGTGGTTTAGTGGTAATTAAGTGGCTATGTTACCCTGGAATGTACATGGGAAGCAAATAACCTGAAGTGCTCTTGATTTTACCGTGCTCCAGCACCTCAATGCCTGCCCTCTATTGAAGGAAACTGAAGACAGGATTTGAGGTGAGGCCTTGACAGTGCTGAATACAGATAGATGATCACTTTCTTAGTCCAGCTGGCCACACTATTCTTGACACAAACCAGGATAACATTGGCCTTCTTGGCCACCTGAGCACACTGCTGACTCATGTTCAGCTGCTCTCTACCAGCACCCCCCAGACCCTTTCCCACCAGGCAGCTTTCCAGCCACTCTTCCCCAAGCCTATAGCACTGTCTGGGGTTGTTGCGACCCAAAGGCAGGACCCAGCACCTGGCCTTGTTGAACTTTGATGGGAGAAAAAAGCAATATAGGCAGCAGACCAAAGATACTACTACTACGACTACCATAAAAACACAGGGGAAAAACTGCTGAAAAGATGAGGGGTTTGTGCAAGGGATAAAAAAAGAACACATGTGATATTGACACATATGCTTATCAGACACACAGACATATGCTTACATGAGAACTGGCGGACAATAAACTAGTTTGGTTTATACATCAAGTCAGAAGGCAACGGGCAATGAGTGCTTATTTGTATCTTAACTGCACTGTGAATCACAGTAGTAACTTTAAAACAATTTGTTTCCTTGCTTTGTGACAGGGATTTAATGCTAGCAAATTTGTTGGGGTGTTGTAAACATACACACTGTATTTTTTAAACAACGTTTCTTTTGGTTTTGCTAATGATTTTTAGTGGACTTACATACCCGAAAAGATTCTACTTGCAAGCATAAATACACAAGAGGCTTTTCTAAAGACTCATACTGTGATTCACAATTTAATTAAGATGATTTTGCAGAAATCCGTAGTATTAACTGTAATAAAGTCACCAAATCTGCCAAAACCCATGGTAAATTGCTAAACATGCTGAGCTTGAAAAATAACCTATCAACTAGTACACGTACCTTTTGCAAGACAATGTACTAGGAATTTGCTTTTATAGCTACTTAATAATTATTCCCAACTATTTTTANACTGAAAAGATCCACTGTGGTGACAATTTAATTAGAAGTAGGTAAAAACTGTGGTCTTCAGCACAATCTGACCTGAATTAGCATCAGATCATTATTTCCTACTTTGGAGGATAAGCAATTCTATTTTTAACCTCTAAGGTAAGCATACAGAATACATACATTTATTTCAACTTTGAAACTAGTATCACATCAGTTGTGGAAACAAAGTTAGGACCTACAAATATAAAAAATACAAAATATAAGACAAGTTCTTCTTAAGCTTCTACTTAACCTTGACAGTTGTTTCTGCACAGAAACAATGTGAAAGTATATTGTCAGCAACTTGTCCCTAAAATTTTCTTTTCACCAGTTATGCATCCTGAAGCTCTTCACTTAATGTAAATTCTATGTGTTTTCTTGCCACCTAAAACCAAAACACAGTATGGTATCTTTGGAAACAGTGAGAATCCAAATAATACAAGAGAGATGCCACTGTGCTTTGCATCTCTCTACACCAAAATAAGTAGACACAAATGTTGTCTTGGGAACATAACCAGGACAGAGAAGTGCACAGGACAACAAATCCTACACATAGGGCAAGGAGAAAAACATGGTGTGGTGAAAACATTGCAGCAAATCTGAGGAGATCTATGTCATTATCCATAGGTCTTCAGCTGCCAAAATTATGTCAGCAAGATGCTAGTAAGTTTATCTTGACTAACTCACTTATAAAGTGCTGTGCTAAAGATCCTCAAACTACTGTGCAGATAAATGTCATCCCAGTCCTGCCACATCTATAGCCTTGTTTCAATGAGATTAATGGGAGATTCATGGTGCCTTTGTATTCTTCTGCACTTTCCTCAATAAGAGGCTTCCATTCCTGCCCGCATGCCAAATTGAGACTGGAATCAGATCATGAGAATAGATTTTTTTCATAGATAATACAGAAATTCATGCAGCGTCCATGGATGTATATTCCACAGCTTTAATAACAAACTATAAAGTGTTTTGTAACATTAATCAACATCAAAAGGCCATCATCCCTTACCATTACGCATTTCTTTGACAGCAGATGAGAAATTTTATCTGAGTCAAATGCTACATTACTCAAGAGTAACTAAAGTTCATGGAGTGAATCTTCAGGCAAGCCTCAGAGCACAATGACAAACTTCACAAATGTTTTTTAATCAGATTCCTGTCCCAAGAAAGTAAAGGCAAAATGCTTCAAACATTTTTTAGTAACATATGCATTTTTATGCTTGTTGATCTAGAACAAACACAGTTTAACTTAAAGTGCTTTCCTGCTGTCTTCCTGGCAGCCATGTTCTGTAAACTCTAGACTTTGTTTCCATAATAGAAAGGCAGTTCAATATAATACAAACTCCCTTGCTTAGTACTGTTTATCACCAGGACTGTAAATGCAATCCGGGAGGGAAAGGGAAAAACCTAGGAAAACAGGAGTTCTGGGGCATTACAATTTTATCAATTATATGGAGGTTGACTTGTACTTTGCAGTATGAAAGTATTTGTATCCATCTGGCATTTGTCACTATGTCAGAGGAGAGCAAGAGCTTGAAGACGTTTAACAAAAAAACCCCAAAACATAAACTGTCCCTAGTCAGAATCTTAGTTTAAGATTTTGAATTATCACAGACTGTCATTCTGTAAAGCAAGTGCAGATATAGTCCTAAACAAGATGTACACCACTCCTTGTCATGTATATTCAAGTAGGTTTGTGCTGCATATGCATACAAATATGTAAACAAGCATACAGTATAAGATGCTAAAAAGTCAAAATTACTTTGTTAGAAAATTATATGTAGTTGTTTGTAGCCACCATGTACTTACTATTTAGTTGAATCTGATAACTGATATTCCCGTCGTCTGTCATAACACTCCTGTATTCCAGGATCATTCCATAAACTTCTTATTGCATCTACATATGGGTTCTCAAAACTTGATACCTTCTCTACGTCAACTTCTCGAACTAACAGTGCATGAACCTAATTCAAAACAAAACAGTAAAATTTACTTAAATTTCTATATTTGCAGAGAACTCATAAACAGTGATCATGATTAACAGGAATAATTCTTCACACTGGTCATATCACGAACATGTATGTGGATTTTGAACAACGAAGTACCATGAAAACAGTTGTGAAGATGGAAAAAGGAGATAACCATCACAGGAAGTGAAGTTGCTCCTGAGCAAATTGTATCTTTTAGACTTCTTTCTTTTGGGACACCAATAATTACTACCAAACTGTTAGGCTAGAAAGCTAGCTAAGGTAGAAAATTATGTGTATAAAAAGAAGGTTTCCCTTCATCATACAAGAGATGCCCTACTATGAGATGGAACTTAAGTGTTGTCTATTTAAGGAAAGGAAAGCTATGGGATGGTGTAATTACAGTAGCACAGTCTAGATACTCTTTAGAAACAAAGAGATCTAAAGAGCCCAAAGCTAACACATACTTGTTCTCCCACTGCAAAGTAGAGCATGAGGCAAGAGCTTTTACCACTAGTCCCCTCTTCCCTCTTTAAACACCATACCTACTGTAACACTTCATCACCTGAAGAAACTTTTTCAGCAAACACTTCTGGCAATCAAACTCTACAGAACAAACTAAGTTTTCCAAACAAAGCAGAAATAGAAAAAAAACATGGGAAAAAAAAAAGAAATGTAGCATCTTCTCTTCCAAAAGGCAAAAAGGCAGACAAAATAAACTCAATCAGTCTTACACGGACCTTAGGCAACTTGTACTTTTAAAGTGTTTCTCATTTCTTTCTTTATGAAGAAGGTTAGGTTTTGGATATTCATTCTAATTTTGTACACACTAATTCTAAGCAGAAGCAACTTAAAAGAAACCTCTGGCAAAAGAATTGACAACTCAGAATTTAACATGATAAAAATCTTCCTGAATCCATACATTTAAAGTTTTGTTTTGTTTTTTGTTTTTAAATAGCATAAATCTTCAAAATTAATCAGTAGCCAAATCTCTGAGGAAGAGCTTCGTCAGCCAAAAAGCTTCTCCCTTCTGCTGCCATTGTAAGGAACAAAAATGCCCAGAGAGCATCCCAAACCACTAGAAGTCAGAAGATTGGCCCAACATCTTCTCCTGGACAATTCATGAGGTGGTTGAAAATGGAAGGGTAAAGCAACCAAAAAGCTTATGTTTTTCAATTGCCTGGTTTGTGATAAATGTGCAGGGTCAGGGAAGCCCCCACAAACTGTGGGTACATAAAGGTGCTACATGAAAAGACACAAACCTTCTTTTCTCTTTGCTTTGTTGGTTTGATTATTTTACATGTCCCTCTCCTTTGAAGTACCTAGGGACTGGAGGGATAGCCACCCCAGAAATCTAATGTTGCCACAGGCTACTGCTATCCTGTGACCAAACTGAATAGTGAATCAGAAACTGCTATCAAGTCTCAAATTTCTCCCAGAAAATATAATGGGATTTCAGATGTAGTTAGCAGTCAGATAAAGAAAAAAACAGATTAAACAGCAGAAGCTAAGAGATAAATCATCTGCTTGCTGCCAAATGTCTGCCAATGGTGGCCTTTTTGTGACGTCCCAAAAAGACTGAATTAATTAATTTTAATGGACTGACGGACAATGAAAGCAAAGTACAATGAAGAACTAATTAATTGTTTTGTTATACTGTTATTTACTTTTATTGCTAAAAACCATTCACTGCTCAGCTTTGTTTGAGATCAGGTCACAAGACAAAGAAAGAAAATAAGAGAACCTTACTGACACAGTTGGAATGGAAAAGATAGTAAGATACATATAATAGTATAACTGTCCTTAAGCAATGTCCTTAGCATCTGGATCATACTATATGATATAAAAGTAAGAATGAATGCTAAATTTTCAATCTCATGCATGAAGCAAGCTCAAATTTTCTACAGCAGTTATTTTTAAAAAGCTGGGACCTACTCAGACAGCATATTTAGTAAGTTCATTTGCAAGAATTACACGTGCAAACATCCAAAAGTTTATGGAAAGTCTCAGAACATAGATCTGAAATAGCTCCTGATACAAAATGCTTATAATTTGATGATAGCTGAACAGTTTCCTGCCCATCCTACCATGCAATTTTCTTGTATTTATATTATAATATTAAAACGCTGATGTGATTGTAAGTGTTCATAAACACAAGACTTATGCGTTCCTGCCTAAAAATCATGCCTCAGTTTTCACTAAATGTCTCCTACTTTGAATGATTTACATTTTGTTAAAACATACTAAGACATGGAATCATAGAACCGTAGAATATCCTGAGTCAGAAGGGACCTACAAGGATTATGAGCCCACGTCCTTCCTCTACAGAGGACAGCCCCAAGAATCACACTATGTGCCTCAAAATCTTTATGCAAACGCTTCTTGAACTCTGTCAGCCTTGGTGCTGTGACCACTTCCCTGAGTATTTCAGTACCCAGCCACCTCAGTACTTTACCCACTCTGTTTGAAGAACCTTTTTCTGATATCCAACCTAAACCTCCCCTGACACAACTTCAGGCCATCCCCTCAGGTCCTGTCACTGGTCACCACAGAGAAGAGATCAGTGCCTGCCCCTCCTCTTCCCCTCATAAGGAAGTTGTAGCTGCAATGGGGTCTCCCCTCAGTCTCCTCTCCTCCAGGCTGAACACACCAAGTGCCCTCAGCTGCTCCTCATGCGGCTTCCCCTCCAGGCCCTTCACCATCTTCATTGCCCTCCTTTCAATGCTCTTCAATAGCTTTAGATCCTGCTTGTATTCTGGCTCTCAAAACTGCACACCAGGCTTCAGGTGACGCTGCACCAGTGCAGAGTAGGGCAGGAATCACCATATTCCAAAAATCTTAGCTATAGAAAGATACCACAGCAACTCTGGGTAATCCCAGTGCTTTCTAGTAGGTTGAATTTAAATGGAAAAACTAAGGATGTGCATTTTAACACTTAAACACTGAGAATGATGCAGCCCACAGTCAGTATGTGCTATTTATATATATGGCAGCCAAAGCCTCACAAGACCTGTTAAGAGCAATATCTTTCTCACTGTGGCTCCACTTGCAACATGAAGATATACACAATTACGCACGCACAAAGGGAAAAATAAGGATGTATAATATCTTCTTTGTTTCTTCACAATGAAAGGGTGAAATCTCAGTTGAGTGAACTGAAATGCATCAGAATTTCTGATTTATTTACCCAGAGCCTTTTAAAATTAACTGTGGACTCTTTACTCACCTTAGCAATGCCCTCAATGGCTGCTCAAATGCTTATAACACTACACAAACCCTCAAATTAAAACAGGGCATACATGCTACACTCTAAATACTACGCAACCCTCATGGCTTCTCAACATCTTTTAATGATTCTGTTACCAAATCTGTCAAGCAGTGAAACATCAACAAGAAGTAAGATACAAAATAAGCAAATGGTAGCTCTGCAGACAATCTCTTCCATGAAGATTGGAAATCCCATGCTATTTCTGAAGAACTGCTCAAAAAAAATCATATATCTCCAGGTTATCTACCATAATTGTAGTATGGTGGATAATTTCTTTCCCCTCGTGGAAGATTTAATTATGAAAGTATCTCCAATGTTTTGCCTGTGTCTGGTATATAAGGCAATTTACCAGGCGTGCAATACCATTTCAGATATACTGGCATTTCAGAGACTTCAGGCTTGATGAAAATTACAAGTTTGTTTTTCAAAAGCAAACTGAAATTGAAATGTACTCTGACCTTTGAAATTATTTGTCTACTTTTAATTGATAACATCACAGTAATTTCTAATCAACTTTTATTCTCTGTGCTCCTGGCATGTGAAGAAAGAACAACTAAAATGAAAAATTCTGTCACTGGAAGGGACTGGGAGCACATCTTAAACCGTCTCTTCAATACACAAGATCTAAGTTCCACAGGAGACAATGTAATATTGTTCTCAACTGCAGTGATGACAGAGGTGGAAGAGAGAAATTTCACCTTCAGATTTTAGTTATTCATTTTCCCCTTATATTTTTCACTAGATCCAGTTGTTTCATTTTTAGATATAAAATAAAATATGCAGATTTGTTAAACAAAAATTACAGCCTCTCCTAGAAGTTTCATACTGCTAACTCTTCAGGTAGATTCTCAAGACTTTCAACTACTTTCTTTCTTAGGAGGGGAGATAATTTTAAGCATTACAACCATTAAACAGCACAACTTTGTTTGCTATTAACTGCATAGGTTGTTACACTCTTCAAACACTGGCATGGCTAGAAAAGCTGAGCTGGAAGATGTTCAAAAACTGAACAGTAGATTGCAAATACCTATTAAGAAAAAATAATGACTAATATTTATTTTTGTGCACGTGACATGTTACATTTGCAAAGGATTATAAATTAGGTACTTTCACATCTCCTGTTGGTAATAAATGCAGCACCGTCGCTGAAATTTTCACACACTGGTCGTGAAATTGTGTAGCTAGTGAGTACTTTCTTGATGTGTGCTGTAAAAACATGTCATTTTTGCTGTTGAGGAACCTGGAAACAAAAACAGCTTTACTCTCTGGAAAACACTTCTACCTAGCAGAGTTGGGGAAATTCTACTGCTGACTTTCAGAAACATCTTCATGAATCGGCCATTTGCCACATCCTTTCCAACTGCTTTAGCAATTCACCTCCAAAAAATTGCTTTTGTCTTGCTGGGAGACTAGGTATTCTGCCCTGAAATTGCTCAAGACAGTCTGCCTAAACACCCTACTTGTTTACATCCACATCTCCTAAAATACAGTTTTAAAAAAAAAATACACACATATTCTAATTGTAAACAATAGCTTTCATTTAAATTACACGAGTCAATGACATACATTTACCTGCTTGATTAGGACTGTATTATATTAATTCAGCAAGTTCAGCTTGTTTTCCAAGCTTTGCCTAATTCTGTCTTAAGGAAAACAGAGCAACAAGTAAAATACAATCCAGGTAAGTAAAGAGAGATCCAGAGCACTGGATTCCAAAGTTATTTCACAGAGTTACTGCTGGACAGTCCCAGAACATAATGTTTTGACTTGTTTTCCAAATGCCACTTTTACAGACCAAATTTCACAGGTTTTGAGCAGATGATAAAATTCTGGGATTAACACTTTGGTTCAGATAAGTTCTAAGCAGCACTTTACCCCATGTCAAGGACTTTTCAGTTTCCCATGCTCTTCCATCCAGCAGGTGCACAAGAGGTTGAGATGGGAGTATGTCCAGGACACGTGATCTGAGCTCACTAAAGGGATATTCCTTACCACAGAATGCCATGCCCACTATATAAACTGGGGAGAGTTGTTGGAGAGGACTGATCACTGCAGCAGTGTGGGCTGGGCAATTGTATTGGGCATCTCCTTTCTCTTGAGTTTTAGTCTTCTCTCGCTCTCCTTTTCATTCCTATTACTATTATATTTGTTATGATTGCTGCTGTATTTTATTTTATTTCAATTATAAAATTGTTTTTATCTCAGCCCACGTGGTTCACTATTTTTTTCCCCAATTCTCCTCTCCACCATCGGTGGCGTGATTGAGCAGCCATTTGGTACTTAACTGCAAGCTGCAGTTAAACCATACAATGAATCATGTCATCATGTATCTGTTTCAATTCAGAAGTAGAAGCATTACATGAAAAATAATCCTCCGCACAATTCATACTAATTGTCAAATGTGATAAGTTTAAAAAAAAAAAAAAAGAGCATTGAAAAGTACTTAGCCTCCATATTTTTAGGCCACACATTTTTATTTTTAAAGAAGCAGAGTGCCCTCTGCTGACTAATACATAACTGTAGTCACAGTTATTTCAAAATGGTATTTCTTGTATTTCCAGTATTATCAGAAGACTGGGAGGGTCCCTTTCAAAATAATGAATGATTCCACCAGGAATTTTCCTCTGTAAAAATGGGAACTAACTTAAATAGTTGCATTTGTATGCTGCCCAACCAAGAAGATTGTCTTTCTAAACAATTACCTCATTTCTTGGAAATAAACTCTGAAAAGAACTTCAGACCTGCCCTAGGCATGCAAAGCTACATGATATCCTATCACCTACTTCTTTCAAATGTGTTCATTAATCCCTCAATGTTTAGTGCAATGGATTGGGAAGACTGAAGTAAGGGGGCAAAATGTAATCCCATATGAAAAGCCATTGTTTAGAACAGGGTCACAAAACAATGAATTTAGTCCCAGGCTGTTCAAGATAGCAAGCCAACATTATTTTCCCTAGAGAAACCACAGACATACTGTATCATGGTGACGAGTAACTATTTGAAACAGGTCTTGAGGGAGAATTTAAAAAAGTTTTAGGCCATTTGTGACCTAAAAGAGTGATAGTTTCTCCATAAATTATGTACTATCTTCTCATTCCTAGAAACAGACTGTATTTCTCTGGCTCGTATCAGATGCCAAGAAGAGTTTATTTAAAGGAGGATGGCAAAACACTGCTGACTCCTCTTTCAAGGCTTCAGGAAAAATACCAGTCTCCTGAAATATGCTGCCAACTGACATTGCTGGGAAGGAGGAAGAATGAACAATAAAACAAATCTTTTCAATAGAGAAATTGTAGAATCAAGTTTTCTACAAATAAGAGCTTAAAAAGTTACTTTCTTTGCTGCCTGGTGTGTGTAAAATTGTTTCATATGTATTTTTAAATGATTAACTTTGTTTACTACTTACTAATTATTCAGTATTTACAGTGAGAGGTCACAGCTGACTTTTTAACAACCATTTAGGAAGGTTTATTTATCTGCCAAAGCACAACTGGATTAACCTCCCAAGAGAAATTAGGCATGGGCTTTATAAATGTACCATTAGTCGTTATTTGAGAGGAAATAGGTTTCTGGAGGACTACATTTGCTTGCTTACAGGATGGTTTTAATAATCTAACTAGTTTATAAAAGCCTGTGCTTTCAATAAGAGTATAATCTATTTGAAGGTAAACAAAACTGAGCACTTTTTAAAATAAATTTTGATTAAATGGTATATAGAAGAAGCTTGTGGGGATGGAATAAAACAGGTAGAAAAGTTACAACAGTCTATTGAGAAAAACTGCCTCCTCATTATTTATGCACCAAGGTTTCTGTACTCAGTCACCTAAGCCTGCTCTGTAAGATATTCTGCAGATTCTCCAAAACACAGCAAGGAGATGAACATCTACAGACAAAGCCAATGGTCACATACTAACAATCACATCAAGTCTCCTGGAGTCAGCAGGTTCTACTTAGCCACAAATATCCAAATCTACCCCTTTAATTAGTTTGTTTGTCTGTTTGTTTGAGAAACACCCAAAGCAATTTACCAGAAAATCATCAAGACAAATTCATCAAGTTAATTTAGGGAAGATGTTGATGTAGAAAAGACAGGCTATTTGAGTTATATTCTGCTATCCAGAAAGATATCTACCCTGTTCACATGTATTACCAGAGACAGGCAGCTACTTCGCAAATCACCATGCAACTATGACATGCACACAAAAAACCATTTTGAACTGGAATTACATTATTAGTGTGAATGCTGGCTGTAAGACTGAATTAGATGGTTAACAAAAATAACCTGTAATTAGTCTTTAGAATTAAATACATAATTAATTCACCTTGAGAAAAAAAGATGCTGTTAAAAAAGCTAGCAAAGCACTCTTGTCCTGACCAAATACCAGCTGATGCCATCAATAAGACTTGTTTTCTTCAGTGGGCTTTAAACCCTCTCTCCATATGAAAATGGCACCAATTACTTTTTGGACTGGGTAGATAAGTATTTTAATTTAGACTGCTGCCCAAAAATGAATCACAAATTGGATTAAACATGAATAATATTTCACTTCACTGGATAATTATAGTACTTTGATTTCATGCAATCACCCAACCTGCAGAACACATCTCAGACCAGGAACAAGTCTGCAGGTAGGTCAGGCCATTTTTAATCAAATAACAGAGAACTGCTGGAGGGGAGGAATCAGAAGAAGCTTTATGGTGGTTTTGCAGCCATCCAACACTTTCAGAAGTGCTAATCACTAAATCTGCAAAAGCACCACAGCCCCTCAGTCACTCTTAAGCTGTGATGATGGTTAGTGCAGCCCGTGCCACAGTCAGCACCTGGCAGTCTGTGCATCCAGGTATGTGACCACTGCTGTCCTTCATTGTCTCTGCAATCCGACATACAAAGCAGCAGGAGACTTGTGCAAGATGAAACACTCTTCTGTAATTGTCATGAGCACAAAGCCCAACATGTAAATGCTATCAGAGGAGGGTAAAATTTTACGACTGGAAAGATGGGGAACACATGGTAAGGACGTGGCTCTGGCACCTCCTTTGTATGTGTGTGCACTTTTCTTCATGCTATTATTTTCATGTTGTAACTAATACATATTCAAATAGTCAATGTAAATGACAGATTTAGTTAGAAAGGTTAACACTGAGCATATAGAGTGAACATTACAACACATGCCAAGTAGGTAATTATGGAATATAGCATGGAATGCCCCTTGAAATAAAGTCAGAATTATGCATTGGTTCAGACATCAGCATAACAACGTTAGAGCAGCTCCTACACTACAACAGCACTTTCAGTTGCAACGTCTGTACTGCTATAAAAATTGTTTTTAACCAAAATCCACCGGCTATGACTTATAATGGATTTATAGTAGCTGACTGACTACACTGGTGTCACACTGGTGCATTATTTTTAACTGTATAATAAAATAATTAAAATCAACTAATGGAAAGTTGGAAAATTCACAGTACGGCTCTAAGAAAACACTGAACTCTCTCTTATTTCTATCCTGGGACAAAGGAACCACAAAACTTATGTTTTCCAGAAGATTTCAATGCTGTTTCCCCTGGATCTTCTTCCTATCAGTAACCTCCTTTTATAGCACACTAGTTGCTGTAACAGTTGTACTGCTGCATTTAAACTGTTTAAAATGTTAGAATACAGCTTTAATAAAAAAAACCAACAAAAATCCACAGAAAATAAGATATCAAATTCTGATATAAGATTTTTCCACACAAAAATCAGTCATCATCTTCTGTGATCAGTCTTTCCTATTATTTTTCAAAATTCAGCCTTTCACAGTACAGAAAAATCTTCCTTAGTTAGGGATATATGACAGAGAAAGTTACCGGTATATACAGGCCTCAGCAAGTCACTAACAAGAGTATTTATCTAAATGTAAATTTGGATCAGCAATCACATCTACCTTTCACAAAACACTAATCACAGAGCAGTAAATTCATTCCATTCTATAAAGGCAAAAAGTAAGCCACCAGTTTGAGGTCAGCAAGTCTTTTGCACTTTGTAGGTCATCTCTCTTCAAATTAAGCAGCAAAAAGCCAGAAGTGTTTGCAGTGTTTCCTCCTGAGGGTCAGCACATGACTCAAGTATAATGGAGGAAAAAAACCCACAAAGAATAAAATAGCTTGGACAGGAACAAGAGGCTTTGCCTGTGCACACTTCTGTGGCTAGGGACTAGCAGGCTAGGTGCACACAATTCGGAAAACATCTTAGTGAGAAAAATAGTTAACTGGATTTGTTAAAATACAGGCTTGTGAGAAGGAAACAGAAGTTTAATTAGAAATCATACTCTGATATGATGACGACCAGAGGTCTGACAAGCGGTGTCATCAAATTAAGGGAAGCCCACACTTGCGGTTGGCATTACAGTGCTTTCAGAGACATCACTGTTTGTTCTTCCACATCATTTTTTGTCTAATAGGAATCCATGAATTCTGTACATAAGTCTTGATACATCATATATACCATGCTTCCCTGCAACTCCACCACTGTAAGTAAAGCCTTTGATCAAGAAAAATAAAGTTCTTGTTATCATCTCAACATGTATGAAACCTTCTACACCTTATGACTGACAGAATCAATGGCAATTTCTTTGGTCTGGCACTAGTAACTCCATGTCAAAAAAAAAAAAAAAACAGTGTAAGAGGGAAGAAAAAGAGAGGTATTAAACAATAAAATGTAATTATCTAACTTAGTAATTTTTAGCAGCTTAATGTTCTGTCTACTGAAATCTAAAGGCAAATAACTCCTGTAATCTGTACTGAATGATCAGTGTAGAAATCACTATCCCTACATGAACCAGATAAATTAAGTAAACTCCATGAGGGTCTCACAAAGATGTTGAAGATATGTTCTTGTCACCTGTCCTTGTATCAGACCATCCTGGACATCTATCAACCACACATATTTGAAAAATGATAGTAAACAGTTTGAAAGGCTGTGTTGCTTAATTACAAGTTTTTTATGTTTGAATGCCCTGCAGTCCTTCTGTAAGGATTACTGTGAATTCAGTGGCCTTAATTTACAACAAATTTTACTTCTGTTCATACCAAGTACAGCTCCTGAGTGCATTTTCCTGTTGCATGTGTCACAAGTAAAAGGTAAACTCCCAACCAACCAACCAAATAAAACCAAACCAAACCAACAACATAAAGCCCCATAAAACCCCATAAACCCCTCACAAACAAACCAAAAATCATGGCAACAAGAAAGAAGATATGGGAAAAGAAATTACATCTTTAAAGATGGTATCCTGTTGGCAGTGCCAGCTCCTACTGTTTCAAGATCCTAGGATTATAATTATAAAAGGAAGGCTGTATACTCTGAAGTTAAGGGAAATATTAAAAAACACTCCTAGAATATTATTTTATAAGCATATTTAAATGGATGATGCTATCTTGGTCTCCCCACTTTTATACAGAGATTCAGTGGGTGAGGAAAAGAATTTATAATTTAAAAAAAATACCAGAAAAACACAGCTCCAGCCATACAGCTACAGATTTTTTTACTATTATTTGCATGTTAAAGATACCACCATATTGACTTGTTTCAGGTTTGATCCTCTCAGGCACCTCATTACAGGTAAGTCCAGCTCAGTACTAAATGTTAAAGTGATGTACCAACAGCACCCACACCAACATAAAAACTTGATTGTTGCACCTTAAAGACACACCCCTAAAACCTCTGAAGACAAATGGCAGAAGTAGCCCTTTTCATCAAGAGGCCTTGTCCAGATTAGCGCTGCTCTTTCCACGCAATATGAGTTAGAACAAGCAAAAGCAGAACATGTACTCTGGGAGAAACCAAATTACTCATTCAAGTGTCATAGTGGCAGCTTGCCATGAGCTTGTGAGCTGTATGTACACAAATGGCATTAAACAATGCAGAAGACAGCTTTCCCTCCTAAACTGCAAAATTATGAAGGAGATGTTTAATGGTTTTTAGAGAAGAGAAGAAGCTGGGCATGCTTAGTGATTCTATGCTTTCATAATTAAATTGTGAATTGCATTTGTCAAATACTGGGAACTGAATTTGACTGTGGACTGTATTTGGTAATCCCTACAGTATGTTGTGTGAGTCAGGGTGCAAAAGAAAAGCTGAAACTGAAGAACCTGGTGAGGTTAATAACTGCAGATAAACCAGGAAGCAGGCTGATAGAAGAAAAGATCATTTATGAATGAGAAGAAATCTCTTATCTCATTCCTGCTTTCATTGCCTTTAGATTGCCTTCCTAAGAAGGCTGAAGACAATCTTGAATAAAAAAGCAACATCATCAGTGCAGTTCCCATCTCAACACTTAAACTTTGACAACAATACTGCACACACTAAATCTTTATTTTTCATACTAAACCAACTTATTTACTTCATTCTAAATAAAACTCACAAAGTTGCTTGCCAAAGAAATGATAAATAGTCCATCCAGCAGATCATTAAGACATAAGCATCATTACTTTGGTTACATATTCACATGCTAACACCACACACAGAAATTGGTTATGTGAGAAACCAGTAATTCAGTATGATCTAAAAATAATTGCAGAAACCTTTTTTATCAGAATCTATTTTACAGAAAGGTAATTTAGATCTACATCAATTCTAAGAAGTCACTATGTTAGTTGTGCCACAGGTAACAAAACAGATTTTACTCTCCATTCAAGCTACAATACTGTGGTCTGTTCTCCAAATTTAGAACAGACTGATCCTTGTCTGTTTCTATAAATCTTAATTTTTAATTTTCAGAAGTCACACACCATTAAAATCACTTACTCTGGACACCATTTATCTGAATGAGGCTTGCTAGGTTTTTTGGTACAATCTGTATCATCAGCAAAGCCAGTACTGCACCAGTGACTCTGGAAAAGAAAACAAGGCTTTGGGAAGTGCTGTACATAGAGGAACAGAATGGACACAAGGAGAAGCAGAACAGCAAGATTTCACATTGTGAATAAATGCCAGATACAGCATATGTACTACTTTAAAATGGTGTGACTGGATATAGCTCAAAACTCTTACTGCAAATGAAAACATGGAGCTATGCTAGAAAACAGCAAATAGAGGAAATGGTGTGAAAGAGGACCCGAGACTGCTTATGAAGTACACCACTTCCCAACATGTGCATTAGAGTACCTCCAAAAGGCAAAGTAGCTTCAGTGCCTTGAATCAGGACCTTAAAGTGAACTGTACCTATCGACGTATCTGAAATAAGTATATTCATACACTGAAGAGGATGATTAGAAAAACATGAGAAAAAAGAGCCAAGCAAAAACCTGTGATATAAAAATTGCTTTCCTTGGCATTATGTAAAATGGGTGAGAGGGCCTGCTCCAACTTGTAACTAAAATCTGTGATTTCTCTGATCTGTATAGAAAAAAAAAAGTCTTTAATTGAAATCTGAAATCAGACATTCAGAAAAGATCACCTCACCTGTATCACAGTTATCCTGAAGATTAATGTCACAGCTATCATCAATATTGCTCAGCTGGCAAAAAGAAGACTTAGCCATCAAAAATTATCAAGAAAACATATGTAATTGGGTTAATGCAGTGATAGACTGCTGGAGGAAGACAGACTTCTGGTTACTTTGGAGCCAGACAGAAGTCTTCTGAAACCAGAACTATTAAGCAAACCAACCACAAAAACTGAAAGCTGTAGGTGACAAAATCCCAACCAAATAAAACGTGAACTCACTTTTCACCACCGAATTCTTACCTGTATTGTTCACGTTTTTTATGCACACCATGCTCCACTTACATTTTTCCCTCAGGACAATCTTCCACTAGCCATTACTTCTTTAATTTTATCCCACTTTAAGTTCTTACAACTTTACCACATATACACAAAGAATTGTATATGGACAGCTCTGATTATCACTCTGCAATTTTAAACTATTTTGTTTAATTAAGGCCTTGTAGATAAGTTGTAAAATTAGCCCCCCTTGAGAAAAAAACCCCAAACCAACAAAAAATAAACACCTTATTTGTTACTGTAGTGTAAAACTAACACTCACTTTCTGTTGGAGCACAGTTTAAGAGCCAGATATTTAGCCATCAACTTCCTTTCCAGGTGCTAAACTGTTCTGGGCTCTTTCAGAAAGCCTGGAAGCCAGCTAGATTCCATGCTCCTGAAGATACGTTTATCATATTAGAAAGAGAAGATTAAAAGCAAATAACCAAAAAACCCTAAACAAAAAAACAAAGAACAAACAAACACTTAGATGGGAACAGTCACTATCTTTCCCAGGCATTAGAAATGGGTATTTATAGCGAGCCTGTTCTTTGGCAGTATAAGAGTGTTTAATGAATCACAAGCTCTACTGGATTCCAAAGATGCATACATTTATGATGCAGTTCTTGAGAACCTGGGTTTATAATAACTCCTCTTTGATACATTACACAGTCTGTATAATATCACAGCTATAGCTCCAGTTAAGTGCTATCCTTGTTGCAGCTATAATCACTAATTTTTATATTAATTTAGGCTACTGCTTATGGAACTATTTTTATTTGTATTTTATTTGTTTGTTAATTTCCACACTTTCCTGAACAGTGAGAAATACAATACCAGACTCTAATTTTTAAAAAATTTATTTTAAGAATAAATTAAGAGGTTCTCACATTTTTCTTCCACTTAAAATAAATCCTCTTTCAGTGTTACAGCACATTTTAGGTTCTACTTGGTACCAAAACCAAGGGTTTCTGCATATATAAACATATAAATGCTCAGAAGAATTAAGTGAAGTGTAGACACATTCAGTAAACTGCCGGTCATTTGGATCAGCCTGATTAGGGAGAGAAAAAAAGAGGAACTGTATTAGAAGGGAGCCTTGGCTTGTATCTGGACCACCTGCCCATCTAGAGCTCTGCCCTAGTTTGAACCCTGAGTGTGGGGCATTTGATATGCTCACAGATGGCATGTGTTAATGGAGATTGTTAATTATTATTTTCTCAATTATTTGGCCCAGGAATGAGATAGTGGAAAAGACTTCTGGGTGGTTTTTGGTCTCTTGAGAATAAGGTGAGCTACTGCAATTTTCATGGTGCTAGATTTCTCTAGAGAACCACATTACAATGCGTGTTCACAAAATTTTAGCGAATTAGGTCATTTAGATTTATCACTCAAGGAACTATATATACTATTGAGAGAAGATTCTCTGCACAGAGAATCCACCAGACAGGAGGAACAACGTAGGAGGTTTGCAAGGAAAGGTAGCAAGTTGCAAAAAGCAGCCCAAACCCTGCTTCACTGTGGAAAATTACGGGAGGAGTGAATAACCAGGAATATTTGGTGTACCGCGATCCCCTGCCACCACCTCCACTGCAGCAATTCTTGCCCACTCAATGACAACAAAGCGGGAAAGATGCAAAAACAACTGTACAGAACATTAGTGAGGCAAGCACCAAGACACTTCTGTGGTGTACATATCCTGAATTTGGTTTTGCTCATGAGAGGTCCACTAGAAATGCTGCATTTACAGGGCAATAGATAAAACCTACAGACTTGTTCTAGAAATGCAATTAGGCTGCTGATGCAAAATATTTTACAATATTTAGTGCAGTCTGAAATGTATTGAAACTGTGTAAATCCTTTGCCAAATTTTCTAAGTGTTCTGATTTCCAACACGTATACTATGATACTGCCTGAAAGAAAATATTTATCACACATTCTTTCTTGTATGCATAATATAAACTCTTTCTCAGGCAGATGGAGGCTAAAGACCCCTATATATAAATAAATCTCAGTTATTGCCCTTGCAGATTTTTAAGTGAGACCTATTGTTATACCAACATTAGAAGACTGCAGCTTAAGTTATACTTCAATTGAATGGTTTCAGTTAGAAGCAAAATATACTGACTGAAGACAACTTTCTCCTTTTTTTTTAATTTATTTTAATCCATATTTGAATCTTAAGAATTTCCATTCTTTCTTACAGATGTTATTTATTGAAGAAAATGAAGCAGAAGTCTTTCCAGCAGTCATTAGGAGCTCTTAAAACATTCTGCATCTGAAACAGTTTCTGCCCCTACACAGGCCATATACACCTCTCATGGTATGTTATACAATAAAGAAAGAAGGTGATTAAATGATTTCTGGTTTTCTGTAACCATTCAGCAGTATTTAGATTTGACCACATATGTATACCTTACTAAAATACACTGAAATACATCCACTGCTGGATGAGTCGAATATTCTCTCCACACTACTCTCATTTTTCCAGCACTGCTTCTTTCCTTACTAAATATCCCTATTTTGTGAGTTCTGAATATATTACAAATATTTTCAAGACAGTACGTACTAGCTCTATAATAAAACTGCAAAATGGAAGTTAAATTAATTCTGGGATTACCTTCCTTGAAAGCAAACCTTTGGTGGCACCTGTGAATTCTTTAATCACATTATCAATTACATAAGACACTTAAGTCACTCTTGCATGGTTTAGATGGAACAAATAGTGCTATACTGTGTATATGTATTACAACTTCTGTTATGCTGGAAGCATCACTACTGCTACATACATTATAACAATGAAAGTAAAATGCTAAGTAGAAACACATATTTTAAAGTGGAAACATTTCTTTTCATAGAGAAGTTACAATTCTATTGAATCAAAGAAAAATATTCTCCTCTGTACACATAAAAAGTACAGCACTTTAGGAAATAAAAATACATTGCTTCCCAAACTGGCTGAAGTATTAAGTTATCTTCTGAACAGTTATCTGGAACTGTTGAATGCAGAGTAAAACTGATGTCAGTCTGTGTATATTCACTGAAATCATCATGGCTTTATCAGGATTTTCCAAGCTTTACCAGCCTCTTACTCAAAACTTTATATATAACACCATCATATAAGCACCACCTTTTGATGAATATTGCTTCAGGCTAATAAATGGCAGACATATGATAGGTACAAATCCAGAATCTCTTCTGTCAAATGAATATTAAGTGTTCATAGTCATTCTGGAGGTATGAAGTATCTACCATGCCTCTAAAGCTAGAAGGTAAAGAGATGTAATTATCTATCATGTAAATATTTACGATTAAGGGGATCTACTCTGCTATTGATCTATCTAATTTCTACTGGGTATGAAATACATGCTAAATAAGAGACTGGTCTTCAACAGTTAATATTTATGATTGACTTCATATTAGGTCAAGAAAAATCATATCATGCAACACAAAAACGTATTCTGTATAGCTTCATAAAATAATTTAATTGGGACAAGATGTAAAAATATAGCAACCCTTGAATTTTTTGCCTCCTCTTGTATGAAATACTAAGCAAAACACTAAGAAATTACAAACAAAAGAGTAACATGACTTTGGCAGAATACTGTATCACAAAGACAAAGTATTTTAAAGGTGGTAAAAGATTTTTTTTCCCCCCTTGGGAAAACATGAAATATGCAGAAAACAGTAATACAAGTTCCTTGTAAAAACAGTTGCATCAACTTCTTACACTGTAAGAAAAGTGTTAACTGAAATTGTAAACAACAACTGAAATTGTAAACAATAACTGAAATTGTAAACAGATAAAAATATACCTGTTTCATTATGAAATATGATATTTATTTTTAGAGCTAGAAAATAAGCATAGTGTGGGTTTTGCTTCTCGGCTTGGATCCATAACTTAAAAGGACAACAGTCAGTGGGCTCAGAAATAGCAAATCAACAGAGATAAAATGGTTTATACAAATAAGGAGACAACCATATTGCTAGAAAAAAAATGTGGCAAATTAACATGCTATGTCTGTATACATTGACTGTAGTGTGCTGAGTACAGCTATAACAACTAGAGGAAAATTTAGCATCCAGCCTACTGGAATTGAACATTCTTTCAAAACAAAGTAAATTCATTCAATTCGCACATCAGTTATCTTTCCCTGGCTGCAATATGTAATAAGAATTTAAAGTCACCAAAAAAACCGCATAGCTGCATGGATGATGTCAGCTTAAGAGAATACTGAAGTTAAAATTTTTAATGTACTTCAAGGGCTCTCATATAGAATTCTTTTAAATAATATTTGTCTGCAAGTTTGCGCACGAGAGTTATTTCTACAACCTCAAATATTTAGTCACATTTAATTTTAAATCCTTGGGAGAAGACATATACAGTACTCTGAAGTAATGATATCTAAGCTTCAATTTTCAGTACCATTAACAGTTGAATTTAATTAATTCACTGTGTATTTTAAGTAATTTCATTAAGAGAACATGAAACAGCATGCATAGGCAGTTTTCTTAATTCTGGTCTGCTTGTTACATTTTGTCTCTCAAAAGAAAGTGGATGTCCAAAGGCTAAGAATTCCCAGATCTACACATAAATTTTTGTTTTAATGGAAAGCAAAAATTAAATAACTTGGAATTATTGTACAGCAAGGCTTTGCAATATTGCTTATCTAATGCATTTAGAGAAATATTAAATACAGGTGGAACAAAACAGGAAGGCGCTTCACTACTTGTGAAGATAAAAACTGCACGTGGATGAAGAAAAATTTACAGAACCACGTTTTCAAAGCAGCCACAACTACTTCATACATAGTAAGCAAAGACAGATATTCTCTGTGGGAAGTTAAAGGAAATAACATCAGTTTGGACTTCCTTACATAATTCCTTGCACACTTCTCAGTTTATTCTATCAGTAGCTTTACGCTGCTGTATAATTCATCTAATCCCTTTGTAAACAAATTAAAGTAGTTTTGCTACTCTAGACTACATACCACATTATGGAGAAGCTCCATTAAAAATTCCCATTCAAGGAGCAAAATGCTTCCCTACCTTCCCTGCAAGCCAGTAAGAAAAGAGTTCCCAATGAACTCTCTTTTCGTTCGGAGCTAAATAATCAGCAAGAATATCAGAAAAGAAAAATAATTTTGAGAGCTCAAGTTGTATTTTGTCTTTCTGAGTCTGCATGTTCCTGCATGCATGTCAGGCCTGGACTGAAGAGGATGTAACACGTTTGACAGAACGTTTATAGCTTAAAGAGAAAAAAACGTGGGGAGTAGGGGAAAGCATAAAGGAAAGGGCTCCTAAAGAGCTGCTTGAGAATGCTGAGGACAAAAAGGCACCAGTTTCAGCTAGTATTATACATATTATCCATCCGTTTTTATTAATCTGTGACTGACAAAAGTCCAGGTCAGTCTGATGGTCCATCTCTCCAATGTCCCTGTTCTCACTCCAAGTCCCATCCCCCAGGGTCTTCCCTCCAAACTTATTTGTGAATAACACACAAAAAAAATTCCCTAGCCTAGCCAAGAAGCAGAATAAAACTCTAACCACAAAACTGAACCAAAACAACCACAAGAGGTTCAGAATGGAACTAAACAAATATCAAAGAGGGAAGTTCCATTATAATTAAGGCTGAAACTTTCCACTAACTTCATTAACACAAATGAAAGTTTCTTTTAAAGTTTTTTTACCCATTATAATCTGACAGATTATTCTTTGGGAGAGAGTGGAAGTTTCAGAAGAAATTACCAAATTACATCAACATGCGTTTTCTTGTAAATATTCAGCAAATGGTTGTTAAGACCTTAAAAGAGTTAATGAGTTGTCTTTTTCCTCTTTTGTCAAAAACATACTCAGGTAGCTTATGAAACCAGAATACAAAACTCTGTGTGAAAAACAGGAAAAGAAATAACTAAAATTTCCTAGAATTCCCACAGATTGTCTTTTTGCTACTACTCTGTAAGAAAAACAAAACCCATTTGCACTCCTCCAGTTCTTCCTCTCCAAAAGAGTAAGGACAATTCATTCAGGGATGCACTCCCCAAGAACTTTCACGAGTAAAATTCAAGCGCATTATGTACGATTGTGAAGGGAAGATTTTTTTTCCTAAGATAACGTTTACACATAAATTATAATTCCCAGAGTTCGTGGCAGGGTAGGAGTCCTATGGCTGATCTTATATTGTCTGATCAGCACCACAGAATCCCACCCGGGCCCGGAAGGAACGCTCTGATGGACTAACTGCAACATCATGTGAACTAAAAAAATGAAAGATAATCCAAAGTAAAGTATAACCATGAAGCATTAGGAACCTTCAGGAAGGCAGGCAACCAGGAAGACATATAGGGAAGAAGGGTAAGTGGGACTGTTCTGGGAATCTCCAAGTAAGGCTCAAATGGGTCTCATGGTCCATGAGGGCTGTTAAGAGAAAATTTCTTAATAGATAAAGAGAAAGGAGCTTTGCAGCATGCAAAGGCACAGAACCTTTTAAACAGGTTTTTTCCAATATTTGCAAACTACCTAAAGGAACAAATACCTAGGCGTAAGGCATTTTTCCTGAACAACAGAGAACTTGGGAATTCAAAGCTCTTCTTCTGTACATTGAAAAAATATGCATTTAAAAGAAGTATTAAAGATATGCTCCAGGAATAGAGCGGTGATGATGAAATAAGATAAAATGGAACTACTGCCACACGTAAGAGCAGTAAACACAAAGCTATCTTTATGCCATCAAGATTCTGAAATTAGACAAATCATCTGAGAAAAAGTAAGTTTGGTAATGGTCTGTTACACAGTAACATTACATCAAAGCAATCTGATCCTACAAGACATCACTCCAAACGGATCACCCAACCAGGAAAAAGAAGGGTATCTACACATTGTCACAAAGCAGCCAACAGAATCATTTGCCCAGGCCTATGAAGTTACAGAAGTATTGTTCATCCACTGCAAGTCTTCAAGAACAGAAGTAACTAGAAGTAATAGTACTCAGGCATGTGCATGGCACAGTTACATGTTCAGCATATTGTCACCATTTTGTAAGTACTGCTACAGAATTAGGTCACTTGCAGTAAAAAAAAGTGTAAATTTTAAATTGTGCTAATGATGTTAACTTCTTCAAGTGGAAGGGAGAAAAGGGTCCATCATGCAATATCCTCACCAATTGTTCTGTTTACCAAGAAAGCAACAACAAAATCAGCAGTTTCCCTATTTATGGCTTTTTCTTTAAGTATTCAAAACTTAACTGAACCTCATCCAAAAGGGGTGTGTGTGCCTATGTACCAAAGTTGCACATATGGGACACAATTTGCTGGCACAAATATTGCCACTTTTGGTTTCCTACGTTACATCTCATGGCTGAATGTGCTTTGCTGTTGAAAGTGGAAGTGCTTGCTGGTTTTTTACTATTGAATTTAAATTCCTCAGAAGAGACAAAAGGGTTTTTTTTTTTTTCTTCTTCAAGCAATGATCATTTAAAGCAATGTTTTATTTCTAATTATCTTCATAAAATTTGATTCAAATACTTGTCTATTTTCAAATTCATGATGAAAACCGCACCGTTTTGCACTTGGAAATATATAGCAGTTTCAGTAATTATTTTCAGTAAGTGAAATTAAGTTACATTCAAAGTAAGTGAAAAAGCAGATGATGCACAAAAGACTATCACACCATTTGTATTTCTTGCATTGTATCACAATTTCTGACACAGGGGAAAATATGCTATGCAGCTTAGAGCTTGTCATACTTGTGAAATAGCAAATAGACTGTGTTTCTCTACAGTACATATTTAGGAAAAACTCCAGACCAGAAAAAAAACTATGGTGGGGTTTTGTTTTTGTTTTTTTTTTCCCAGTTCCAGTTACTTGTTAATTGTTACTCCTGCTGAAAGCAGACATTAAATCTGCACAGTTAGATGTAACAGCACAAAAGAAGCTTATATAGCATATTGGGTATGATCTAAACAATTTCTGAAGACAACAGTGAAAGTTTTACAACCTTAATATAAACTGTTGTGCATTTATTTCCTGAGATTTGATTTTCTGAAACATCAGTGGAAGAATTAAAACCAGGTATGAAATAATCATTAGACTAAAATCCCTCCTGGTAACGCAGAAGAGCTAAACTGAATCTATGGTTTTGATGGGGAGAAAGGGGTTTGGGGCAGAGAAGAAAACCTAAAGCAAATGACTGATTTTGATACTTCAGCATATGAAATGAGACAGAGGAATCTGTTCGAATGACACAGTTTGGAATCATCTAATTCTGGAGGCAAGTGCAGACTTATTTTCCTAACAAAAGCCCTTCAGTGCTGTGTCACACCTGACGCTCACATAGCTCACTGCCTCCCTCTCCTCATTAGGGCCTCACACCAGCATCACAAATACAGGACTCCAGATTCAAAACACAGCTTCTGATTTTAGGGCTCCCCATGTCTCACTAAAATGAGAAGAACCTAGCGCCTAAAGGCTTATTTCAATCTAAAACAGCACACACAGAGCTTATAGAAAGGCAGATGGAGTTTATGAACTAAGGAGGTAACTGATGAAGCATCGTTTTTCATAAAGCATCTGCCTACTGTGTTTACAGTGTGTGGAAAGTAGTCCAGAAGCACTTACATTGACACTAGCAACATATTAGGCAGACACAGCTGCAATGACTTTTTCTGTTGTAAAAGCAATTGCATCAGAGGAACAGTGACACAGCCCCCTGACCCAACCCCTGAGTGATTGTATTTCACACATAACTGCTCATGCACTAAGGTGAAAAACTGCTTGTTTTATAACAATCATCGGCCACTTCCCTAACTCCTTTAAGATACTTGTTTTGGTTCAGTTTTCAAGGCTGTTCCATGAATAACTTAAGCTCTAAGTGAAGTACTACTGCTTTGCTTGCCTCCTCCTCTCTATTTACAGAGATAACAAGTGTGACTCATAGGCATATTAAAAGAGAGCTGTCTTCCTGGTTAATGGCCACAAAGCGAAGTTGCTTGTGCTGTTGTTCACTGCTTTAATACCAACAGAAGGCATGAACAANACACAAACAGAGGTTTTCAGAAATAAAGGCTCCTCCTCTTTCTACCTTCTGTAGGACTGACAATGCCATTGCCTTTTAATCAGTTTAATACAAAGGGGAGTCCCAGAAATTCCAGTCTAGCCACTTTAGGACAAATAAGAGAATACTACCTTTCCTTCTTTAGCAGATATTCACTGGGCGTTACCAAGATTTTAAAACCAAAAGTATTGCCCGTTGTGGATTTGCGTTCGTTTGGTTGATGGCGGGTCTTGTGGGGTTTTCTTGTGTTTTCTTACAATCATTATTTTGTTTAATTCTGGTTAATTAGCTTTAATATCTCTGATAAGTGGAATAGGTGTGAAAGTCTCCAAAGGCAAGTCAAATGAACCAACGGATGACAGTGACACGGTAGCAACATCAACCACCAAAAGTGTGTGATTTTGCCAGGTAACCAGCAATTCCTCCCACTTAATTTAGCTACTAACTGCAACGACTCACCACTTATTTTCAGCTTCAGGAGCAAGAGATAAACCAAAAAAATTTATCAACATAATGAAATGATACAACCTACTCTTCATTACATGATTTACTTTAGTCAAGGTCTAAAATAAATATTCATTTCACAGTTAGGAGAGGGAAAAGTTATGAATGAAACAGATTAAAAAGAACACATCAACAACACAACTAACTATGCATTAAGTAACATCTCCTAGTTTGCTTGCTGTCAAGTATCCAAACCTACACCCAGTGATGTGACTGTTCTTCCTTAAGTGTGCTTCTGAGGAAGGACTGCCATAAAGAGTTGCTGTCCAGGTAGACTTAAAAAAATCCCATCCCATTAGTAAACACCTACTTTTTCCTTTCCTTTTTTTTTAAGCTTTTAATTGAAAGGGAAACAGTACTTCAGCAGTTAAGTCCGTGGAGAGGGCTAAAGTAATCAGTTCAGGAAATATGATTTGAGACGTTTGGTTTTTTTTATCATCCCCCAGAGGCAGCAGAGACAAGGGAAAAGAGGGACTAAGGTAGCACAAGGACCATGCCATGGATTTACATGATTAATTAAAAATAGCATTAAATATATTAAGTAAACCAAAAGCCAACGAGTACTCCACTGTCAAAACCAATACTAACGGAGTTTCAGTTACTATTGCAATCTTTCCCTGGACAATTTCCCCCCTTTTTTTACATTTCAGTAAGATATTCAGTAATATTAACATTTTTTGTTCTCATGGGCTTAACAAAGAAAAGCTTCTGAAACCAGAGAATCTGTGTCTTACAAAAACTGTGCTCATGTAGCTCACCAAATTATTTACTGAAGCACAGTTAGAAGCTTAATTTTAATTGTGGCCTATATAATAGATGCAGAGCACTGAAATAAATCCTAAAGTTTCTTGAAGAGAGATTTTATTCCTGACAGCACTCTGCACATCATATATTGAAACTTATCTTGAACACTAAGCATAGAAAAGATGCAGTAGCCCCCTAAGAAGGACTAGGATGAGCTCCATACTTTGGGAAATACATTACAGGAAGACAGTCAGCTAGACAGACATTTAAAGTACACTGAACCCAATTATGCAACCTTTGTTCATACTTACAAATCCTTACATGAATAACCTGATACTAGTTTGAGAAAGTACTTCTCAACAAGATTAGGAGGACAACCACCGGACTCATCATAATTAATGCTGAGTCATAAATGCCCTTGGATAAGATACAGGCAAATATTTATGGGCCAGATCTAGATCAATTTTTACTAAAAAGTGCAATGATTTCTTTAAATACTTGTTTAAAGTAGTTTTTCCCAAAAAGTTTTTACATGAAAACTTCTGGTAGATTTATAAAATATACTTGGAAGGATGCTTGATGTCAAGAGGGAGATTCCTTGTAGAGTGAATAAAGGGAAAGAGCACTTACACTTTTGGTTGTAACTTCATCTTTGATCTTCATTACTTTGTTGAGAAAAATTTGTAGGAAAGCCTTTTACTAATTCTGTTTAATCTGAAATGCAGGTACTGCCGCTCCTGAACGAATGTCCAAATACTACTTAACAGCCAAGAATAACTTGTACAACACATAATCTGTGTAAAATCAGAGGGAAATGGTTTTCCATGAGATCTCTGAGGTGAATTACCCATTCATGCAAATCTGTGGCAGATGAACCACAGGCTGCTGATCATTGGTGGTAGTGGAGTGCTGGTTAAAGAAACTCATAGAAAGTAACTGCAGGTTAGAGATGTAAAAAATGTAAAAAATTTCTTGAGCCAAGTTTTTTTTTCATTCTGAAAGTGGGTTAGTTTTCTTGCCTTGTGCACCCCACTCTGTCAGTACATCCAACTGAACTGACCTATGGACTACAGATGATGACTGAGCAAGTGTACTCCTGTATGGCAGTCACATGCCCTATCAACACAAGCTGTGCACCAACACCAACAAGACAGAGGGGGAGAAGGAAAACACTGCTTAGCTGAATCAGACTTTCTGGAGTGAGGCTGGCAGTGTAATTAAGAAAAGGTATCTTCTCAGAAGTCTCACTGTGCTTTCACTGTTCATCTACCAGCCAGAAATCCACTTCTGTTAACAGCATTCGACTAGAAGAGCTGAAAGACAAGCAAAATAAGCTTTGCCTTCCTAATTGTTATGTCTGACTTGTAATCAGTTGCAAATACCTATCCTTCAGTTTTCATGTAATTTAAACACTAATAGTGGAAGGTCAAAAAGGAAGTGTGTGCATTAAAGAGAACAGAGGCAGTAAAGCAGGGAAAAAGGGTGATGACAGAAAACATTAGCATTTATTTACTACAATCTGACTATGCATAATCCTGCAATTTCCAAAATCAGGACTCATATGGGAAGAGAGATTTGCTAACCCTAAAAAAAAGAAAAAAAGTAAGAAAAAGAGTGTTGCTGAAAGTGGAATTAGAGCAGCTCAGGCATCAGAAACCCTTTCTTCCCTAGAAATTGCTAGTACAAATTAGCAACCTGTTAAAAACTGCTTTAAAATGCTTTCAGACATATTCTAGCAGAGTAGAGATTTTAACTACTTGAAAGAACTGATACAAGGAGAGGAAGCATTAGTTTTGTCACATTAAAAGAAATTTACTGATGCTTGTCTTAAACTGTGTTTGTTGAAGCTAGCATCTCTTTTTTTTACATAGCAAATACTAAAATAAAAGTATTTTTGAAGGTAAGTTCTTTATAAATTGACTTACAAGTTAAATTGTAGTTAAATCACTGCTGTTTCATATCCACAATACAGAATTTCACCAAACTAGCAATGATTGAGACTCTGGTAAAATGATGTTATAAAGGGAGGAAACAGTTCTATTTCTTCAAAGGTCAAAAAGGGAAAGTAAAACCATACTCAAACTTACTCGCTTAAAGCCTTCTATCTTTGAAGTAACACTAATGTTAATTTAAATGCTATGGGATGCTATTCAAGATCTGTATTTAGGATCTTAGGTATGCTGCTTGTGGTAAAACTCACATTTTCAGGGCCATTTAAGCCAGTGAAAGTGACAGGGATTAAAGACAGGATCCCTACACCCTACTGCAGTTCACCAGATATGCGAGCAAATCTTGCTCATCAAGACTGTGTATCACTGGTGAACCAAGTCCGCATGTGCTGGGCATGCTATGGCTACTCTGCATCCATGAATCCATGCTGTAAGTTGGATGTCATCCTGGGACTGCTCATGACAAGACTGCTACCGCAAGTAGGGCAAAGGGTGCAGAGTCCAGGGCACTGGATGGCAGAAATGAGGGAGAAAAAGCTCTGCCTTTGAACAGTCTCCCCACAACAGCTCTGAACACTTCCATCACTATTCTTCATTTTAAAGTCTACTTACTAATTTCCCAGGCCTAACTACTGGTCTCTAAGAGTACAGGTCTCCACACAGCATGGTGGTGTAGGATGAGACAGTAGTAGAGTAACACTCAGAGTGGCAAGATTCCCCCCAGGCAAGAATTATTCTAAATAAGCGTGAGCCCTTCTCTTATTCTGTAATTGGTTGTGCTGAGGAAAAAAAAGTTCTATGAAGTGCAGAGGAAAATACTCAGTTCACTTACTGATTTTATTTAAAAATAGTAACAGTGCTGGCACATGTAACATATTGTAACAGTGGAGATTTATCCTTGTTTCTTTCATTAGACGACTCTGCTGATGTAGTAATGCATAATTAGGAGATGGAGATGAATACAAATGTCTGGATTTTGGGTGTGGTAGGGTTCTGATTAAGCACATTTTTACTCAGCCTCTCAAAATATCTATGAACTCCAGTTGCTAAGACAAAATTACTTCATAATGAAAGCATGCATTACACTTCTGCGTATTGTAAGGATGAGATAGTTACTGTATCTTCTTTTCATGTACCCTACCAAAGAGATCTTCTGTATTTTGTTCAGTACTGCCAACGGCAGACCCAAAATTATGGCATCGTTTTCCATTTGGTTCCTCAGCTACTTGGAAATACTTGTTTTTAACAAGCTCTGTAGTAAAATTGCCTGGGAGTCTGCTGCTGGTATAAACCTGTGTCTGCAAAGTAGGTGCTGGAAAATGCAACTATATCAGAAAGTGTATATTCCACAGCCATGTTAATCACATTTTGACCAGTTGTACGAAGATGTGTCAAATACTGATCCATCTGATCACTTCCATGACCTGTGCTGCTGGAAAAAACTAAGACTCTCCTGAGAAACTCATCAACTTACAAAAAGTCAAGAACTTCAAAGGGAGTATGGGAACTAGGCACAAAACACAACAGTGTTACAGGTCTCATTCATGATCCTTGTCTCATACTTTTCAGAAGAATACAATTGCACAAAATCTGAGATGGAGAATACCC
>VWZG01012862.1:0-19369 GCA_013396735.1 Grallaria varia | reverse complement strand
TTTTTTTTTTTTTTTTTTTTTTTTAACAAGTATTGTAACAATCGAAGCCCTGCAAACTTCAGTCTCAGAACTGTGTGAAATCACTGCCAAATGAAAAATTTGGCTCATATTCATTAATAGGCAGTAATTTCTTCCATTAAATTTTTTTCACTTCTTTGTACTATGTACTGTAAGTAGTTTCTTGATGAAATATGACTATTTGTCACTTAAAAGCTAAGATCTGCCTCTTGGAAACTTCGCAAAGGTTACAACACACATTTTTCCTTTGCTCCAATTCACCGAGCTCATCTGCGACCACAAGAGCTTATCTATATTATCCATGTGTTTGCTTAAGAGGAGGAGTTGAATCTGCACAGCCACATAAACCCTGCTACTCAGCCTGCAGAAAATGAAATGTATTGCTCAGCACTGTGTTTTTCACAGACTTTCAGCCTGGGCTTTATTTTAATGATTTCTGTAAAGCTTTCATGCCTCATGCCATAATACTCATGTCCATGGACAAAGGCAGCCCTATACGCCCCTCACATAATATTTTTTTAGATGTCCTCTCAGGAAAGTGTGTTTGACATCAGTGTAGTGCAAAGTTAAAAGACCAACCCTTAACTATTTCTGAGACAGGACACACTGCAAAAATCTAAAGTCTTTACCAAGAGCAAAATTTTGACACCTTCACTTCCAATTCTTGCACAGATAAAACAAACTTCGAAAGCAAGTTTTTCTTACACACACATTGCCAGAAAATCAAGCATAATGCTACGTATTACAAAATCATATAACGGTTTGGGTTAGAATGGACCTTAAAGATCATCTAGTTCCAACCCCTTGCCATGGGCAGGGACACCTTCCTCTAGACCAGGTAGCTCAGAGCCCCATTCCACATAGCTGTGGACAACTTCCAGAGATGGGGCAGCCACAACCTCTCTGGGTAACCTGTGCCAGTGTCACACCACCTTCATATGTAAAGAATTTTTCCTAATATTTAATCTAAACCTGCCCTCTTTCAGTTTAAAGCCATGCTTCTTTGCCCTACCATTACATGCCCTTGTCAAAAGTCCCTCTCCAGCTTTCTTGTAAGCCCTTTTTAGGTATGAAAGGCTGCTATAAGGTCTCTCTGGAGCCTTCTCACTACTACACTGAACTGCCTAATGTTGAACAATTTTACTTTCTACAGGGAGTAAGTGGTTGTTATTAATTTGAACATGCTCTGAGGCTGAGAAGTGAGACAAAGCCTGCTTCCATCTTCAGCCTTCACAGGGTACAGTGCAGCACTGGGTGCTCAGGCCACCTCTTCAGGACACTGCCCAGACACTAAGCACAACTTGGCCCACACAACCCAAGCAATTCATGTAACCAGGCAGAGGTCTCTGCAGAATGGGTGATGTAGTACAGGCCATCCTGGGTCAATGATATTTGTCTGTCTTCCAGTTCATCAGAATCAGAGATGAAATCTTTACGCTTCTGCAAGTGGGGAGAAAACTACTTTGCTTAAGACTGCATAAAATTACAAACCTAGACAATACAGAACTATTACACAGTAAAAAGTACTTTAGGCCACTCTAAAGACCACCACAGTTATTCTCTTTTTCTGAATTCTATGAAAGTCATGTCCTTGTATACAAAGTGAAATGAAGTGCTATAACCTTTTTAAATTATGTAATACTGTTCAGCTTTTCAGCAAGATACATAATTTAGTAAAAAAAATAATCTGTTCAACATGAACCTATAAACCACAGAACAGTATGTCAGATGCCTTTTTGACATGATTAACTCTCCTACCAGAAGTTCTGCTTTAATTTATGCATAAGAAAACAATTTCTACCAAACACCTCTGAATCAGTGGAATACAAAGTGACTTCCAGTTTTAGGTCTGACACTTTTTCACATGGAAATTCAGGTTCCTTCAGAATCCCCAAATGCAAATTAGCACAGATATAGAAAGAACATGCTTTTATTATTCACTCTGTTTTAAAACCTGAAGCTTCCATTTTTTTAATTCTTTATTAGAGAAGACAGTATTTCAGATTATTTATACCTTGAAAGTGAATCTACAACTACCATAAAATGTAAGAAAACAGAACTAAAATCCAAAGAAGAATCTAAAATTTAAGCCTGCATCTTATTCATCTCTGTGGTTCTGTAACTGGATGCCACTGTACTCAGACTTTGTCAGACAAAAACCAGTAACAGATCATACGTGGATATACATACGTATAGCCATGCATATGTATATAAAACTTTATACTGTATATACATATAAAATATGTTTAAGTTTCAACACATATGAAAATGGTATCTTATCTTTCTTTTTATAGGCCATCTCAAAATTTCCTCAGGTCTGTCCGTCACCAGGGCAATGCTTAAAACACCTTGTGTCTGCCCACAGACTTATTTTCTAGTTAAGCCAGTGGCAACGATGAGGACATTTCTAGTCGTCCTTAGCAGCACAGAGTGTCATATGTGCAGGGGCACAGTGTGAAATGTACCCTGGGGAAAAAGGAAATTATGGAAAATTTCCAGCAGAGAATGTATAAAAAACAAAAAAGAGAATAGAATTACTAAGATGTAAAATATTAATTTTCAGCACAATATACAGGAACGCAAAGATTTCATATTGATATTTCTTTTTATATTGTTGTGATCAAGGGCAGATTGGAAACATTTTGTATTGTTGCTCACAAGAAAAGCATGCAAAGATATTTCAAGTACTACTTTTTTAACAATGGAATCAAGTATTTCCATTTAAAAATGCCCCATTTATGTGGTCATTGCTTAATATTGATAGAACACAATTTACAAACATTTCACTAGAGAGCTGCTCACATATTTCTCCTCAAATGAAAATAATTGAAAAGAAATGAAGTAAAGCTACCTAGTAGAGAAATGGGGGAGAATTTGGCATCATCAATTACCAGGGCTAGCTAAGCAAACCTGCAATCATTACAACATTATTCTTGGTATGAAGTGGGATCTTATACTCTCACTGTTACAGCACTGAACTAAATCTAGATTTGATTGTTTTTATATATTTTTCAGCTTTAGAACCTCAGGACTTGCATGATAAGAAGATCAAGGCATTGACTGATACACCACCAACTCGTGCTTTCTACAGCCTCAGCTATTCATAACAGAGCAAGTTAAGAAATACATCTTGGCAATATATGCCTAAAATTTTACCTATTCACCCTAATAATCAAAAAAAATGACCAGATAACATCCTGAACAGGACTCCTGAGTGAGCCTGTTTCACCTGGTGAAAAGAAAAATTGCAAGGGAATAAGAAGAAAAATGTACACATCCTGAGAGGATGTGAATGCCTTACAGACTCTGCTAACTACTGCTCCCACCACCATCAACCCAAGAATACCTCTACCTCCTACAAGAAGAGAGGAAAAGTGGAATAGCAATGCAGCAGATCACCAGAATGGACTAGTGGGGGATAACACCTTACTGAGATCCATTTTCTGCTGGCTGCCATTGCACATTTAAATTATTCAAGCCTTAGACTGGTTCTCTGAACCAGATGAATAGTATCTTTTCGTCTGACAGAAGATTACATTATTACCACCCTCCCCCCTCATCTTTTAAAAACCATGACTTATCAGAAAACCCCCTATGATCCTATTATAACTCCTTGCCTGGTACTTTGAAGAGAATTCAACAGTACGGCTGAAAAAAAAAAATTCCTGATTCAAGTACACAGCATGGTTAGTCATCCAACTTTTAAAACTTTTTTTCCAGATAAAAATCATCCTAACTAATGAATGAAAAAAAATTAACCATGTCCTAAAAATAGTAAAGAAATGTCTCAATTAGTGATGAATTCCCATCAATTGTGACATAGGGGATTATCAAAATTTTTAAGAGATTAACATCTTACAACCAGAAGATTTCCTGAAAAACTTCTCCTATTTTTTTCTTCACATTATAACAGCAACAAGTATTACTGTATCATCAAGAATTTTACAACCAGAGATCTCAAAGTCCCTCCTGAAATATTATATCCAAAAGCAGAAGCAGGAAGGAAGTCAGGTTGATTAAATACAGAGTAGTTCCTTACACATGTGCTTGCACACAAAAATATACGTATCATGTATAATTTTTGCCTTTTTTTTTTTACTCCTGGTGCACACAATGCAAAAATGAAACTACAAAATGTTGAAAGAAAACATTGTTTGCCTTGTGAAACTTAGAGGAAAATGTTAAATATGGTTAATTTTAAATAGGTGACAGTAAAACTACTGGCAGAGTGGTTTTAAAGCTTGTAGACCCTGACAAAGAATACACAGAGATGATGTAAAACAAGTCTAGAAGCCTAGAATGAGACTCCTCTTTCATATGGGTGTGCAATGCATACCTCTACTTGTATTTGTATTTCTCTGCATTGTAACTTTAAAAAAATCTCAAGTATCTTCAGAGACCAAATACAATGCTGTTTTTTAACTAAAACAACAAACATCATTCTCTAAGCAACATTCACACTGGCAACTGCTAAAAAAAAGGAACACTGCTAAACTACACCCGACTGTGTTTATTCCCAAGTCTGACCTCTGAAAAAGAAAAAAACCACACTACTTTATTGTTTGAAATTTTATGTTTAAATTAGATAGAAAAGGACATTCTTAATATGTAGGGTAAAAAAGACAAAGCCATTGAAATCCACTAATCCCTGTTAGTCACTACACACAATTTCTAAGAACTGTTAAATCAAAAGCATGTACATTTGCAGAAAACTGGCTTTTAGCTTGGGACCTGGAGGCAGAAAAAAAGCCCAGAAGCACCTAGAAAGTGAAGACTCATGGGTCAGAGTCAATGTCCTGCACAGACTGAGCAAAACCTGACACTCCTATCTGCTGACCATTGTTCTACCTGTAGTAGAACCAATTTCATCAAACATTTTATTCAGATAAAGCAGTTGGTTGTACACTGCCTCACAGGCCTATTATAAAAAAAGCACAGAAATCAATCTCATCAGATACTAAGTAGCAGAGAAACTCCTGTCAGGCGAGCTAAAGAGCTAAAACAGTAACAGAGAGTAACACATGAAAAGAAAAATACTTGACTATAAAATTGTATTTCACTTGGAATAGAGTTTTATAGCCTCTGTTCGTAATAATTCAGCAATAGAGAAAACAAAAAGTAAGGTTCAGTTTGTTGCTGTTCCAGCAGTGGAATGCAGCAGGATTGCATTTCTGCTGAAATCAAGTATGGCCTATATGAAAACATAAAACTGCAAAATTCAAGCCCTGGACTGGCTTGGCTTTGTAGGTGACAAAACAGTTGAAACATATTACGGAATGCATGAGATCACCATGAGGGCTGAAGGAAAGAAGCTGGTCTGTCCAGCCACTTAGAATGGCAGCTTTCAGGCTCGCTGCTGAAGGCCACTACAGGGAGGGATGCTGGGCTGGTAAGACTGTGCAGCAAAGCTCCCTGAGGTGGAGGTGAAGCTCCACAGCTCACCCTGTAACAACTCTGTGCAAGTTCCGGAGCAGAACTAGAGTGGTGCATTCCCCATCAAAAGAAGGTGGCAATGCCGGTCAAACAAAGAGGCTGTCACAACCAAGAGATCTGTCCATCTGATGTGGTCAAGCACCCACCCAGACTGTTTTCTCATCCTGACACTTTACAAATAGATTATTACCTTTACAGCCATGACCATCACCTCTGTCAGCAGTTGGCAAAACTGAATTCTCCATCAACTTCAAGCCAGCACAGCTATCGCCCAGCACTCCTTTTTAATTAAAGTACTCTATGCAACTTTTTCTTTGCCCTTTAAGAAGCATTATCTCTATGACATATTGTATTACTGTATCATACTTCTTGAAAGATATTTAAGTACTAACCTATATATCCAACCATTTTATACTACTATAAATTAATAAGTGGAACTGACCATTTTCATCTTGGTCATAAAAACACCTAGGAATTTAAGTGACAGCTCATGCAGAGACATGAGTATCATTTTTGTAAGGAAATATTATGAGCCCTGATAATATAGTAGGCATATTTATATTTTTCATAAAATAAACAGTACTACTGTCATATCTTCCTGGTATGATTATTTAACTCCTTAATTAACATTAATAGATTAAACCTCAAAAGTGTCACTCAATCTTAGGATGTATTTTGACAGCATTTCATTTAGAGTTATGAAAAAGTCTATGGAGCAGAAAAGGATCTCGAATTTCAAGCAAGGAAACAAAACAAGCCAGAAAGGGACCTAAGGTGTCCTGAAGTCTGTTTCTACACCTATAGCACAGTGTTTTGTATCTATATTAAAAACTGGATGGAAATCACTACAAAAAGCCAAGGTAAGTGAGAACCCCAGTTACGGCCTTTGAGATTTAACAATGTACAAAAAAAGCCCCGAGAGAAGTGTGCATACTGTTCTCCTGTCAAGCACTTGCTGCACTGACAGAATACCTTTAATTTAAATCACTACATAATCATCATCTTAATTATTTTGTTCACAATCCACATCTGCATATTTCATTTGTTTTCAGAAATGGAATCATATAATCATTTTGCCATTCACTACATGATCACCTCAGCGTCACTTAAGTAATTTATAAACAATTAGTTAAGATGACTATCAATATTCTGCACAATATCATTTCATGAATTACTAATGTAACAACAAAAAAGAGACAGGCAAGACAAGAAAATACGTCCTCCAAGAAAGGATGGGTAGAATTTTATGAAGTAGCTTACAAAGTAGATCGTTACCTCAAAAAAGTAACATGACATGCCTACATTCATCCAGATGAAGTTGTTTCAAGAATAATCTTGAATGTCTCAAATATTTATAAAAACCAAGCAAATTTCATCCATTACAAAATGTTACTAAAGCTGTTGTACCCTTTCCCTACCTATACTGTAAAAATTGTATGCTTGTCACTGTAGTGCAGTGTCAAAACTCGCAGAAATAGAAGTAATACTCAACTTCACTGTAAAGTGACAGAATTAGAACAGTCCAAGTGACTACTACCAAACAGTCTAAGAGAAACACCAAATTACTGATGATTGGAAAGACACAATCAAAAAGTAAAATTCAGCTGACATTCTGTCATTTCTTAAGTGAATATTAATTCAAGCTTTTTAATGAAACAAAACCCCTCAAACTCCTTTACAAGAAATACAGTTAATCAAATACAGCTTTGTGCCAGATAATTGAAACNACAACACAAAACCACCTCCTTATCTCTTATAGCTATAAACAGATAATTTACATCCCTTTAAGGCTATCTGCTTATGGTTTAGGTGTAATTCAGAGGGAAGAAAATGAGAGAAGAGATAAACTGGCGTCCTTTACAGAGGGCAAGTAATTCCTCGAGATTTCACAGGTTTGGAAATGGGTTCAGAGGAGGACAGGATCCCACCCTGTGTAACCTTCTCCACCCTTCTCTTGAAAAGTTCCCTCTGAAAAACCAGGGACTCCCTGAAGAGAAACAACTCTTCACAGTCTGTGCTGAATTTTTCATTTTATATGGTTTGGAGCAACTTCAATAAATTCTGCCTAAAGAGCTCATCTGTGCAGAAAAAAATGCTACAAATCAAGTTTCATCCTCAAAAATACCTACTTGATGCTACTCACAATTCAACCCAACAGCAAACTGCTTAAAATCAGTCTGTTGCCTGCTGTTCTTCCATGGAACACATATAAACAAACCCAGAAGCCACTAACAGCGCTACTGAAAGACAGTATCATACTAATTCTTACCTTCCATGCACAGAGGAAAGGCTAAATCTGCCTCTAGAAACCTCTTTATAATTAATTTCAAATGGGGTTTTATACCCACATACGAGGGCAGAGTACAGTGTTGGAAAGCAGACTCAAGTAGATTCCAAGGCACAAGCATGTCAGAATTGATCAGTTCTGAGAGGCATGTTGTTTTCACCCAACATACAAGCCTGATATAAAAATCGAGGTAAATAAACCAATATCCTCCTCACCCAACCATTTATTTTTTATTCTTTTACGTTTTATTTCATTACTATCTCTGTTCTTTGAGATCAATATAGTATACAACTACCTATAAATAAACATGTATGTTTTCTGTAAGCTATTTATTAAAAGTAAATAGCAGTGACACGCTGTCCAGCACCTGACTTTCTGTGAAAACTAACTTAACTACTGATTGGATGAAGTCTGGGTTTGGGGTTTAAATCTTTTATCTTTCCTGCATATTTCACCTATGGTCGTTCACCTGTGCATGCAAGTTGGACTGAAAATAACAGGAGCTACAACAGACCCTATAAGCCTACATATCCTGCGGGTCTCCAGGAGCTGAATTTCAGTAAAAGACCGTAGTTGCCCTGCATTGCAAGAGAAGGGAAGATAGGAGTACTTACTTAAAGGTAACACTTTAGAGTTTCTTTCATCTTCTGCTACTTAGAGTGATTATGAACAGACATAAGGCCTATTCATAGCAACTCTGAGACACACCATTTCAGTGACAGGATAAACCACTTTGACTAATGAAAAGCAAGGACAAATACTGTTAGTATTCAAAATTGTAATAGTTTATTTTTATCATGGGAGGGAATAAGATATCTTTACTACTTTAATACCTATATCTTGAGAAAAAGTGATCTTCACGTCTAGAACACAGCAACAGAGTTCACTGTGTCACCTGTGTGACCCCACACCATGGGCTAACGTTCTTCTACCAAAATGAAATTACCATCACTGAAACTGCAAAAGGAGGATCTTTATCTTTTAACATGTTCTATTATCAAATAAAATTATCATGCACAAGAACATATCAATAAAACAATTATCATGCATACAAAACTGAATAGTTCACATGTTCTGCTTTCATAACGTAGACTTAGAAATTTTGTAACCTATTTTCTAATTCGTGTTTTAAAGAAGTACTGTAGTACTCAGAGTATACTGGATGTGCATTTGTGTCCACCTGAAATGCTGATAAAAAATAGTGTGTTATGTAATTTGTTATTTTTTACCAATATGTTAGCAACAACTAAGTAAAAAAGCATGAAAATACACTTTTCAAAGGTTTTGGATATTTAAAAAAAATATGTACCCTGTTCTGTGTTTGTGAGCTCGTTTGAAAGCCTGATATTAACTTTTGACCCATCATGCAAAAGGGTGCCTTCCAGGAGCCGAAAGTATAAAGTAGAGCATTTTCTTCCTTTGTGTGTGAAAATACTTCAAAGTTAATTGGTTTGCTATACCAAAACTAGTACACATACATCTTCACTCAAAACAAGTCATATTAACAGTAGCACTCGTTATGAACAAATATTTATGTCAAGCAGCATTTCTGATATTAGTAAATATTATCTTTCATTAAAGACTAGGAACAGCAACGGCTTTGCAGCCATTTTGGTACATTTTTCTCCTCAAAAATGGTTGGCCACTGCTTCCAGGAATATTATTTACTTAAATTCTGAGTTTTAGTCTAGATACCATAGGGCAGTCCTTCAGTGGAAGGATCCAAATGAACAAACAAAAACTCCTTTGGTTTTCAGCCTTCTTATATGTCCTTCATTCATGTCAAAGGAAGAACATTTTTTTCATATGGATTCAGATGACTTAAAAGGAAGAAAGAAAAGCAAATCATGCTGGTTCTTTTTACAGATGAAGAGAATAATATTTTTCCCACAAAGCTATTTGAGGCCTTTCTGTTAGTGTATGTACTCCTGAGGAAGACACTCAAGCCGTTCCCTTGGTCTCTTCTGCTTGTGCTCTTTTGCTATACATGCTTCAGAGCTCTCTATGATCTCTGTACTAATAAAACAATATGACTGCTCTTTCTGAACACAGATTTACACAGGAGATAACTTACTATTACTGTTATCAGACTTACATTAGAAACATACATCAGTGTTGGTATGCAGATGTATACCATAGCTTCCCTGGTCCATTCACAGACAGCACTAGACTCAAGACAGAAGGTTTCTTTCAATTCTCAAATATAATCCTAGGACTAAAATGATGAAGTAATTTTCGCTTCACTCCATCTACACACAAACAAGTACAAACAAGTGCAGGGTCTTGCAAGCAGAGCCCTGCACTGACTGCAGCAAGGAATTTGCCAGGGTAATGAATAATTTTTTTAATAATATACCTTACGATCTGTAGTACATATTGCATGTATCCCCTGGTTTCCTGAGGAAACACATCTTGAGAGCATCGGAAAGGCAATACTGTCTTAAAGGTGTGTAAGCTAAATAAGAAGCCTTACAGTAAATATTTTTCTTCCACATTTAACCCCTTTCCCTCTTGCCACTGCGAAGGGGATGCCTCCACACTCATTCTCCTTCCCCAAGGTGACTGAAGAGGTGGTGGCAGTTGAAACCCACATCCATCTGGTTTCTGGCCTGCTCATATCCACTGCTTGAATGAGCAACCATCTCATTCCCAGAGACCACCAGCCCAGTTACTCCATCTGAAACTGGCCTCAGTGCCATTACAGCCAATCACAGCATTAGATTGGAAGGAGGGTGTGGTGTGGTGTGGATATCTTAGGCATTTTATAAGGAACAAAGAAACTTCCTGCCAGAAAACAGAACAGGGCAAGGAGCTTCAGCAGATGTAACTGCTACTGGGAGAACAAAAAAGAAGGGGAGCAGTGGGGCACATGGACAAGTTGAATGCAGACACCACTTTCAAATTTGCAGCCATGACTGGCCCTGGGAAGCATTTTCGCCTTCCCAGCTCCCTCTGGCTGGCCTTCGCCCCATGGACATGCAGGGCTGCAAACAGCCCAGGGATGTTCCTCTTGCCAGTCTCCTTGCACATGCAAGTTTCTCAGAGGCTATTATGCAACTATGAGAGAGACTGTCCCCGAAAGACTCGTCCCCTTACTAGAACACCACCTATGTGCATGCTTGCATATGCATACAAAGACACACACAGAGCAATGAAGACTCTGTAGACATAAATGTATCACTAGCACTCTGAATTTAAGAAATCAGGTCAAGGGTAATATTACCAAAGAACAATTTTATAATTAAAAAAATTATAATTAGATTATCCACAAAAAAAAGTCCCTGCTTTTTATTAAGGAAAAAAAAATAAAGTAAATCGAACTGCTAGATTCTGAGAGGACATTCTTGCTGGCTTTATACACTACACCATATAGTGCTAAGTACATGATAACAGCAATGCAACATTCTTTTCAGGTGCTCTATTTGCTTATGAAAAAAATCTGAAAAATTAAAAAACTGAAAGCTTGGAGGAAGTGAGGGATGAAAACTGCTACTGAGTCACTAAGAACATGGTATGTAAAGATACCAGGGACAAGTGTGCAGATTTTACTGGTCAGAGGATCTGGTTCCATCATTTTGCATTTGCATTTTGACCAGCACAATGTGGATGCCACTTAAAGCATCACTTTTGTATGGCTGAACAAAGTGATGCCATAATTCAGAGTCATGTTTTAATGTTCTGTTTCTCCAGCAGAAAAGAAGTCAGGAAGCAGCAGTCTGGAGCACCACACTGCTGCACAGACAGCACGCACAGCTCATGCCCCTTCAGGCTGACCAGGCTGAGTCCAGCTCCCATGCCACTGGCCTGCTCAGCTGATCTACTTCAGCAGCTCAAAGGAGAAGCTTCCAGGTGCATCTCAGACAAGCCAAAATGGACAGCTAGAGGACTCCTGTATTCTCTCCTTGAGACACTGCTGATTCTCCTTTAACTACTTTGTTGATGAAGGTACATATTTAATTTAGACTTGATTATAATAACTTTGTACATACCAGATTATTACTTCCCCTGAAAGTTTTTAGATTTTTTGTATTTTTTATTTACTTTAAATATACACTATCAACAAAGACTGCATAGACTAACAAATAACTGCTTTCTATTTACAAAAGTAATAAAATCCATAATATAATATCAATCAGAACCAAATGAAAATTGTGGATAAACAACATGCTTTGCTGCATCTCAGAAAAGTATCCTTTTGCTGCATACTCTTACAATATTAGAAAAACCTCCAGAAATGCATGAACTAGACTGGATTTGAATTACAACTATTGTTTTACTCAAACAACATCAACTCTAGACAACAGCATGTACCATCCAGATGTAGCTATGTAACTTAGGAAATGCCACATCCTTTCTCTCCTAGAGACTCCTCATAGCTCTGATCTCTTCTGAAAGGACATGTAGCTTTCGGTTTAATCAAAAAGTCCACATGCTGTTCACTGGCATTTAAGTAAGTTATTTGCATTATAAATTCTGGTTCATCTGAACATCCTAAATTCACTTAAGATGCTGGGTAATCAAACTTTCTGTGGTGCTGTGTTTTTGCTTTATGAACATTCACGTAATTCTGCTTTTCACTAGTTATACTTGCATCAAGTTTCACAGAGATTACACTGAATATACTTCTAGCCACTTTCAGTGCTATGGGGCAAGACACATGGTAACACTGAGAATCTGTTCCTATTCTGATTTAGTACACTAAAATAGAAACAAATTTAACTATCAGGAAAAAAGAACCATAAAACAACTGCAGTTACCACAGCACAAGGTGGCAGAGGAAAGGACTCGTTTCTGCTAGTCATTTTTCTTTCTAGAGGGAACTTCCAGGAAGTAAACATTTATTTAACACGTCATTCCTTTGCACAATAGTCAAATGAGAAGTGTTCCAGTCCAAATTTTTACTTATATTTTATGTTATTAAAATGTTATCCACCCAAGTCAACATTCTTTATAATTTTTTTATTATATTTTCAGTTCAGCTAAAAAAACCCACAACCAAACAACCAGCTGCCCATCCAGTCATCAGCACAAACCACAGAGTTAAACACCCAAAGCTAAACAAGGGTTTACTTCCAACAACCACAATGGCACAATGCTGAAAGGTGATTATATTTGGCACCTCTGTATTTACTTCTACTGTTACACTTACAGTCTCCAGTGAAAAAAAAAATAAAAACACAAGTAAAAAAATAGCTTATTTAGAGTCACACAGACCTCCAAATATAAGGAGGTCCCTGTGTCTGAATGTGCGGAGGAAAAATCTCTTTTGAAATTCTATCAATTTTTCAATTTTTTTCAGAAGACTTTTTTTGATAAACTGTAGTCTCTAATTCTCTTTTATACAGAGTTGGCCTGCCTGAAAATGTACCACGAACAACGGTGGGAAATGCAACAGAAGTTATTAAAAAAATGCTCTCTTTGTTTTGAGGAGAGGGAGGGAGGAAGGGAGGAACAGGTAATAGCTCACAATGACTAAAAAGTAGCCCAGACTTTTCAGATGTATAAAAAAACCCACCACACAATACCACTATTGCCTTAAATTCCTTCAGTCTTGAGTAATAGATGTTCATTTTATGGAGAATACAAGTGCTGAAAACGCTACCATTTTTCAAAAGAAGGAAAAGTACTGAGACAAACACTGTTTCTATGCTAACATCACAATTCCTTACTAACAGACCATTCTGTACAGCTCTTCGTATCATTCTGCAGAATTTGTAAAACCACCACCAAGCACAGGAGCATCAATGCCTGAGACTCTGTGTGCCTTCTCCTGGATCTCCAGTAGCTGTCCAGCCTTGCCCTGCAGGTCTCTGCACTGTGCAAGCCAGGAAAGGAGAGGTGCATGTGGCACAAGTGACCTCTGCCCGGCGGGACATGATGGTGGGAGCTGCCAGCCAGCTCTCCCAGCCACAGGCACGATGTGGCTCTCGGCAAGAGAGCATGAGGACAGAGCCCTTCCTCCATCCACCAACCAGAAGCTGACAAGGCAGTTCCTTACAGAGGTCATAGTGCAGAATTTATTTCTGGAGCATTTTAAGCTCTTTCCTGAGCGTTCAAGTATAAGCAACATGGAGCCATTCAGCAGCTGTCACACTGGTGAGCCAGAAGCAACTGAAAAAGGATTAGCATGAAACTCTCAGCAGCAGTCAATCCTGGTCCACACTTAACATTTTTGTTTTCAAAACAATGGGAAGCAGAAGATGTGACAGCCAGGTGGTCCTGAGCTATGATCCTTTTTTCCTCTGGTCAGTTGTTGGTTTTGGGATATTTTGCTGACTTCAGCTGTCTCATTTGTCACAGAAGAAATACAAGAAGAAGCCCAGCTGCTCCAACACCGTTGCCTTACAGACCTGAACACTGCTGGAAGCCTTCGAGCAATAGTAACCACTGCCCCCTTCCAATATCAGAGACCGTTGAATCACTCAGGCACATCCAGTTAAAATCAACACCTTATGCTAATCACCAATTACCTCATCAAAATGCATGCCATAAAGAAGCTGCAGTCTTTTTAACATGATCTACAAAAACATTCGGACATTTATGGCCAGTGAACAGATGCTGGTCCTCCAATCCCTAGCATATGGAAACAAGTCCCATAAAATATAACTGAAGTGTTCTGGAGACAGTTTTCAATTTGTAGCAGTTCTGGAAAGATGTTATCTACTAAACTCTAGGTTTGTTAGCTCAGAAAAAGCAATTTTGTTGACTAAAATATGCAGCTAAACACTACTTTCTCACTGTGGCAGACAACAAAACTGAAGAAATGTGTTAAGACAACAGATCAGTGAATCCCAGATTTATTAATAACACAATTCAAAATTTAAAATGAACACCTCTATTCAGATAAATATGAATCCTCTCTGATTGTAAGCAGAGATCAGATTTAAATTGAAGTTTTCTCGTGCCCTCTTCACAGCATTCTGTATTTCTAAAGATGATGAAAAAACAAATTTGAAAGGGTTCTGTACAAGTTTTCAGAGGCTAGAACTTATGCTGGGTATCATACAGCTTCACTTCTACCTGCTAAGTACTTTCTACCCCCAACAAAACACTTGGCAAGTCAAAAATTAAGAGAGGGTTTCGCACACTTTAATAAGAAACCTCTAAACTGTGAAAGCTACAACAAGAGAAATTTCTTAGTCGTGTGAAATTGTTTCTGCAATACAAGTTTGCAACAGAAGAGAAAATGCATGCTATTTGCATTAAAATACGGACTTTTACACTATGCAGTTTACAATAAATAAACTTCCACTACCAGAACTACAATAAATTGTAAACCTTGTTGTAACTAAGGGGACCAAAGCCGTGTTGAGGCTATTTTCAGGGGGAGAAAAAACCAAACACAAAACAACCTGCCACCCCTCACTAATTTTACAGCTGCTATCTTCTCCTATACTGATTCTATTCATGTCAGTAAAGACAAGACAGTCACAATTCAAAGAAATTGTTACTGAATAGATTGGAAAAAGAAATCAAAGAAACTGATAATGACCACAGGAAAGGTTAATCGTAGCTCCCTTTTTGGGGGGGATCTTATTAAGGATTTTTTTCTTCGTCCTTACTCTAAGTAGTCCCAACAGATTACTGCAAACTGTGGCCTTATTATTATGCAGGAGAGTAAAAAACGGAGAGTAAACCTGCAGAGAGTATACTGTTATGTCTATTTCAATCATTTTAGAGGTATTCTTGAAAAATAAGGAATAGGAATAGCAAGCATCAGATGCTTTCCAAAATTTTCTGCCCATCACTTAATAACCCAAGTACCTAAAGTATTTCTGAACAAAGGAGAGAAGAGTCTAAGAACAGAATTACTATGGTGTGATCTGTTATCACGCATCAGCTGCTCCACCGTGTTTTTTGCACGGGTAGCTTCAGTTATACACAAATGTCAAGTTTTATCAAACTAATTTGTTACTCCTCTTTTATTTCAGTAAATCCTGCTGGATAGGTAATGAGAAGATCAAATATCTTAAAACACTATTCTAAAAAGTGACTTTATCGATGTTATAAGTATGAAAAATATACTTAAAAAGTGAACTCTATAATTTTGTAGTAACCACTAAGAGTTTTAAACTAAACTGTCATATGAAAGCAACAGGAAACAATTTTCCTCTAAATGTCTACATTTACTCTAGTGCAGCTCTGCTGTTACAAGTTTATGATTAGCTTATTCTAATTTTTTTTAACTTCTATTTGAGAAACAATTCTTTGGCAAGTTATTACATCACAGAACTAGGAGCACAGGTGACGATCCCATTCCTTCTCAATGCAGATGCGAAACATACATTTAGCTAAACAAGAGCACATTTGAGTAAAGTGTGGTTACACCTGTTGTACATGATCTACAGTTTGTCACTAACATTTTTATGTTACCGTTGTTAATTTTTAATACAGAAAAAATGTGTTTACTTATTCTAAACAATCAAAAAGGACACTTATCAATGACATTTTTCTGCATTACTTTTCAAGGCTACTGCTACCTAATCAACATGTATCAATTACCACCAATTTCAAGGCTATTTTTCTTGGCATTTTTTCCCCCTCCCTATAAATCTCATCTGCATGCTAGATATTACTGCGATTTAGAACAAAAAAAACCCCACCCACCATTTTTCTACATCAGCTATCCATTTCAAATCACAGTTACTAAGATGTTACCTGTACTGTTGCTTTGCATACTTAGGATTTTTTAAAAACAGAAGCAAGTATCAAGAATAATCTCGGTGCAGAGAAGCTGCTCCATTCAAACTACATTTCCACACAGTGTCGTTTGGATTAATTTAAAACTCTACTTAGAGGCACTTCATGACCATACACACTGCTTTTCGACCACATACACTCCATCAGGAGGTGCATTAGGCTGTCTTTGGTAAAACACAGACGCTGTGACAACAACCTGACACAAAATAAGTGCAGATGCAGTGATTTGTACACTATACTGTAAATCACTTTCCAGTAACACAAACACTTTTTCTTTCTAACAATAGGTGACTGCAGGCAGTCTAGTGTTTGGTTAACTCTGGAACGTATGTGAAATTTGAAAAAAGTTCCACATTTTTAGAGACCAAATACTTTGGCCTAAAGTCTAAATTAAGTATCTTAAGTTCTGTCTCCCCTGCACAGGCATTTTTTGAATTAACAAGACTAAAATGGAACCCTTCTTATTTTTGTAGAACAGTATAAAAACTTTATGTTGAAAGGCCCCTGTAGCACTGGGTCTCATACCTCGACTATTGACAGCTACTACATCACCAACATAACCTCCCTGGGCAAAGAGATAGTTCTGCATTACTGGTGCATGGCTGTGGATATGCAATACTGTACATATAATTTGACTTGAGATTGTACAATCACAAAACAGACTGTTATCAACTAAAAACACTGTCTTGAGTTCTGCAAGGAAGGATTGCTGGCATAATGCTACATGAATAAAGGTGTCTTTTTATGTATTTTACCAGCAATCCTAGTTAGAACCTAATGCATCCTATAATTACAGTACGATTTGTTTGCTTGAACTCATCACTTTTCTATTAAAATTTATTACACATTTATTAATCTTCTGCAAAGCCATGATAGGCAGTCTGCAATTTCTTCTATTTGTGAAGTTGGATATTAATATTTTGTATTTCCATGTCCTGTGAATTAAACTAGCAGACTGTGTAGCTCCATGTCCAATCCTGCCACACGGGTTTTTACCTGTTTTGCTTTCTCATTTTTATTTTACTTAAGAAACAACTATTTTTTATCATACCAAGAATAATACCAGATCTATGGTGGTAAACTGAAGTCTAAATAAGGTCAGGAACTTCTTGCTTTCAAGACTAATTTTTTCCTATTTAGCGCAGGATAATTTTTTTTCCAACTCACACTTCTCCAACACTTTAAATGTACTCTACCAACAACCTGATCAAAAGCTTTACATCTCTCAATTAAATAAACTGACATTTTCTTTTCCAGTTTTATTGGTGGCCAAAAGTCTTCTGAATAATGTGTAAAACATAGTTGTACATGAGGTTAAATGCATCTGGCTCACTTAGAAACTTGCAAAAAGTTCAATACAGAGTAATTTTGTAGACATAAAACTGACATATTGAAAAGCCAGCATCAAACGTGTCATTCTAATGACACTGCTCTGTGGCTGCACAAGCTGCGAAGGTCGAAATTATTTTAAAGGTTGTATGAATTCTGTGCACTTCCACATGCTAAGAGAGGCAGAAGGAGAACTATCTTTTGTTTCTTCCTGACAAAAAGATAGCCCAAAGGACTGTACTTTTTCTTGCTCAATTCCTTAATTTTAAGATCAGAAACATTAATATCTGTTTGCTGATGCTTCTGTTGAAGCACATTGGTATGAACTGACAGTAGCAGTTACCATTAACTGAAACAAAAAGCCAAATCAAACAAAAATACTAGTAACTTGGATGTTAACAAAGACAAATAATAACCAAAGAATCTCTGCCACCTCATTGAAGAATAAGCACTTCTCTAATCAACTAGTTATGTTGCAAATTAAACTTACTGCAGAGTCCAAGATGGAAAGTAAAGCAAAGTAAGAGTAAAAAATCACTACCTGTTCAAATAATTTAAAATAAAAAAATACCCTAAAGAGGACAACATATTCCAAGCTTTTTCATGTAGTGGACTGATATATAGAAAAATAAAGTAGCTCATATTCTTCATGAAAGCCAGACTTAATTAGATGTTTCTAAACCTAAATCAATCTATTTAAAAAAATTAGTATTTTGTTTTCTCTCACCACTAACAGGAAAGGAAAATTTCTGAGGCAAAATATGAGTTTCAGCACTTCTGTGCAAAGTAACACCTAATCACTAGGACCATGTTTTTGTTTCATGCATACAAAATGCTATTTGGACATGGTTGCAAGCATAAGCCTTTCTTTCCAGTTTAACAGTCCTTATAAACTCTGAAAATCATAGAATCACAGAATCATTTAGGTTGGAAAAGACCTTGAAGATCATCAAGTCCAACCATTAACCTAACACTGCCAAGTCCACCATTAAACAATGTTCCTAAGCCTCCTCCAGGGATGGTAACTTTACCACTTCCCCAAGCAGCCCCTTTCAATGCTGGACAACGCATTCCATGAAGAAATTTTTCCCAATATCCAACCTAAACCTCTGCTGGCACACCTTGTGGCTGCTTCCTTTTGTCTCATTACTTCAGAGAAGAGATCAACGACCACCTCACTATAACATCCTTTGGGGTAGTTATAAAAGGCAGTAAGGTTGCACCTGAGCCTCCCTTCCTCCACGCTAAGCAACTAACCTATAGACATGGCAAAGCTCCCACCTAAAATCATTTGCCAGAGTGTTCCTGTGGGTAGACATACACTAGTGTTTATTTTGAAAGTTCTCCTGAACACTGCTCATCTCCTTGTATCATGTGTTTTTATCCATTATTATCAAAGTATCTCTAAGTGAGAACATGGATTTCTTTAGAATGAAACCAGTAAAAAATGGAAGTTAAGGACCACAACTAGTGCATTCCAACCATAAACTGGTATTTAGTCCCTGGGATTAGACTAGACCTGGTTAAAGCTTAAAACAGCCCTTGATCACGGACATGGGTTTCTCAGCACCTATTGTTTTTCCCTCTTCTCCACGGACGCCC
>VWZG01012855.1:0-16563 GCA_013396735.1 Grallaria varia | reverse complement strand
CCGCACCCCCCGCCCCCCAAACCCCCCCAGAAAGGATCAAAGTCACTGCTTAAGGCAAATCCCGCCCTGGCTCCGCTGGGAGCTGCAGGTTTGGGAAGGGAGGGGGGCTCAGCTGGCCCCAAACTGGGGGGTTGTGCAGTCCCAGCACTGTCCCGGGGTGGGGGGCACAGTGGGCATGGGGAGGGCACAGGCTGTGCCTTCACCCTGACTTTAGAGGGGCAGAGCCTGGCACGGGGCTCAGTTGTGCCCCCACAACCCACCCTGTGGCCTCCACCTCCATCCCCTCTTCCTCAGGGAATTGGGGTGCAAGGACAGGAATCTGGGGGTCACAGCTGAGCCCCCAAGCCCTGCATGGGGCACAGGGGGGTTCCCTGCATGGGACAGGGAGGTCACAGCTGAGCCCCCAAGCCCTGTGTGGGGCACAGGGGGGATCCCTGCATGGGACAGGGAGGTCACAGCTGAGCCCCCAGTTCCAGTGTGGGACAGGGGGGATCCCTGCATGGGGCAGGGGGTCTCAGCTGAGCCCCTAACCCCTGTGTGGGGCACAGGGGGGATCCCTGCATGGGGCAGGGGGTCACAGCTGAGCTCCCAAGCCCTGCGTTGGTGCCCAGAGAAGGGCAGGGCAGGGGTTTGGCACGTAACAGTCAGTGGTTCCAGGGCCCCAGTTTGGGGGCACCATGGTGGAAGGAGGAGCTGAGGCCCCCCAGGCTCAGACCAGCGCTGGTCACCAGGAGGGTGCAGAGTCCTGTCCCCCTGTCCAGAGCAGAGAGGGCAGCAGAATGTCCTCAGGGCTTGGAGCAGAGCTCGGCCACGCGCTGGCGCAGGTGGAAGGTGAACTCGAACATGGTGGCAGCCAGGCTCTGGTGGATCAGGTACCGTGGCAGGCGACCCTGTGGGGACAGGAGAGGGGGCCATGAGAGAGGAGGGGGCTGGGGGGCTGCCCCACAGGGAGCTTTGGGGCTGGGGGCTGTCCCTGTCCCATCCCAGGGGGTTCCAAGGATACAGAGCTAAGAGTGAGGTTTGGGGCTGTCCCTCATCCTGTCCCAGGGGGGTCCAGGGACACAGAATCGTGCAAGTTTGAGACTGGGGGCTGCCCCCATCCCATCCCACCCCATCCCATCCCAGGGAGTTCCAGGGATGCAGCAGTCATGAGAGATATTCAGAGCTGCCTCCATCCCACCCCAGGGGATTCCAGGGACATGGAGCCATGTGAGAGGTTTGGTGCTGGGGGCACGAGGGATGCAGGAGCCAGGGGCTGGGGGCTGCCCCTCATGCCATGCCAGAGGGTTCCAGGGACAGGGACAGGGAGCCATGAGTGAGGTTTGGGCTCCAGGGGGTTCCAGGGATGCAGGAGCACCACGGCGCGGAGCTGCGGCTCTCGCGGAGCTTCGATCCGGGGGAGGAACTGCAACGTGGTTTGAACTCCCAAAAAAAAAAGCCCTGCACGACTCACCCCCACCCGCCTCGGCTCCGTGATGGGAGAGCCAGGGAAAAATAATAACCCCAGTCTCTGCGGGGGGAGGGAGCCAAGGCAGGGCTGGGAGCTGCTCTGGGGGTCCCAACGCACGGAGGGATGAGTGGCCAACTCTTGGGGGTTAGGCAGGCACAGGACACCCCCACCCCTCGGACTGGGGGGGTTTCAGCACAGGTTTGTCCCTGGAGTGGGTCTGCTCTCCAATTACAGGGCAGGAGAGTGTGAGGCCACTGCTCCAGGGCCCAGCTCAGTCACCTCCCGGACCCAAACACACACACGTGCGGAATCCTGCCCTCCTGCCGCAGGAAGGGATGAGCCATGGGCTATAAATACCCCTCCAGGGCCAAAGGAAGCAGCAGGGAGCTCCGGAGGGGATCTGGGCACTGGCAGAGCCCCTGGGGAAGGCACTGGGAGCAGTTGGGGGGTTATTAATAGCTCGGCCGCTCCGGAATTCCTTCCACAGCGGAGGCGGCTCCGGCCCAGGAAGCACAAGGAACCTCTTTCTCTTTNGGGAGGGTTGGGGGCTGCAGCGCTGCAGCAGCACAGCGATGAATGGAGCCTTTGTGCTGCTGCGGCAGCGCCGTTACCACGTCAACCTTCCGCGGGGGAAGGAGCAGGGCCAGCTCCGCTCCCACATNTTTGGGGGTTAGGCAGGCACAGGACACCCCCACCCCTCGGACTGGGGGGGTTTCAGCACAGGTTTGTCCCTGGAGTGGGTCTGCTCTCCAATTACAGGGCAGGAGAGTGTGAGGCCACTGCTCCAGGGCCCAGCTCAGTCACCTCCCGGACCCAAACACACACACGTGCGGAATCCTGCCCTCCTGCCGCAGGAAGGGATGAGCCATGGGCTATAAATACCCCTCCAGGGCCAAAGGAAGCAGCAGGGAGCTCCGGAGGGGATCTGGGCACTGGCAGAGCCCCTGGGGAAGGCACTGGGAGCAGTTGGGGGGTTATTAATAGCTCGGCCGCTCCGGAATTCCTTCCACAGCGGAGGCGGCTCCGGCCCAGGAAGCACAAGGAACCTCTTTCTCTTTCTGAGCCCCATCAAAGGGGTTTGTTACCCCCCCAAACCTGTTACAGGCATCGGGGCCAGATCCATGAAGGGAAAAAAACACATCCCTGGCACACCATGGGGGCGGGAGGGCACTGCCCTGCTCCTCAGTGCTTCCCAAAGCCTTCCCAAAGCCTTTGGCGAGGNGCTCCCACATCCACCCCATCCCCATCCCCATCCCCATCCCGGGACAACGGCAACAACACCGGCAGCTCCACACAGAGCTCCGGACCCGGGTCACCTTGTTCCCCTGGGGGGAGATACTGGGTGGCTGTAGTTGTACTGGGGAATGAGGGAGCAGGGAGTTGCCACTATGGGGAGTTCCTGTGAGCAGGGAATTGCCCCTTTGGAGCGTTCCTGGGAGCAGCCAGGCACAGTTCCCAAGGCCAACTGTTTCTGGTCCCCAAATTGGATAAAAGTGTCCTCTCCCCCAGTCCTCCATGCAGAGGTTGAGACCCTAAATGAGATCTTCCAGGTAAGGAAGAGCTTCTCCACCTCCCACTGGGTCAATGCAGGGGGTTTGGGTAGTTTAACCTCCACCTGCCACATCTGAGACCCTTCAGGGCAGTGCTGGACAAGGAACCACTTCCATGGCTGCTGGGATAGAGGAGCGGGGGCCTTGGGATGCCAGAGCCCACAGGTGAGCTGTGCTGGACATGAGGAACAGGCTTTACCTTCAGATCCGTGTTGAGAATCCAGATGAAGGTGCAGACCCTGGGGTTGCTGGGACACTTGAGGACGATGAATCCTCCAGGTCCATTCTCACCCCTGTGGAGGAGAGCCCAGGGGATCAGTCAGGCTGGAATTCTGCATCGTTCCAGGATGCTCCGCATGGATCCCACCCAGCAGCAAGGGCTGCAGGCCAGCGGGGCAGGAGCAAGTGCGGAGAGCCCAGGAAGGTGTTCCTTGGCTCCAGCTGCATGAGCCAGCATGGCAGGGCAGGTTTCCCACAGGTGCCTTGGCAGTGGCAGTGCCAGAGCAGCAGCTCTGCCTCAGGATGGTGCCAGCTCTTCCCCACGGGAAGGTTTCCCAGGCAGGCACAACCAAGAGGTCCCAGGGAAGCCCTGTGTGCTCAGGACAGGCTCAGAACAAGGATCTCACCACCCCAGCCCCCAGATCCTTCCCTGCACCCTCTGATCCGTCTCGGAGACGGGAGCTCTGCATGCACAGAGCCCAAACACAGACTTCCCTTTCCTCCCCAGAACACACTATTTTTGCGGGGTACATTCACTGAAGGATTCTTCCAGGCCCCAAAGTCCCCAGCTCTTAAACAGAGTGAGGCAGCTCTGAGATAAAGTGGCAATTACTTTAAGCAGATTATTAGGACAAGCGCTGCCGGAGCGCGCGGTGGCACAGCTGGGCCCCGGCAGGAACAAGGAGTCCTTGTCTGCTGAGCCCAGCCCTGCCAGGAGCCAGCACCAGCCTGTCCCTTCACAACAGGACAGGCCAAAGCCCTGCTGAGATTTTGGGAGCTGGTCCATCCATCTTTTACCCCCGGGACCTTCTCTCCACGTCTTAAAATTCAGCTTACGAGGAGCAAAAGGCATGTGAGAGGCTGGGAGCCACAGCCAGCTGTTTACTGCCCCTCTGAAATTCCAGCTTGGGAATTAACTGCTGCATAAACAGGATGTGGACCGGGATGGGGCTGGTGCTGTTACTGGTCGGCACCTCCACTCCCCTGAGCTGGGAAACGCCCCAGCAACGCTGACAGCACAGAGTTTCTTGAACAAAGGCAGAGGAGCAAGGGAAGCGAGGTTTAGCTCCACAAATAGCTCGGCTTCCTGCAAACCCTGCCAGGAAGGCAGCAGGCTTTGCAGCCGAGTGGCTCTTTGCCCTAAAGCCTCATTCGAAGGGAGTGATCCGAGCTCAGAAAAACAGCCCCTGCCTCTTACCTGACGTACTTGGAGAGCGGAGGCTTCAGGCTGTGCGTGGTCGATATCCCTGAGGAAACGTACCTGTCCCTTCTCCTCTCGATCCGACGCACGTTCACGAAATCCCTGAGCAAAGAAAGGGCACTGCCTGCTTAGAACACACACACGGCATGTGGAAGGAGCAGGTCCTGCTCCCCAGACTCCTGGGAAAGGCTGTGGAAGGGCTATGTCAACACAGGGACAAAGCAGAGCCTGCAGTGATATCTGGGAGCCCGACCCACCGACTGCCCGAGGTTTGGAGCTCTGAGAATCCTGCCAGGAATGCCTGGAGGAAATTTCAGGGGCTGCTCGCCCTTGGGAGGGTCATATCACGGTGACACCGGAGCTCCCAGCCTGTCCAGGCCTTCCCAGTGCCCTCAGAGGGCTCACCCTGTATTTTGGGGGGTGTTTGGGGGCTCAGCACAGACAGAGTGGGCTGAACTGACCTTGGGGAAACCACCCCTCCGGCAGCTCCGGCCGCCACGTCGTATGAGACAATCGTGTTGTCCTCGACCCGCTGCAGGATCTGGGGAGGGGAATAAACAAAACCCAGAGAGATTTGCTCAGGTTGTGCCTCCAAGTGCCAAGGGATACAGATCCTCCCCCAAACCAGCACTGGGATCAGAGCACCAACAGGGGTCTTTGGCAGCTGAGGGGGGGACGGGCTCGCCGGGTGGTGCGTGACAGGTTTGTCTCCCGAGCTTTTTGCCGAGGAGGGGCACGGGTGTCACCTCCAGCTCCCCAGCACAACACCCAGACCCTCCACGGAGCGCAGGCAGGCCTGGCTCAGCCTTGGCCCCTCTCCCTGCCCACCTCACGGGCTCTTGGCTGGGCTGAGGCAGCGCTGCCACGCGGAGCGCTCGGATGAGCGACGGAGATTTAACGCCTCAGTGACTGGGACCCAGCTCGGCTCCAGCACGGCCTGGGCACTGCCAGCAGCCTGTGCTGGGCTGGGAAGCTCCAGCTCTCCGCTCCAAGGAGCTCCTGTGATTAAGCCATCTTTGTCCAGCACGCTCACCTGGCACGCTGCCACTGTTCTGTTCCACAGGATCATCTTCTCCGGCTGGAGAATCACCTCCTGGTAAACCATTTCGGGAGAGCACTGCAGGAAAGCCTGAGGACATAGCCAGAGCAGTCAGCCAGTCCCTCTACTCCCCTTGGGGATGGATGATTGTTTTTAAGGAACACAGGGCAGGACACAAAGGACAAGCGGGATCGTACCAGAGGGGAGTGGTGGGGGTGGCCTGGCTCTTGTACACGCAAAGCCATGGGTGTCACCCCTGTCCCGGTGCTCCCAGGGCACATGTGGGGTCAGAGGGGACACACAGAGCTCTGGATTTGGGAACACCGAGCTCTGTGAAGGTGTGAGGGCAAGAGTCTGCCTGTTTGCCTCCTCACCCCAATTCCCAGCAGCTCCCTGTGCACCATTACTTGGGGAACCCCCATTTTTGACTCCTCAAGCCATTCCAAGCTCCAGCACCCCCAACATCCACCCCACCTCATCCCCACGGGACCAGGGACCGTTGGAGGCAAACAGTTAATGTGGGTCCATCCAGCTTTTCCTGGGGAACACACAGAGCTGCTCCAGTGGCAGCTCCTGCCAGCGAGGCAACATATGCACTGGAACAAAGAGAAGCCACGGCAGCGCTGACGCTTCATTAGAGTGTGGTTCCCAGCCAAGGCACTCCAGCTTGGGAGAGGGCACGGAGCACGGCACTTCCGAGCGGCTCTTCCCGGTGCCAGGCAGCAGCAGACGCCTGCTCAGCCCTGGTCTTGCTGGCAATTAGTTCCAATTAGCCTCCTTGGTCAGATTAGTCTGAGATGCTGGGGTTGGAAGCAAGTCTTGCAGTCACCTGCTCCCAGTTCTCCCAGCAGAGTCTGGGGCCTGGGATATTTACTGGGCAGTTTGTCTGCCGGCCAAGGGGCTTTCCTGGAGAGATTCCCCAGTGCAGTTCATCTGTCTCAAGCACAGGGAGTGTGTTCTGCAGCCTGACCTGTCCTGAAAGCCAAGCTGGGTCCCTGTGCCTGTGCCAGACTGACCAAGGAATCCATCCAGGAAGGTTCTTACCTTTAAAATAAAGGTCTTGCCATGGAAAGGGATTTCAAAAGTGTAAACAACATCACCAAAGTCCTGTGCAAGAGACAAGAAAGTTGCATTTATGTAAGTAAAGGGAATTGCTCCTGTTTGGACCCTCTCTGATGTCCCCTGTCCCCCACACCAGGCACGGAAACTGCCCCCAGCATAATTCAGCTGGCCATGCCCAAACTTCCATCAGCAAAACAATACCCAGAGAGGCAGCAGGGATGAGACAGAAAAAGAATCCACCCCGTGCCAGCCTGCAAACCCCACGTCAAGGTCAAATTCTCTTTGTGGTACAGGGGTAGGAGAGAGGGTTTGGTGCCAGCGTTACCTATGCCGGGGAAGAGCCTCCCCAAAGGGGCTGGGGCTGGGCAGAGGAAAGCCTTTCATCGTTAGCCCCGTGTTAAACTCTGATTAGTCTATTTAAATCCATCCCCCTTTGGAAAAAGAAAACAATCTGCCCAGCTAGTTTGGCATCAGACAAAGGATCACTTGACAGGGGAATTTGAAACACCAGATGAGACAGCACTTTGCAGGGCTCGCAGCCCCCCCAGTCGTGTTTCCACCCTGGAAAACACGGTTGGGTTTGGGGGGCAGAGGCACCTCTTCCTTCTCCCCACTAATCAGAGCTCTGGGCACCCCTGGAAACTTGGGGGTGGACAAAGACACATCCCGAATTTACAGTTCAGGTTCCTGCGCTGGGGAAGGGGGACACCAGTGGATTTGGGGTGGGAGGAGCACTTTGTGCCCCACACTCTCCTGCTCCCACATGGGCCAAGACTCCAGTTTGGGTCCCTCCAGCAGGCTCAAAGGCACCTTTCCATGGAGAAAGGGCCAAGCTGGAGCCATGGGAGCAGCATTCCTGTGCTCATCCCAAAGGTGAACCCACCACCCCTGCCCACCCACCGGCCAGAGGGAGGAGGGACGGGCTCTCTCCTGTCAAACTGCAAGGCAATTAAACATCTAATTAAATAAGAGGGGATTTTACATTTAACTGAACTGGAAGAGATTCCTAATTCAATCAGGTAATTGTAACGCTTGTTAATTTTTCATGGCGCAAGGAGGTTTCCAAAGCCTCGTTTGTCCTGGTTTTTGCTAAGCCATCCGTGCCCTCTGCCAGCTGGGAGGGGTCACACCACACTTGCATTGTTTTTCTCGAACTTCCAGTTCTCCTCCTGAGCGAGGATTTGGTCCACAACCTCCATGGCCTCCTTGCCTTGTCGGACGTACTCCTTTTCCTGGGAAAGGAGAGAGGATTTCATGAGCTGGGCGTGCAGGAAGCCTGAAGGGGGGTGTGTAAGGCTGCTCCCCGCCATCCCCGGGCTGGCAGAGGGAAAGGGGATCAGAAATCTCTTAATTTGGGTCACAGAGGCCTCATTTTGGAGCTCCAAGTCACGCTCCCTGCCCTGGCTTGGATCCACACACCAGCTGCAGCTCCTGCCTCAGCGCCAGCGTTTCCAGCAGGCAAAGGGCCCTGGGATGTGCAGCTTCCTTCCTGCAGGAGCCATGGCTAGGCCTGGATGGCAGCACCACCACTGGGAAAGGGCACAAAGTCTGTGCCCAGCCAGGTTTTGGGGAGGTGAAGGGCCACTCTGCAAGTCATGGGGACAGTGAGGTGATGCCCATCTTGGTACATGATCAAAAAACCAGGAATGGAGGGGGACAGGCAGGAGCAAAGCCAGAACACATCCCTGTGGGATGAACACACAGCCCTGGAGGAGTGGGATTAAGCTGGAGGGCTCAGAGGACCTCTCCTGTGTTGGGCACGAGGGGCTCAGCCACATGTCCCCAGAGCAGAGGGGTGTGGAATGGGGGGCAGCAGCTCCCGATGGGGCCACAGGACTGGGGAGATTCCCACAGTGCCAGCTCTGCCTGGAGAGGGACAGGGACAGTGCCAGCCTCGGGCTGGGCTGCCTCAGTTTACCTGAGCTGTCAAGGCCTTCCTCCCTGTTCCTTCCTCATCCGACTCGTTGTCTGATCCTACGGGAAACACCCAATTAATTCAGAGTTAATGAAGATCCCACTGGTACAACCTCCCTCTGACCTTCTGGTGGAGAACAGTGTTCAATCCATCCCTTAACCCACAGGAAGGGCCATCAGTGAGGATGACTGAGCTCATCCTGGGTGTCACCTGCACCAGGATAACAGCTCTGGAAGGCTGAACTCATCCTGGATGACACCTACACCACACTTGGTGTCCCAGGGCAGTGTCACAGGGCAGGGACGTGCTGCCAGCCCTGTTCCTCCCCTGCCTGTGCCCACCACACCCGTGCCCTCATCCCCAGGCAGCTTTTTCCAAGCAGGCAGCTCAGAGGATTTAATCCCAAGCCCACACAAGGCTCCAGTTTCCCACGGAGCTGCATCCAGGCACGTGGGGCCGAGGGCGGCTCCGACAACAAGGTGGCCTGGGGACAGCGTGGCAGTGCCAGCCCTGCCCAGGTTCAGGTGCAGGGTGAGGACAGGGGACCCTGTTTGGCAGTGCCAGTTCTTGGAGGCTCTGCCAGGGGCTGGGATAAGGAGGCAGAGCTCGAGGAAGGGGTGGTGGAAGCAAGGAATGCCGTAGGGGGATGTGCTGGGATGGGAGGGGAGGCCCTGGGGAGGGGGAGGGCAGGACTTACCTGCAAAGGACTCGGGGGGAGAGTAGAACTGCCCCTCGGAGAGGGCCCGGGGGTAGAGCAGGGGCCGTGAGGCCGCAGCCTGGGCTGCCAGGAACCCTGGGGAGTAGGCACAGGGATTTATACACCAGGCATCGCCTCCAGCCCTGCCCAAACACCCTCCCGGACACTTGTTTCCCACATCTCTCCCTGTCTTTTCCCAGCCAACCCACGAGCTTTGCAGCTCCTGCAGCTTCATCTTTCCTCTGAGACGTATTATCTGCCCGGAGATCAATGGGCTCTTCTGCCTGTCAAATAATCCAAAGGCGATTAAGCATCTAATTAAATAAGAGCTTCCCCTGGAAGCAATTTGGAACCTGAGCCTAATCCAATAGAGGCCTTAAACACTTGATCATTTTTCATCTTAAAGCCTCCTTGCAAGACCCAAACATCCTCTGGTGCTTTCCAGTCAGTCAGAGCACTTCTGATCCAGCCCTGCCTGACAAATACCCCCCAATTTAGTGCCACTTCCCAGCCAGTGACGTCTGGAAGAGGGACAAACTCCTCGTGCTGCTGTAGAAATGGGCAGCTATTCCAGCCCAGGCCAGGCACCTGCTCCCTAGAAGGACCCTGGAACTTACAGGGTGATGTGCAAAGCATGAGGTCAGGCTCAGCCTCTGCTCAGTGTGACCTCAGTGACCACAGGCTGTAAAATTTCACACCCTATAACTCACACTGTGCCCCGTAACATGTCTGTGACTGCAGCAATCCCCCTGGAAAGGTCTCCAGCCAGATCCAAACATGGAGACCAGGGACAGGGAGTCCAACACTCTGCCTGGCATTTGCCTTGCTGTTCCCAAACACAGGGATCCAGACACTGGAGAATCTGGCACACTTTTCTCCCCTCAATTAAAAGGTGCTTTTTATAATCTGGTATTTTCTTCCCCTGAAGGGACTTGTGCACCATAACAGAGCTGAGTCAGGAACTTCCCATCCCAGCCAGCCTGGAGATCCCTTCTCCAGAAATGTCAGATCAAGGTGGTGCCAAAGCAACAGCAACATCTGACCCCTGCCAGAGGGGAGCAAGACACTCACATCGCTCCTCTTCTGCTTCCTGAGTGAGGACTTTAAAATCCAGGAACCAGGTCTCCAGCCAAGCAATGACAAATGAGACGATGGGAAGCAAATAGCCAAAAGCCCCTTTGGTCAGAAGCTGCATGGAAGAAACCACATGGAATTATCCAAACAGGGGAAAAAACAGCATGGAGAAATCACAAAGGAGGGAAACCAACCTCAGAGAGGATGACCTTCACAATCAGGAAGGCACTGGAGACCAGTGTGGTGACCTGAAACGTAAATTGATGTGGCTCAGACCCCTGGGAAGCCCAGAGCAGGGAGGGAAAATGAAACCAGGGAAGGCCAAAGTGGCTCTTACCGCGATGACCCACCAGTGGCGCAGGCGGACCACGGCGTAGCCCAAGAGCAGCACCACGAACCGAAACAGGGCCAGGAGCTGCACAAACACCCCCCAGGGGCACCAGTCACTGCCCCTGCCCCTCTGCCAGCTGCTGGGGGGCAGGGACAGGCACCAGCTCCCAAGGGACAGGCAGGGTCGAGGCTTGGAGGCTGGGGAGACCCCAGCCCCTCCCTGCCCACCCCCGAGCCCTGCAGGGGGCTGAGATACTCACAAATATGTCAAAGAAAGAGGTCTTGAATTTGTAATCGATGATTTCGCTCCTCAGGTTCTGCTGGATGCCATCCTTGGTCTGAGGGGAGACAGGGAAAAGCAGGAGCTGCTGAGTGCACTGTCAGAAAACCCAGGGGAGCAGTGCCCGGGGTCAGGCAGGGCAGGGAATGCACCTGGAATGCAAAACACTGCCCAGCAGAGGAGCAGGGAGGATCCCAGGGCACAGATCTCCCTGGAATACAAACAGTGCCCAGCACAGGAGCAGGGAGGATCCCAGGGCACAGATCTCCCTGGAATACAAACAGTGCCCAGCACAGGAGCAGGGAGGATCCCAGGGCACAGATCTCCCTGGAATACAAACAGTGCCCAGCACAGGAGCAGGGAGGATCCCAGGACACATTTCCCCCCGGGATTCACACGGGGAGAACAGATTGGGTGGGCAGGGACATGAAACACCTCCACGTGTTGACTTCCAGCAGCCAAATCTGCTCCTTTGGCTCAGCACAGCCAGTGCCACCGACTCTGAAGGCCCTGGATGGGCACCTGCCAGTGGTGCCCACTGCTTCCCAGGTGACAGACTTCAGAGGAATGGGAGGAGATGTCGGAAAAAGTGGAAAACTCCATGAAAATGCTTCTGTAGCACCTTCAGTGAGGCACTGGACCATCAGAACATCTCCCTGCCAGGGCTCTCAGGGTCACTCAGGACCTCAGGGGGTTCAAGGATCCTCCTCATGCCAAGCACTGAAGGGTCCCCTCTCCCTCCTTTCCAGCTATGGCTCTCAGCAGCACTCCAGGAAATCTGATGGAAGAAGGGAATCAGCAGGTTCAAATGTGCTGGCAAAGGGGGAAGAGGGAGGGCAGGAAGATGCACAGCCACAGCCACAAAGGAAGCCTGAACGAGGTCAAAACACTGGGATTCATGGAAAAAGCTCACAGAGGAGCCCTCCTGCCCCATCCTGAGATAATCCGGGGTTTGACAGCCCTGGTCCCTTGGACACCATAAATCCTGGGATGGCTGTCTGGGAGGAAGACGATGGCTCAGGCAGCTGGCAGGGCCGGCAGCTCTGGGATGTGAGGAACAAGGTGGTGGATCTCGGGCCAGTCCTTGGCAGGAGGTGTCCTGGCACCCTTCAAGGGCAGGAGAGGAGCCACTGAGAAAGGACTTCTCTGGGCCAGGGCTGGGGCTTAAAATCCAGGCAGAGGGGGGCAAAGCAGTGCTGGGCTGCTCCTTCAGCTGGTCGTGCCAGCTTTGCCACCAAGAGCCCCTTTCCCACCCCAGGACTCCAGGGGGTGCTCCAGGAGGGATGAGACACAAGGTGAAGGTTTTTGGGGGATGTTTGCAGTTCAAACAGGGGCTGTGGACAAGGCAGACAAACGACCTGAGGCATCTCTCTGTCTCTGCAGAATTACAGTTTGCTCTTAACGAGGGGCAATTTGCTCAGCAATTTGCTTATCTTTGAGAGAAAGAAACCGTTGGATAAAATAGGAAGAAAAAAAAAAAAAGGGCACATTAGTCATGATATCAAATCGTTGCTCTTCATAACCAGGCAAATAAGCTGCTCTAAGAGCTTTAAATATGCAGCATCTCGGCTCGGGGCCCAAGTATCAGCAGTTAGTCACTCATTAATGGCTACCTGCACGACCCACGCTCGGCATCACCCTGGTGACCGAGCCAGGATTATCTCCCCAGGGCTGGAATTGCTGCTTTGGAGGCAGCTCCTCTCCCTGGGAGAACTGGGACAAGAGCAGGAGGCCGGGGTCCAAACTGGGCGTGCAGGACAGCAGCGGCATCGCTGGAATGCTGGCTGCAAGGTGGTTTTTCCTAAGGGGGTGAAGGGCAGGGGGCTCTTGGGGCTCTGGGCAGGCTGAGGAGCTGCTGCCAGGACAATCTGTTAAGTGCAGACACCCAGAGATAAGAGGGGCACAGATAAGAGCTGTAAGTGAGCCCGGGATGCAGCGCTGATAAACCAAGGCCAGAGCCCAGGGTCTATCTGATCATCTGTTCCAGGGGAGGACACGGAGTGCCTGAAACCAGTCAGGACCAGTCCAAGGAAAATAAAAACAAAATCTAGCCCAGGGAGGGACTTGGACCTGGTGGGACTGAGGTAAATAAACTGGATTTCCCCGGTTGTTGCAACACGGAGCAAACGCAGCAGTTTGTGGCACTCAGAGGGGACCAAACCACTTGTGCTCCCCGGGGAGGTGCAGCAGCACCTCCAGCTTTCCAAAGTTGAGATTACCAGCAGCATTTTGGGATCAAAGCCCCTGAGGATCCTCCTCTGCTCCGAGAGCAGGAACCCAGGGAGCAGCTTTGTTTAAGGCCGGGGAAGCAGGAGAGGAATTTGGCTCAATGTGGTGATTCCAGGAGCCTTGGATTGCTTACAAGGCAACAGAGTCACAAGGACAGTGTTAACGACCCCGGGCAGCCCCGACAGAGCCTGGGGCAGGAAACGAGCTGGACTTCAGTTTACACAAAGGAACTGTGGCTCCTGGGCCAGCGCTGGGAAGAGCAAACAAAGATTCGTCCCAGGAGTGCTGGGACAGAGCAATTAAGAGAGGGAGCCGGGTTTAAACGGGGCAAAGATCCCCGGGTTTGCCTCCTCCCGCCTTACATTCAACTCGATGATCCAGAGCAGGGAGATGAAGAGCAGGTCGAAGGTGACAAAGAGGCAGAAGGTCCTTCTCACATCCGAGATGACTTTCCTCTTCTCCGGGGAGAAGAAGTATGGGGAGAAGCCCTGGCTCTGGGAGAGGGAGGAGCTGATGGAGGCGATGGCTGGCAGGCTGCGTTCCAGGTCGTGCTGCAGGTCCGTGGGCTTGTTCATCCTCCGGGATCGGCACCGGGAACATCGGCCGTGGCAGCGTCACCTGCGGGGGGACACGAGGGACACTCAGCCCTTGGACACCCCTTCTGTCACCCTCGAAAGGCAAACAATCCAAAATCCCAGATACTGGGAAGGAATTCCTCCCTGCAAGGGGGGGCAGGCCCTGGCACAGGTTGCCCTGAGAAGCCGTGGCTGCCCCATCCCTGGAAGTGTCCCAGGCCAGGTTGGAGTAACCTGGGATAGTGGAAGGTGTCCCAGCCCATGGCAGGGGGTGGCACTGGATGGCCTTTAATGTTGTGGCAGCAGGAAAAGAAGACCCAATCCCCACAGAGATGCCAAGGTAGAAGGAAAAGGGGCTGCAGACCCCATGAAGATGCCATGGAAGCAGGAAAAGGGACCCCAAACCTCACAGACATACCACGGCAGCAGGAAAAGGGGCCCCAAATGGCACAAAGGTGTTGTGGCAGCAGGAAAAGGGACCTCGGGATGTTCTGGGAGCAGTGCCCAGGATCCCAGAGCCACTTCAACCTTCCTTGTGCAGGGAAGGCAAAGCCTCGGGAGCCAAGGGCACAGATCCCGACCTGCAGAGCCAGGAGAGGACCCTGCTCCCCCCAGGAGTGGGATGCAGGCTGTGATGCCCAACTGGGCCAGGCAGAGCAGCAGGAAGGGCACAGGGAAGGGGCCGCTCCATGTCCCAGCCCATGGCTGGCAGTGCCGGGCACACGCGATCCCGGCACGAGCGAGGTGTTGGAACCCTGAGCCTGTTTTCCTGCAGCTGTGCCAAGCATTGTATTGAAACGTTTCCTCTCCGTCAGAGGAGCACAAGGAGGCCCCTGTGGAGCCACAGCGTGACACGGGCACGGGAGACAAACACGGAACGAGGATGCCAGAACAGGTCGGGCCAGGGATCTGTCAGTGTCACCTCCGAGTCACCCCCACTGCCTCCCTGCCTCCTGAATCCTCCTGGGACATCCAGGGATGTTTTGCCTCCCAAAAACAACCCTCTGGATTGACTGTGGAGTGAGCTCCTGCCCTGGCAGTTCAGTGCCCACCGGGATCCCAGTGAGCTTTGGGACAGATTCCACTTGTGGCAATCAGAAGGCTGCAATATCCGGGAAAAAAAGCTCCCAGTGTTGTGCCCAGACCTTTGGGAAGGGGCAATCCACGGGGCACATGGAGCTGCCGAGCCCCCTGGACACTGGAACACTTGTGAGGGCTGATCACAGCCTGATTTGGGGCGATTTGGGGCAATTTGGGGCTCATTTGGATCCCCGAGCCAGCGCTTTCTGCATCCCATCCCTGGGGAGCTGCGGGATTGGAAAGGGAACAAAGCTGGACTCCTGTCAAGTCTCTGCTAGTCCCTCTCGGAGGCGCTTCGGAAGGAGCTGGAAAGCCCTGTCACTTCGGATCAGCCGCTCCAGGCACCGGGCCCGGCTCGAAGTGACAAAAGTTAAGGACATCTGTGAGGGATAAATAATAAATTGCCTCTTGCCGGGGCCGCCGCCGCCTCCTCCCGCCCTCCAACAGCACTTTGCACTTAGGCAGCCCCCCACAACTTTCACAGCACTTTAAAATCACCCTGAGAGGCTCCGGGGACCCGATCCCGGGATGCTGAGGGGCCAGGATGGGGTGCTGGGACAAGGCAGGACAAGGGGATGGGACAGGACACAGGGATATCGGGAGGTGGCAGCCAGGGCGAGCCCTGGTGCAGCCCATCCATCACCAATCCCAGTCCTCCCGAGGAGGTTTAAGGCTCCTTTTGGACACAGGCCCATCCCAAACCATCGAGACACCACCAATTCCTGGGGAAGAACCTGGGGCAGAGCAGGAACATTTGGAGTCCCCCCCTCCCGAGGCAGCTGGAGCAGGGGCTGGATGTGAGCGTGGAGAGACGTGGCTGTTTCTGGGTGACAGATGAATTATTGAGCTCCCTGGTGCTGCTGTATTATGCATTCCAACATCCTCCGCATCCCGGCAGCCAGGAATGGGGGGGGTCGGGCAGGGGTCGGGCTCTGCTCCCAGGGAACAAGGGACAGGATGGACAGGACAGGAGGGAATGGCCTCGGGGCAGGTTCAGGTGGGACATCGAGGGCAGAATTGGCCAACCTGGCACTGGAAGGGGCTGCCCGGGGAACGGTGGGGTCACCACCCCCGGAATGGTTCAAAACCAAGTGTGGATGTGGCACCTGGGGACAGGGGCTGGTGGTGACAAGGGGGAAGGGTTGGTCGGGGTGGCCTTGGAGGGCTTTTCCAGCCTGAGCGATTCTGCGATCCCATTCCAGCGAGGGGCACACACTGCCAGGGGGACACACCCCTCCGAGCTCCTCTGCACCAGAAAAAAGGGGATTTGGGGAACTCTGAGGAAGGGATTCTGCTGGTGAAACCTCCTGGTTTGGGGATGGGGAGGCAGGAGGGGCTGCAGGAACCAGGGGCGATTCCATGTGGGCAGCGAATCCCAGTGGGAAGAGAACATGGAGGGAGGGGTGGAGGGCAAGACCCCAATCCAATATCCAGCACCAACGGGAAGCAAAACACCCCCAGCCCAGTGCCAGCATCCCAGAACACCCCGAGCCCAGTGCCACCACCCCAGAACACCCCCAGCCCAGTGCCACCACCCCAGAACACCCCCAGCCCAGTGCCACCACCCCAGAACACTCCCATCCCAGTGCCACCATCCCAGAACACCCTCAGTACCCCAGAACATCCCCATCCCAGTGCCAGGACACCAAAACACCCCCAGGACACCAGAACACCCCCAAGGGCTGTGCCCAGGCACCTCCTGTCCCTGTCACAGCCCCTCAAGGCTCCGTGTCACCCCCCTCCCCGCGGGGTCCCCCCTTCCCCACTCCAACCCTCGGGCTCCTCATTAGCCCCATTTGCGTGTTAATGACCCGTGTCCCAGTCAGGGGACTGGCGGTGTCACCGGCCGATGACACAACCTC
>VWZG01012854.1:434816-468992 GCA_013396735.1 Grallaria varia | reverse complement strand
TTCAGCTACTTCATACTATTAGAGATGATCAAAAATATCACAAACTTACTTATTTTTCTTCTCTCTATCATTACTTGACTTCTCTAGGACAGATCACTTGTATGTCTTCTTTATCCAGTGGAGTCCAGAGATATATGCAGAAGATACCGGGGAGTCTCTTCGCGAACCTGGATTTATAGTGGTAAAAAAGAAAGAAGAGCCTGAAACTAGTGAGGAATCTACAACTGAAGATGCTGCTAAAGAGTGGGAGGTAAGGAAGAACAGTGTCAAATATTATTTTACTATATTGTTATGAAAGTATTAAAAGAAGTGTTAAATACTTTCCAAGAAGAAAAACCAAAACAATGTGCTATATTAGTCTGATTACTATCACCATGACTATTTAATTTATGCCATCCTAATGCTTTGCTCTAACAGCTGGTCAGGGCAACATTTCACAATTGCAAGTCATTTTTGTGTGGAGCAAATTGTAACTTAAAACTCCCAAGTGAAAGGAATGTGAGTACAGCAAAGAAGTAGTTTTAATGAAGCAGATGTAATTTTCAGTCTGGTAAACTGACAGTTTTCTGATATTTATTATTCCTGTATCTAGAATATTTGGTATTTATTGGTAAGATGCAAAAAAGGGATGGGGCAACATGAAAGGAAAGGAACAGTTATTAATGACATGTTGTTTCAATAATTCAGTAATTAATTTTTCAGTTATAACTTCATGCCTTAAGATGCCATTGAATGAATTCTAGAAATAAATTGTGACTGGAACTGTCTCAATTTTTTTATAGCAAACATATTTCTCTCATGTGAATCTGTGTCCACTGTGTTTCTATGGACACATCTTTACATGTCTACGTGGTTTTGTTTTGTAGTGTACATGCAGTTAAAGCACTTGTAGTCTTGTACATTCAAGTGTTGGTCAAAAGTTCGATGATTCCTGTTATATATATATATTGTGGAAGTATCTCATCAGCGCTGTTCACTTTGAGTCTCAGGACAGCCATTGTCATCTCTGACTGTAGACTGATCTTTTGTTTTTCTTCCCCATACCCCCACCCTGCAATGGAGCACATTGAAATTAAGGAAGTCTACACTTATGCTTTATGTAGAGAGTAAAAGAAATTTTAAAGAACTGCGATAGTCTTAACTACAAGTAGTAGTTTTCTGCTTAGCTGTAAATTGTAGAATCATAGAACTCTGACTTCAAACTTACTTAGGTGAAGTATTAGACTGTGGTTAGAAAACACTGTCTGCAGCTCAGTGATTTTGCATGAACCATTTTTACTTTGAGACATTGAAATTAGTATCATGAAAACATGTCTTCTGAACCTTTGTGTTTTCAGTGTATGAATTGCTTGAATGTTTTTACCAGCAGTGTAATTTTGATGTTTACTCCTGCTCAGTGCCTTTATAAGCATTTGATGTTTTAAAACTTGGTCTTTTAAAACATGAGGATCAGTGAAAAGTGATCAGTATTACTGTTTAAAGTACAGTATGTCTCTTTCAGTGAGCTCTTCAGTAACTTAGCACCTTAATATAAATACAGAATAATTGCAACAGAAAATAGTAGAAGTTATTATTCATGATTAAATATGGTAAATTTTTAGAAGCTGTTTCTGAAGATATTTGAGGCAATCCATTTTCTGCAAGTATTAAAATCTAAGTTATTTACCATAACATGAGGCCTTTCAGTAAGTAGTTATTTAGGTAATAAACTGTAATAACTGTTTCTCTGGAAACAGTTGTAGAGAACATATTTCAAAAATATTGTAATTTCTCTGTGTTATGTGAAATTATGTCAAGCTTGGTTTTCTTAATGTTATCAAATAATAATTTTCTGGATTTAGAAGTTAGTGTGATTAATGAGATGGATAACTCTACAAAAAAGATGTTATGCAAATACAAGGAATATGATAATGTGGTCTTTGTGCATTTTAGCTTGAGTAATATAACTTCCTATGAGTGACTTCTAGCACAAATCTGAAAGCTTAAGCTAACTTTTTAATCAGAAATGTTTGACAGTATGAGGTGGTTCAACTTGTCATTCCATAAAACTTCATTTAGTGGCTTTTAAGAGCTAGAAAATATCAGTAAATACAGGGAATGGTAGCTGTTCTCATACTCATTACTCCAATTGAATTTCAGCCATTATTTTCAATCAATATATATTTCCTTCCTTTAACGCAACCAGCTTTTCCTCTGTCAGCTTTTGCTCCAGGTGCAATCTAAGATAGCAAGTGAAGACTATAATTGAAAACTTTTAGTAGGTATTGGACTGAAAAACAGACTGCCTTCTTCAGATCACAGAGATGGGAAAATTTGGGGTGGAAGGGAAATGGAAAGCAAAATCTTGATGTACAGATGCCTTACAAAGTATTGTTAATCTACCAAAAGATGAAGGTAGTGGGGTTTATTTATCTTCTGAAAAGTGTTCTCCCTGTAATCATTCAATGATATCTTAAAACTAGACAAATGGGGATGAGGGTTAATGGGTAACCCGGGTGTGGTGCTCTGAGACAGTTTTTTTTTTTTTTTTCTTCCCTGGTTCTGTGGTAATACATGCAGCTTTTTACTAAAAGACTTTAAGGAAGCACTGGTTTTTTGTGGGGTTTTTTTGTGATTTTTTTTTGTTTTTTGGGTTTTTTTAGTGGCAAGTTATGGGAAAAAGGAATAAGCAAAAGCAAAGATCAGTAACATAAACCAAGTTATAGGGGTTGATTTATGTTTATTAAATAGATCAATTAATAGGACTGAACTCATACTCTGAACTCAGTTCAGTTTTTCATCTACTTATTCTTCTGCCTGTATTACAGGGTAGTTTGTTTCTTATCAGCTTTTCCCTGAAGTGATCCAGTACATGTAACTTCAGTTGATCTGGTAGCAAAGCTATGAAGACTCTTGCCATCATATTGAACATTAGTTTGATCAAATACTGCATTGTACATAATGTCCAAAAAATCCAGAAAATCCTTTAGGTCTTTATATATAATATTGCACACTTAATAAATAATTGACTTATTAGAAATAACTAGGAATCTACTAGTATCTAACGTTACCATCAGTAAAGACAAGTAACTCATAGTTACTGAGTTTGAAACAAACACTCTGAGAGGCACCTCGTATCTGCTGTTGCTGATGTTATGACTCAGTATCTGCCTTCCTGGGAGGCCTCTGCCTGTGTCATTGGCAAAACTGTCTAAAAATGATAGTTTCTTACTTAAGATCAGTCTATACTAAAGATTTGTCTCTGGTGTCCACTAGAAATGAATAGGCAATAATCCTATTTCATATATTATCTAAGAAATTAAACTGGTGATGCTGAGTTCAGTTGTGTTATCCCCATCCATTTTTCTCAAATATCTCTTTTATCTTCTTGTACTTAAGTGAATGGGTTTACATCATAGGAGGCGTTTTGAGTTGTGTGGGATTGTTGGGGTTTTTTTGATGTGGGTGTGTTTCAGTGCATTTTTTTTTTTTTTACCGTATGTACTGAGCCATAGACATACAGAGGTATATTTATCATGGTATTTTTTTTTTTACTTGATGTGTCTAAGTTCAAGTGCTAATGGCTTTCTGTATGTGTTAGCACAAATAATGAGTACTGCTTAGTGTTAATAAACAAATGCTTTCTCCAAAGCATATTCTGCAACTAAACATGGCAAGACTTGACGGCAGGCTGACTCCTTCTGTTGTGCAGTGCCTCAGAAACAACTTCTGTCAGTACTTTATGGTCTAATCTTGTTTCCTTTTTTAGTTCAGAGTTGTGTAGTAGGTTCCTATTTAAACCTGAAATCTGTTAAGGAAACAGATTAATTGCTCTGCACTAGAATAATTCTTATTTAAAGAGTTGAGTCTTCCTTTCCCCTTCCCCCAGCTTCCCCACCATTTGATCTCATTTCTTGCCATTATTCAGTATTGAGTCATACTTCAGGTCCATGTAAATCTGAACACTCACCCACAAGATATTTGAAAACAGGAAACTTGTTGTCTTAGGACCCACAAACTGGTATTAAATTAGGTGGAAGCTCATCTGTTTGTTTTCACTGGCTTGTTCATTGTTTAGAAAATTCAGGAAATTTGTTTGATTTAAAGCTATCTGGAAATTAATTTCCAAAACAAAGTATGAGTTGACAAATACATGCAAATAATTTTTTCCCAGACACAGTGGGTCATATTCTGGACTTGTTTGATAATAATTTCTTTTGGTTTTGCTTATTAAATGTCTGTAGAAAACAGATATAATACTTCTGGAAAGCCTTACCTTGTAGTAACTCACTTGTCAAACTGAATTTCAGTTATAGCTTTGGATGTGGTTTGAAAACGCTTACTAGATCAAACCATGAGGTGTGAGTGAAGTTCTGCCTTCCTGAAATGGTATTTGACTTAGGCACTCAACATTTCACCACTAACAAAGCTGTAACTCCTGGAGTGTCTCAGAATTCTATTTCTGTTTATTTATAGAAATGTGAAAGTCACAAACAGTGATTGTCTCATGGTCAAATAGGCACCTATGTCCAGTATTTCAATCCTGGAATGTTTTTCAGTTAAGTTCTTTATTGCATCTGGACTGTAACCTATAACATTTCTATATTCACAAAGACATTGCAGTTTTAGAATGCACTGCTGTATTAAGTTTTCTAAGTTTATTATGTTTTTTTTCTATAAATTTACTTCTATTCCCTGTTTTATACTTTAGTGCTTGGATGCTAGTGCAACAGGTGCTTGCTATGTCTTACATTTTAAAAGGTGATATGAACATAATGCTGTATGACAAGCTGGATAATACTGGATCAGCAGAGATAAGAGGAAGCCTGAAAGCTGTAGGCTTCTTGCATGAAAAGTGCACAGAATGTAAATGTGAAAATACACCATGCTAACAGCCCTGAAAATAAAAAATATTTTTCCAATGTTTCCTGAAAGGTTATCTCTTTAGGATAACATATTGGATATATAAGATACATGATTATTTGGGTTTTGTATCATGTATTGTCGGTTAAGAAATTGGATGTGTTGCTATGCAGGTGTTGCTGTGCATTAGCACAGCATGTTTAATAGGCTTTGCTCTTGTACTGGAGGATGAGTCTCTTGAATTCTAGCAGTCATGTGCAATACTAGAAATGTTTAATTTGTTGTGATTGAAGAGAGACTCTGGTGTCTACTGGTGTGATTTAATGCCCTTTGCAGAGATTAGTAACATTCATTCTTGGTTTTGAAATTAACTTGAGCAATATTGTGCTTTCTGTCAACTTCATGCATGGATTTCTTGCTCTGCTCTATTTATTGTCTCTACTTAATCTCTGTGAAATCTATTTATAACTTGTAAGTGAAAATTCAGAGGTTTTGATGACTTGGAGCTGTCCTGTAGTTGAAATCACGAATGTGAAAATGTAAGTGGTCTGGGACAGTCCCTCTGCAAAGAGTTAAAGCAGAACCATTGAACTGAAAAGCTTCGGCTTTTGAGATTCTTAATGGCTTTCAGCATACCTCTGAAAATCCTGAAGGGAACTTTGTGATGGAAAAATGCTGCATTTTTTTCCCCCTCTGTCTAAACTGTTGGCAGGAAGCAAAGGATGACTTCTCAAATTAGACTTCCTTTGTTATGGAAACTTTATCAGCCAGTGAAAAGGTTGTGCCATGTCTATTGATACCACAGGAGACAGCTTTTGTAATGTTTAGTGGGTTTTGTACCTGTAAAGGAGAAAGGAGTCAGACCTCACTAAGCTGTAATCCTGTGTAGCTCCACCTGCAACAACTTTTACAAAAACCTGGTTGTTCTAGAAGACAGAGGAGTAGTTTTTCATAGGAGCCTGTACCTGATTTTTATTTTTTTATTTCAGCTGCGTTCTAACCTCATTACTCCGTAACTTGGCACTTGTTTCTTAGTCATCTGAAAAGCTTTTTATACAAAATAGAACTTGTTTGGGTTTTCTTTAGTAAGAATCAGGCCTTAATTCAGAAGACTTTTGTATACCTTAGCATGAAAATATGAAACTCCCTTTGTTTCATGTAGTAGGATTCCTTCCAAAGACGATGATTTAGGTAGTCTGAGCATCTAAGTTAGGTGTCTTCCTATTTTTAAGTTCTTGGCAACTTATATTCTAAAATTATAGTAAAAGGAGTAAGCATACAGGACATACTTTTTTTATCAGAGCTGTTAAATGCTATTCTAAATTTAAAAATCTTATAAGAGTATAACAAAGTTCATAAGTCTAGAATTGTTTCCTGTCATATTACACTAGCCTGTATTAAAATGATGCTATTTTAAGCGCCTGAGGCAACTTTCAGTTTTTTCTTTTGTTCTCTTTGCTGATTGGAGGTTTGATTATAATCCATAAAATGCCTGTTAGATATAATTAAATAGCAATCTCCTCTTTTTTAAAAATGAGTTCTAACAAGTAGATAGGCTACTGAATGTGCAACTAATATCATTGCTTATTGGTTTGTTTGTTCCCAGGAAAACCACTACAACAGCATGAAAACAAGCTTTCTGTCAGTCAGAAATGCAAATGACTTATGAATTACACTGAGGCACTTGAGTTATACAGTCTAGTTCTTATGAATTGGGGTTTTTTCTCAATTTTAAAGGCTGCTTCTGAAATAGGAATACTAAATTCTGAGAATAGTCTTATTTTATGCATATACCTTATATATAATCTTCTCAGGAGATGCTTGATGGTGCTTATTTTCAGTGTATCCCATTTGTGACTTTTTGTCACAAAACCTGTTTACTTGCAGAGCAGCTTCATGTGCAATTAACAGCAAGTCATAAATAAACTGAGTAATTATGCCCCCCAGCCTGCCCCATCCCCCCCCCTCCCCGTGGTATCCTTCTGGGATAACCTCTGTCTCTTAAAATGGCAGGAGCTCTGGGAATATATTAGTTTTTGCTAATAATATTGCTCAGAAAGCATGACTATTAAATAAATGTAGAATTGAACATCGCAGCTTTTCTACTGTTGTTAGCTGTGAGGTGAAAGGGAAGAATGGCATCATCTCCAACTGCAAAGACAGTCTTTCACATGCAGTGACCAGTCTTCCCACTGAAGTTGAGAGTTGCTGTACTTACTGTCCAGTTTCAGGGTTCCGAGTTCTTGTCAGCTGAAAACTTGAATTCTGGTACGGCAAAAGATGTAAACTAGGTAATCGATTTGGAGTGGAAGTAAGACATTTCATTAGTTGTATCTTTATTTGTTGGCACTCTCCTTTTTCTCTGCTTCTACTTTAGTATTTTTAAGACAGAGTAGTTTATTAGAAGAAACAACATTGTGAATTACAATTACTTGAAAGGACTATGCACATGGATTGTGTATTGATCTTTAGCTTGATTACAAACTAACACTGACAATAACAAGATTATCATTCGGTGTAATTAGATACATTTTCTGTTGCGCTGTTGTCTCGGTAGCAAATAAGGGGAGGCGCTCAAGTGTTTGCTGCTGTTCCGGACATATGTCAGGTCTGAGCTGGTACTCCTACTTAGACTCTTGTAATTAAGAACTCTTATGGCAAGGCCTACATTAGTTGCAATAAGATATGAGGTTCTGATTCAAATTGACAGATCAACAGTATAATCCACAAGTGTGCAAGAGAATAAAAGGGTAGTTTATTTATCTTTAATTAAATGGTGCTACTGGGGTCAAATGTCTCATGTGGGCTTCTTTCTCTGACTAATAGAAATACATCTTACACTGATTTGGTGGGGGTGGGGAAGAGGAAGTCAGTCACAAGAGAACTTTTGCCACCTTTACGATTGCATTGTTTCTTGGTGCTGATCAAGCTCTCCTGCCCTGCTTTCCGCCACCCTCCCCCACCAGCAGGTGCTCCCAGCTGGCGGGGGCTGCTACTGCTGCAAGGCTGAGCATCAAAACAGGCTGCCAGGAGATCTGATAAAATTACTAGTGCATTCATTTCCATTAAACTTTGCAGCTGTAAACAAGTGAGAAAGTGAGTTGTCAGATCTAACAAAGAAGTTTATTGCTCTCTCATCTTTTGAGCAAGTTGCCAAAATCCTTTTGAGAAGCTCTGGGAAAAGCCAGTTTTATTTAGAGAGAAGTTAAAAGTTCTAAGGAAATTGTTTGAAATGTTTAAGGCAAAATGTTTTAGAAGAAAGAATTTGTCAGATTCTTTTCTTCCTCCCTCAAATTTTGAAGAAACAAGCGTTAAGGAGGCATATTTTTTTCTCCTAGGAGTGAAAAGATGACGGCTGAAATTGTTTTGCTTTCTGACTGAAGGGTCTCATGTCCAAGGAAAGCTTGAAATAGTTTTCTGCATACTCTCCATTCATTTCAGATATCCCAGACTTGGCAGGGGAGGGGGTGGTGTCTGTAGTTTGTATTTTTTTTAATGTTTATGATAATTCTCTTTCGAAACAGTTTTAAAGTCATCCGGGGTCTTTTTAACTCAGTATTAGTTCACTTATTATTTGAAATATACCCCAAACTAAATAAACTCAAACACATAAATGGATATATGGTTTACTGTTGCAATCTTACACCATTTGACTGTTTATCTAGTGTGTTATGTTTCAATTTCCTAAATGCCAGCTTCAATGTCCTTGTGATAAAAACGTTTTTACTTGCCACCTTAATAGTTTTCATAAGTTAGGACAAATTGACTTTGAGTTGCCAACTCCTGAGTAAGGTTTTACTGATAAGAAAAACAATTTATCCCTATGAATGTTAGATACTAGTGCAGGGTGAGGTGTGCCAGTACACAGTCGGCAGTAAAATACAAGTTTTGGTTCTGGTTTTCTCTGCTTGGGCATCTTGGCTTTTAGATCGTAATGCAACAGGATGAGTGAGCAATGATTTAATCTTGTTGTGATACTGCCTGATGCTGCCCTGGCCTATTTATTACTTTTACACAGAATTTGGAGCATGGGTGGTGTGGAGTTTTTTTGGGCTGGCTGCTTGTTTGGGGAAAGGGGGTGTTCTTTTTTTGGTTTGGGCTAGAGAGTCTCAGAGTGCTACTACAAGGAAATTCTCAAAGGGCTGCTGTGCACGTCTGTTTATTTAAACATCCTTCCTTAAGGGAAAAAAATTAAATTATGATTCCAGAAATACTTTATTGCTGCATTATTACTGCATTTAACCCATACAGCAAATTTTGGTTCTAGGCGGGAGGATTCTTTTTATTCTTGTAGCTTACAAACTGAAAATGATGCAAGACTAACAGTTCCCAAATTTGTCAAAGCCTTTTTTCAAATAATATTTTAAATCTTCACTGACCGCTTTTCTAAGTGGTTCTGGGCTCAAAGAAATGCCTGACAGGGTTTATATAGGGTTGTCAACATAAGGAAGACAAACTATTAATTTAATATTGAGTACAAATTTGTTACCATTAGAACTTGTTTATGAACTATTATGCTGTAACAGAATATTGCAAGCAGTTCCTGGGAATTATTTTGGTGTTCTTCAGTGTTGTCTGAAAACAATTAAGTTGTTCTGTATCTTTAAATATTTGAGCCTTTTTAACAAACTAGCGCTCTGTAGCCTCACTCGAACACAGGAAACCTTTCTCCTCCTGTGCCGTCATCATTTACGATACATCCCCCCCTGTACACGCGCTCATTTGTTCCCTGCCTTGTCACTCAAATGCGAGCCCCGGCAGACTATCCTGTCAGCGTGTCGTGGGACTCTGCCTGTGCCTGGAGCTGACAGCAGGTACAGAGAATGCTTTCGAACAGCCTTGAATTGTATTTTGCTTTTTCGTTTCTTTTTTTAGTATCGTTTTATTTTTAGAAGGCAAATGTCTCGTCCCTGGTATGGGAAGAAGGGAAGAAAGCACCAGCCAGTTAATCGTAAATGCGCTCTGGTAATTTTCAGTGTAGTGTGTTCATTTCTGTTATTGCAGCCTTTAAATGTTGTGGTACGGAGGCAGTTTCTGGAAGTCTGAATTTCGTAAGTGTAAACAGGATGCCAAGTCACAAATTTTCATTACCTTTGGCACATAAGCTAATTGCTGGTATTCCATTGGCATTAGATAAGAGAAACTATTTGAACGTTAAGGGGTTCAGCAGTTTAAGGTGGGGATATCTTTTTCCTTTGGAGTGTGCATTTTTTCACCAAAAAAATGTGATTTATAGCTAAATACTGAGAAAAGGAGTTTGCATTGGCATTTAATTAGAGCAGTATAAATGTTCTGACTTACCATTACCTTCCCAGAAGTCATTCAACCATATGAAGGTCTGATACTACTTCTAAATTCAGGGGGTTGGGTATGTTGTAGTCCCACACTCACATTTATAATGGAGGAGAGAACGAATACCACTGGTTTTGGAGTGTAGATTATATTTGCATTAGAATATGAAAGTAACTGTGGGATTTTTTCAGTGTTTATTTTCCCAAACAGACTTTTTGCAGTAGTACTTAATTTGTAATCGTATATAAAGGAAGTGGTTTTCAGTGAGACTTCAAAAACAGTAACATCTTGGGGATAGGGAGGAAATGATCTTGACAATATACTTGTTTGTGCTTTTACCTGGTGGTAAATCTGGAAGATAGTTTTCATTTCGACTCTATCTGTGACAGGCTTTTTACTGTCTTTTTAAGGGTTACAGATCGCCTAGGTTTTGATACATACTTCTTTCGAGGCACTGTTGACATTGGCTTTTTTCGTCTTTTATTTATTTATGGGATTTTATTCTTTTATCTTTTGTCTGTTATTTTTATCTTTATTTGTAGCCAGGCTACTTGCAAAATATGACATTGTCTTGTTGTAACAAATGATTCTGTAAGCGTGTGTTCCTAACTAACAAAACATTTTTCAAGTAATAGGTGCTTAACTTTCCTCTGTGGTAGTGGAATGTCGAATGGAGATATAATACCTAAATGAACTGAAATGTTATTTTAGCATACCCTGCACCAGTTTAAGAAGTATTTGAAGTTTACCAAGAATGTGTTTTTTTAACATTTGTCTATATACATAGATGAATAAATGTATCTTGCCCAGATAATTTAAAAAGTACTAGTATCCCTTGTTGTAATTCTTTCCTTTAGGATCAACACAACTTTAGCTAGAGTCTAACTATGCTTATAAAAGTAGTACTTTTGAGCTCTTAAGGAGAGACTAAATAAAGATGACCATGTGGATGATCTTTGCTGTGAGAGAGGTAGAGAACAGGTTATTTTAACTTGTAAAAGAACTCAGAAAAAGAGGCTGTAGAAGCATATACACATGGGAATATTTTTAAAATGTTGCTATGTCAACAAGATACGCTCTATTCTTGAAGTTGTTTTTTTTTTTCTTCAATTAATGATCATAAAGCTCATGCGCAAGTGTAACCTTTTTAGAGAAAAGAGGGAAGGAGTATTGGTATGATTACTTCTGTGTTATGCAAGACAAGGGGAAGCATGTTAAAGAGACTGGCAACATATATGGAGTGTACAGGTTTCTGACCAAATCTCTCATTATTGGTTGTTCTGACATCTGGATGAAAATTCACATGAAATAAGAATTGCTGGACCAAATAGAGTGATCTAATGAACAAGAATGCTAGCTTCAAGCATTCAAGTTGCCCTGGATTATTTACCTGAAAGGCCTTTTCCTGATGATAGAGTTAATTTGGGCTGAGTGTTGTAGGGTTTGATACTTTTCCAGGATAAGAGATGAAAATTTTGGTGACTAGTGCATTATGCTCCCCCTTTAAAAAGCCAGTAATGTCAGCTTCCCACTTTTTAGTAAATGTTTGGTATTTAATGTGTCTCTTTATTGTACTGCAACACAAGAGATGCCAGTAAGTTGCTAGAATGTCAAAAATGCAGTCTCTGATTCTTCCTATCAAAGCATTTCAGACAAAAGACCTTAGACAATACAAGAGAACAAAAGGTGGATTGCCTTCTTTGGGAATGCTTGTCCCTGCTTTGCAGAGCTTGGATAGACAGCATAGCCAGAGGGGACAAAACCAATGAAAACTGATCTTTGGCTTTTATATTCGTAAGATATTAATATGCAAAGGAGATTGAAGTAGCGTTTGTTTTAATAGTTTGAAATATTTAAGACTTTCACAACTTCCAAAGTTCTGATCTATTGGTTAACTGTAGTTAATGCCTGTAGGTCTTTGGCTATTATGAAGACATAATAATAGGGTCTTGCATGTGGAATATAAGAATTTAGTATTTCTTCCCTCTGGATGTCAGAAGTGCAAGGTTGCATCAATCCAATAATAACACTACAGAGATTTTTAAAATCAACTTTCCATACTAAGTTTTGTTTTAGTGAGCTAACCATCTGAGGGGTTTTAGTAATTAAAAAAAAAAAAAAAGCCAGAGTGCAATTTAGTGCTTCCTTACACAGATCACTAGGCCTAGAACCTTTTCTTGATGACAGGTATTTGCCATACCTGTTGTCCTAAATAATTTGAGGGTTTATGCATTATAACACATGTTCCAATGTGGACGTGTCATAACAAGTCTAGAGGAGAGCCGTGAAGTTGATCCAAGGGCTGGAGCACCTTTCCTATGAGGACAGGCTGAGAGAGTTCTGGCTGTTCAACCTGGAGAAGAGAGGGCTCTGGGGAGATGTTATACCACCTTCCAGTACCTAAAGGGGCTACAAGGGAGCTGGATGGGGACTTTTCACAAGGGCATGTGGTGATAGGACAAGGGGAATGGCCTTAAGCTGGAGAAGGATTGGTCTAGATTAGGCACTATTAAGAAATTCTTCTCTGTGAGGGTGGTGAGATGCTAGAATAGGTTGCCCAGAGAAGCTGTGGAATCTCCATCCCTGGAGGTGTTCAAGGCCAGGCTGGATGGGGCTCTGAGTAACCTGGTTTAGTGGAAGGTTCCTTGCCCATGCTAGAGGTGTTGGAGCTGGATGGTCCTTTCCAAACCTAACCATTCTATGATTCTTGATCTTCCAATGGATTATTACATTATATCAATTGCATTTTTAATAATTGGGAAATATTAGGCCTAGTTAAAAATGCAGTCAAATTAGAGTAGCAGGTGAACATTCATAAAGGTTGATTATAAATAAGTAGTAGAGGCTTATATTTTCTCTGTATGTTTTTAATTATATGTGGAATCTGAAGTTGATCCTTGGTTGTTCCTTTTTCTGATTAAAGTAAGAGACAAGCATTTTCCTACTGGGTTGCAATTCAGTTACTTCTAAGCATATGTAACACTTTCTTGTCATACCTGAGAGGATCTTTGCAGGGGAGTATCAGAACTGAGATATAACCTTGCTCAGACTGCCTTCTGGAGTGGCAGCTTGAGGTCAGGCACCAGAGCAACTGAAACTGGTTTCTCTGCTTCCTAGTGCTGAAACTTCCTTCGATGGTTTTGCAAGGGAGTTGGGTTTTATTGGCCATGTTGCTGCAGACTTTTTTTTTTTTTGGACAAAATGAGTAGGGTTGCCGGCCCTGCCTCATTAAGAAAGTATTAAATCTAATTCTTAATTATTTACACAAACGTCTTGAACTGCTTGATGATTTCCATGTTAAATTTAGTTCTCTTGCTGGCATTATCTCTCAAATTAGTGTTTTCTTATATCTTGAAGAAATAGTTTGTTATTAAGTTTTACAGACTTGGTGTAACACTTTGTGTGCTGCAGGCTTTATTTGCTGTCTTCTTGAGTTCATTTATTCTGATTATTGCAGATATTTTATCTTCAGTATATGCTAATTACAGCCTGGTACAGTTGCTGTGGGCTTAGAGCACTTTGAGGCAGATACTTAACAGTTCATTCTGCGAAGCTGTAGAGACAATGCTGGTCAGTGGGAGAATGCTGCTGTCATGTGACACACTCAGCATTTCTGTCCTCGCTCTGGAAAACAGCCTAGTGTGCAGAACAGTTCGGGGAGGGCCAGCTTTAAAGATACTGAAAGAGCCAAAGAACCATCCTGCCAGCCAAACGAGGGGACTTGCTGTCATTCTCTGGTCCTTCTCTACTTGAAGTGGCTAGCTGTTGTCCCTTTCCTTCTGTTAGGATCCAGTTATTAAAAGATGCTTCTCCCCAAATGAAAGTGCCAAAGAGACCATATGCCAAAGTCAGTAGTATGGATTTTATTTGACAGTAAATATGAAGTAGAAAGAAATAGAAAGCGGGGATGGAGGGGTTCTTATTGCCATCTGTTCTTACCACAAGTTCCTATTGTGGTGGCTTATTTTAGGGGAATTTCCTTCTTTGATATTGTTTTGAGACAATTAAGTGCATTCTTTAACTCCTGACAACTTCCTTGTCACCAGTAGAGTGACAGGGAGCAAACTGACTGAAAACCACGCAAGACAGAAAATGGATAGCTTTGTGGCAACACTCATTAAAAATGAATCAAATTAAATTAGTCATAGAGGTTTGGTTGTTTGTTGGGTTTTTTCCAAATGATACCTTATAACTGTTTGTGATGTGGCAAACCCCGTGTAGTAATGCATTATTGTAATGTAATCAATATGTCCCAAATCATATTTGTGATGAAGAGGTCTGCTTCTTCGATATTGTTTTCTCTCAAGCAGTGTGGAACTGTTTTGGTGAGGAAATTAATTTGTCTGAAAAATAAAGCTAGTCTTATCTCTTAAAATATTCACAGCAGCATTCAATTCACAAATGCACCTTTTGTTTTTATCGGAAGGCATTTACAGACTTTAGAAAAGGTTTGATCCTTTCGTCCCCCTCCCTATTTACTGATGAATTGAAGATGGATTGATATTTTGAGATAACTTTGTAAGTAGCCTGATAAAATTACATTGGCTTTTTTTCCCCAATTAAATATCCTGGAATTAATGTTCATGAGGCTTTTACAGTTCACTTGATTTTACACTGATGTATCAATATCCAAAGTAAAATTGTTCAGGTTTCATACTTTCTTAATACTTAATACTTGTTTACCCTTTTTACCAATTTTGAATATGAAATACCGATATTTTCTGTGTTAGGGAGTCATTTGTACCGTTAAGCTTTACCCATTCTTATCTTTCAGAAGCACTGTTCAGCTCTGATAAGACACTCCCTTTCTGGATGGAGGCAGTTTCAGCTATTTGTTAACTCTGAAAGTTTAGCTGTGTTTGCTTTGAGGGCAGCCATTAAACCACCCTGTTAGCAAACCGACATTTGAGGGGGTGGGGTGTCACTGGTGTAAAAAGTTTTCATTTTCACATCTACCTATAACAGAATAAGTGGTTGAAAGGCTGATCAAACATCAAGCAATTGTAACTGCATTTTCATGGATGTTGTTGAAGGACAAAAAAAAGTTCTATATTCAGAATTTTAGTTTGTTTTGTTCATTGCATATGCCAGCATAGCCCCTCAGAGTTTAGTACTTTTTACATATTTTCAGAAAAACAAGGTTTAGAAGCATGAATTTCTTCAAAGGGAGAATCCTAGGCTTTTTGCAAACCCTTAATTTGACTTAATGCATTAAATATTAAAACTGTTTGTTTTCTGCTAAGTGGTTAACTCAGATATATGTGGTGTGGGGAGTCCAGCTGAGAGTCATGTCATGAGTTGTGAGACATCCCATGTTTTCTTATCAATGCTGCTATTATGGATAGAGCAGGTCTTATTAGTTCTTTAAGGATGTCTTCCATGTCTTTTCAAACTTGGAATCGTCCTATGGCAGACAGTTTCAAGTCCTTAAGCGCAACTCTTTTTGCCCTAAGCACACTAATATCCTGGCTGTGCACATTATTTGTTTTGGTCTGTCCCAACCAGTGCCCTGATTAACCATTAGGTGTTTAGTTGTTTTTCTCTCTTCCTGTATACTTTTTGAAGACAAAGTAACTAGAGAGAGAACAGAGGGTACTTCAGGAACACTTCCTGATCCTCAAAAAGTAGCTTTGGATATCAAGGAAACTGGATGCTGATATGGCATAGTAAAGACAGCATAGTAAATAAAGTGCACAGCAAACTCACATAGGTAGGCCTGCATTTTATTCCTGGGCAGAATACTTAGATTGCTGCAATTTTGGGCAATTTGACAATTTGTATGTAAAGATATGAACTATATTAGAATTGAGAAAGCTTTGTCCTGTACTTTAAGAACTTAAATGTAAGAACTTGTCCAGGTTTGCTCTGGACCATGCTCAGTCAAATTTTGAAGGCCTCCAAGGGTAGAGATACTGTGGTCTCCCTGAGAAACCTGTTCCAGTTCTTAACCAGTGATAAAACATCAATGCTTTGGGCCCAGTGGTCCAGCCAGTTTTTCAGCTTTGTTCTTCGTGCATTTCATACATAAGTGATTGCAAGGCTACTATAGGATAGAATCAAAAAAAGCCTTGGTGAAATACAGATAAATGGCATCCTCTGCTACCTGGCCAAAAATGGAAGAATGTAATTTCTAAGAAACATTTTATACTGAAAACCACACTGGCATGAGGAATATGAATCTGAATTTATCTTTTTTGAACTGAATACCTTGCTTTCCACTTACTTCTAATACTGTATGGAAGACTAAGTTCTGTGTTTGAGAATGAAAGTTCACAGTAGAATGAGGTGGTAGAAACTCCTGGAATGATCAAGAGAACAAACAACTGATGGGAGGAGGGAGTTGGGGGAGGACAGGGAAGAAAACACTTTGATTTAGCTTGGAGAAGTGGAATAGAAGATTAATATGAGTATGAGGAAGGAGCATGAAGAAATCTTGATAGAAGAGGAAACAGCATCAGTAGATTATAAATTAAACCAGGTTCTAAAAAAGAATAAACTTATGTCACTAATAAAGTTTCAAAACAGTGTTCTCAAGCCTGGCAGGGACAAAATGCTGGTTTTGAGGTATATCTCAACCAATTTCTCAATGAAGTTGTAGAAGATAGTTGCTAGTAAGCTTAGACATACATGACTTTAAGATTCTGTAACTTTTTTAAATCATGAAGTACATAATCTTGTCTACTGCAAAGCAGAAATAAAGCATGTCAACCTAAACCATAGGCATTCTATGGAAGGCTAGGTACAGTATCTGAACTGTTGCTGTATCTTAAGTTACTCATTTAAAGCCTTGTTTAGTGATAAGTGGATAACTTTGAGATAGTTTTTCGTGGTTTACTCACAGCATTTAGTATGGACTTTATAGTATAAGCTTTGGGTTTGCCAGGGTGGATTCCTTTTTGGTAATTTTTCTAAGGCTAGTTTGACATTTTTTGACATATGTATGATATTTGTCATTGCATACCAACGGTTTGCCATTACGCAGGCTTTTGTTCTCAAAACAGGTGGAATATGATAGTGTGCAACAGGTTCAACATGCCAAGAAGCTATTGTATTGCAACTGCTTGGACAGGCATTTGTTTCTCAAACAGGAAATGTGAGGCCACCCCCATGGCATGTGAAAAGATGTGTCAGGTCTCAGTCAATGAGCAAAAGGGTTCATACGCAGTTCCCAGGTGCAGGATGGTGACTGAGTATGCAGTTGACAGTTTGAAGGCCAAGTGGCATTGCCTGCAAAGCTTGTCTACTTTACACTGTGTGAAACAGCAACTATATAATGGTGTTAGGAATTTTGAGTTGTGGTTTGGGGTTTTTTTTGAGAATCTCTTTAAGTAAATACATATTTGTGGCTCATTTTAAGTTAACTACTGCCTTGCACGTGGTACAGGCTGAGCTTAAAGAAGGAACAAAGCTAAACGGTCCTCACATTCCTGCTTTTCAGGATTAAGTTCATAAATTGCTGGTGCAAACAATGTAATTTGCAATCAACTGTCATACCAAAAGGATAAAACTACATTATGTGTTTGAGTGAAATATTGTTAAAGCTTTGTATATAGCTGCTTGACTCCGAGAATGCACAAACCACTACCATTTACAACAATTTTCTTAATCTTTTTTAAGAAAACAGTAGAAAAATTATGAAAATAAATTGAGTGCTGGTAATTGCAGATTATTCAGTAATAAAATCAGATGTCACAAGTATTCCTTTTTCCTTGCCTTGCAGTTGCATGGGGTAGAGTGAAGCATCGCTGCTCAAGAGCCAGTCATGCGTGACTGTGGGCTCTGTACTCAGGACAGTGGCGAGTATCTGGCCAAACTCCTTGTAGTAGGGGCAGGTAGATGGGGAGCTGCTGGACTTGTGGTTGTCTTCCTTTGAACTGTGGTAGGCTCTAGAAGTTTTTAATACACTCTTACTACATGGGACATCCATTTAGTCTCTCCACCAGCTGTTTTAAGATGCTTTCATACAAATGATGATTTTGAGTTTTTCTCAAAATCACATTATTTGCTCGAGTTACATCAAAATGACTGTTGTAGTCCTTTAGCCAGCTTGTTGCACCAGAGCAGCATGTTCTGGAGCTTTCTGACTGAATATTGTGTATATACCTCCTGCCAAAGTGGAGATGCCATTTGGAGTGAATGTGTTGTCAGATGAGCAACTCCTGAATCTTTGGAAAGGAATAGAAAGTCCAAGATAAAGATACTGTGAGGTGGTATTGGGGTGTTATTGAACTGCAGTCCTGCTACATTGTCTCCAACTGTATCTTCACTGCCAGATAGAGTCAGAATTTACCGAGAAGCCTGAGATTTGCTTTTAGGCTTCATCCAGGAAAGCAAACCAGGTTCATGGGATTCATTAATCTGTGTGTAAAGAATGCTTGGGAGGACTTTGGGCTGAAGAGTTTAGGATAAGGCATGCAACTCAGATTGACTTTTAATTTAGCATCCTGATTTTGGTAACCTTGTGCACTCCTCTATCACTTCTGTATTTGTCCTAGAGCAGTGAGATCGGACTGCTAGTACCCTTACTGTTTCTTTTGTAATCTTGCTGTGTGTATTCATATGTCTAAAATCACCTATATGTGCATTGTCCTTGCAGAAACAAACATCTTTTAGCCCTTCTTGTTTGTTTGTTGTCATTGCACATTCTCCCTTCATTACTCTCCTCCAATTTTTTCTTTCATACCTTTTTACTTTTCTTCAACTGTCAGTGGAATTATTGTCTTCCTGTCTCCATATTCAGGTAGTGTCAGTGGCTGAGTATCACCGCAGGATCGATGCTCTAAATAGCGAAGAACTGCGCACACTCTGCAGACGTCTCCAGGTGCCCTCTTCAGTAGTTTAAACCCCATCTCCAGATACTAAAACATCTTTCTTTGTAGTGTCTTGGATCAGGGCAAGTCCCACACTGGGTGGGTTTGTCTTGTCTACAGCACTACAAGGATCCAGCAGAAAATTCCTTTGGTTTGGGTGTATTTAATTGTGCGATGCTATGGTAGAATCGGTAATTTTATGATGGAATTACTACTTCCACCTTTTTCACACAGGAATTTTCTGTTAGAATTTGAAAGTTTGTTCTCAGTGCTGCTTGACTTGCAGTGTTGTGTTTTAACTTCCACTTTAGACTGGTGTGTTGTGTTAGATAGAAGCTTTCCTAAAAAGAATGCAAAACAGGTGAAGAATCCAAAACCTTGTTGCATGGGTGTTTAATTTTATATAGGAATCTTTCATCAAGAATCTCACAGTACTTGGCAAGTATGAAGCTTCACAACTTCTGTGGAATAGGTAAGTATTTTTCCTATTATAAAAGCAGGTAACTGAGGCAGTTCTACATGGCAAAGGTCATACACACAAAACAGTACTTTGAAAGCAGTTTGGATTTTCGAAGGTCTGTGGATATGGACTGAAACATATTTGCATTCTCTTTAGGTGTTTCTTAGTTTTTTGACAGTTATAAAATTGTCTGATTTACACAGCAACTATTACTTACTGATGGAAAGCATAGCTTAAACCTTCTTAGAAGCATTGAGTACTTTGTAGTAATTGCCTGCTGAAACTATAAAAAGTTTTGTTCAGTTTTTTTCCCTTTGATCTTAGCTTTTTTACCTATTATGTAATTACACATAAACTCCCATTTTATTAGCTCTGTTGTTTGTTTACTAATCAGTAATTAATTGCTTTAAATTGGTTTTTAAGTAGTACAGTTACATGGATCAAAAATGAGCATGAACCACGAACCCAAAAGCTGCACTTCTGCTTCTATAGGAAAATTAGAAATTTGGGAAAAAACCAAAATTATTCCCTCTTGAAATGAGAACTATACAGTTTTTACAAGTGGTGGTGGAGAATCCCTGTATTAATATCCTGGAAGTGCAAGATCTCCTTCACAAATACCTTACACCTGGAATGTCCAAACTCAGGGTTTAGGCTGACTTAAAAAATCTGATGTGATGGGCTGCAGCCTGTAAACTGTCTGCTCTGAGGCCATTTGAGTGTTGTGGTCCCAAAAAGTTACTAATCTTGGAAGCCCCTGGAATCTGGCTGTCAGTCAGTCTGCTCTGTCAAAATTTGTTGCAAAATAAATCTAAGTTTTGAAGCTACACTGCCTTCTGTCTTTTGAACAGACACTGTCTTTGCTTCTACAAAGTGGGGTTCTTCCTAGAAAAAAAGTGCTTTACTGTAATAATAATAAAAAAGGCAAAATACCCAACAAAACAAAAACCAACCAAACAAGTAAAAACCCTCGAACAAAAAAACCAAAACTGAACGAAAACCCCACAGTGCCACACACCACTTGAGGTCAAATTATTCATGTTATGTTTTGCATGATTGCCTTTAATCAGAATCAAAGAATAACAAAGGGAATAAGCTTTCTGCTGTACAGTTGAACAATGCTGAACTTGTCTGGAATACAAGCAGTGGGATATAATGGATGAAAGGCATTTAAGGTGGAAAAGATTTAGACTATGAAATAACATTTTAGAGATAACACTATGATGCAACATGTAGGTCATCTTTTTATACATGAAGCTATATGGATAACTGCATAGTTTGTTTGTTACCTTCCACTGAAAAGAGGAAGGCATGAGCTTTTTGCTTGTTTGATACTTTAGGTTCACTTTTTCTTGAGTTGAGAATTAATACTGTAATTCAGTTATTGTGTGAATGTAGTTCAATACTTTGACTTTATAAGCCTATTTTTAAGTAGCTGGAGTTTATGATAGCAACTCTTTTTATAGTCCTTGAGGGAGAGAAAGGAGATGTGCTTTTTTTTTTTGGCTCGGGTGGCTGTATTTGTTTAAATATTCTGGTCTGTATTTCAGACTTTTCTTTTATTCTTCTTATTGAATAGTAAGTCACAAAGGCTTGGCGAAGTTTACTATGGTGATGTTGTGAAATACTGTGTCCTGTATGTTTAAAGTATGAGGGATGTGGCAAACTGGAGCTGGCATGTGTTTTTTGGCAGGTATTTTCTTGACATTTTCAGGATTCAGGCTTTAATTTGGATAGTCTGGCTTTCAGTGAAATTTTGTTTAGGCTGATAAATTATTCACATGCACTCATTCTTGTTAAGATTTCTTTTTTCTTGAGCAAATCTCTCAACATTTTAATAAGTCTTGCTGCAGTGGCTTATCTTGCTAACTTCCTTGCTTTGTCCTACTCTTCTGTCAGATTTCTCTATTCCTAGCAAGTTTTAAATATCCCTGCAGCAGGATTTATAGAAGGAAACCTTTTTGGATCTCAGCTATTCTAGTTATCAAGCCATGGCACTTTAATATGAAAGTGCCAGTGAATGTCAACTGGAGTAAGAAGTTGCCATGAACTGTATCTGATGAGGGATTTTGTGGCCTTCTGCCACCTCCACTAAATGTTATCTACAACAACTCAATAGAGTAGTTGTATAGCTCAGGTATTTTAAACTACTACAGGATTCTTGTGCATAGTGCATCTTTTCCAGACCTCAAAGCTTGCTGTGCAGCTTAAGTATTATTGCTGCTTTCTCTTCCCCACCCTCTCAGTTCTTTCTTCCTTGATTCCCATAAGTAGTCTGGCAGATCAGCTTGTGGAGCAGCAATATTCTGAAGGCTCCTCAAAATGTGACAGATATCTTTCCAGATGTCTTTTGCTTGTCTGAAAAATTTCATAGGTAGTCTAAAAGAGTATTGATTCTGAAGCTACTCAGAAATGTCAATGTTAAAGTTTTAATTCTTTTTCTTTCTGGGTTTTTTTAATTACACTTAGAAGGCTGTGTTAGTATGAAAATGCAAGAACTTTATAAGGTAACTTCTGAAAAGCATTTGAAGCCCCTCAGCTATGTATGAGAACTGTTTTTGTTGTTTTAGCATAAAACCATAGCTTTCTTCTCAGTAGGTGTCTGGTATTGTTGGTATAGAGTTGTGTACCAGCTTGCTGTCGGAAGCCGTGGCACTCTTGGTCAAATCGCATCTATCAGATTTCTGAACTTTCAAAGGACTTGCATAACTAACTTGATATAACTGCATGATTTTAAACCTGCAAAGTTTATCTTTCTTGCTTATAGAATGGCAAATACTTACTTTCTTGTTGTTCTTTTTGTAGATAACAACAAGAGAAGATATCAATTCAAAACAGGTAACAAATATCAAAACAGACCTGGAGCCTGAAGCATTCCGGCCAAATCTTAGCGATCCAAGTGAATTACTACAGCCAGAACAAATTGAAAAGGTATTAACTTAAATATGTCAATTTTTACTTTTCTACACTGATGTATCACAAATGGTATGACTGTAGTAAAAACACAGCAGCAGGAAGACCTTGTGTGATATTAGAGAAGAAAATAATTATGTATGTTAGAAAAGATGTTAAGGTCACAGAGCCTAATCATTAACCCAGCACTGCCCTGTCAACCACTAAACCATGTCCCTAAGTGCCACATCTTACACATCTTTTAAATACCTCCAGGGATGGTGACTCAACCCCTTCCCTGGGCAGCCCATTCCAATGCTTGACAACTCTTTGAGTGAAGAAGTTTTTCCTAATACCCAATCCAGACCTCAGCTGGCACAACTTGAGGACACTTTCTCTTGTCCTGTTACATGTTCCCTGAGAGAAAAGACAGACAACCGCCTCACTACAGTCTTCTTTCAGGTAGTTGTAGAGAGTGATGAGGTCTGTCTGATCCTCCTTTTCTCCAGACTAAACAACCCCAGCTGCCTCAGTTCTCTCTGCCCTTCTTTGGACACACCTCAATGTTTGCCTTGCAGTGAGGGGCCCAGAACAGCACACTACTCAAGGTGCAGCCTCACCAGTGCCCAGTACAGGGGTCAAGTCAGGATGCGATTCTTGGCCACATGGGGACATGCTGGCTCATGGTCTGCCATCTATCAGACAGCACCCTCATGTTGTTTTCCTCTGGGCCACTTTCCAGCTATTCTTTCTCTAGCCTTTAGCATTGCATGAGGTTGTTGTGACCCAAGTGCAGGAACCCAGCACTTTGCCTTATTNCCCAAGTGCAGGAACCCAGCACTTTGCCTTATTGAACCTCATTTAGTCCATCAATCCAGCCTGTCCAGATTCCTCTGCAGATTCTTCCAACTCCTGCTCAACTTGTTGTCACCTGCAAGCTGACTGAGGATGCACTCAATTCCCTCATCCAGATCATGGATAAAGATACTAAGCAGGACTTGCCCCACTACTGAGCCCTGGGGAACACCACTAGTGACCTGCCACCAACTGGATTTAACTCCATTCACCACCACTCTCTGGGCCCAGCCATCGAGAAGGTTTTTTGCACAGTGAATAGGGCACCTGTTTAAGCCATAAGCAGTCAGTTTCACCAGGAGAATGCTGTGGGAAATGCTGTCAAAGGCTTTACTGAAGTCCAGATAGACAGCATCCACAGCCTTTTGCTCATCCACCAGGTGGGTCACCTTGTCGTAGAAGATGATCAGGTTGGTCAAGAAGGGCCTACCTTTCACAAACCCATGCTGACCGGGCCTACTCCCTAGTTGTCCTGCACATGCTATGTGATGGTACACAGGATGATCTGTTCCTGGACCTTCCCAGACACCAAGGTCAAACTGACAGGCATTTAGTTCCTAGGATCCTCCTTATGGCCCATCTTGTTAATGGGCATCATATTTACTAACTGGGCCCTTCTCAGTTAGCCTGGATTACTGGCAAAGGATGAGAAGTGGCTCAGTGATCACTTCTGTCAGCTCTCTGTTTCCTTGGGTGGATTCCATCTGGCTCCATAGACCTGTGTGTGTGTCTAAGCAGAGCATGATTCATAGCTAAAATATTGTTGTGGGGTTTTTTAATCCTAACTTTTAATTCTAACACAATAGCACTACTTGTCTGTGTCTTTACCCTTCTTTCATTCTTCCTTGAAAGCATCTTGGCTTTCACTGCAGTTCTTGCTGTCCAGTCCAAAGTCATCTCATTATAAATGTGTTCATTGGAGTTTGGGATTAAAAGGCACAGGAACAGGACAGCAAACAGCATTTACCCTTCATCTCGTCACCTGCTGGCTTAAGTGATCTCGTTACCCAGTACTGAGGCATGGATGGGACATGCAGTATTGTTATACAACAATAATTGTATTTTTACTATCCTTGGATAAATTTCTTAGAGACCTTAACAAAGACGCGATCTTCAGTTGATAAATCATTCCTCTGTAGGTCACTGGTAAAGGTAGGAAAAGAAACTTGCGTGAGTGACCAAAAGTAGAAAATATACATGTGAAACTTCAGGTTTAGTCTTAGCTTTTCAGGCCACTTATAAGTAGTTCAGGAGAACAGAATCTGCTTTCGTTTACGTGTAATGTACTCTTAAATATAAACCATGTATTAAATAAAGGCTTGTAATTTTCTTGTTACTAGCTCACAAAGTCTCTTCCACCACGGACTATTGGCTATCCATGGACTCTTGTCTACAGTACTGCGAAGCATGGCATGAGCTTGAAGACTTTGTATCGAACAATGATGGGATTAGACACACCTGTGCTGTTGGTTATCAAAGACAGTGATGGACAGGTAGGAAAATGTTTGTGTGGAAGGAGGGGACTCTTTAACAAAAATGTTTGAGGGATATAAAGGAGTAGCTGGTACTTGGGTCCAATCATTGGTGATAAAATTGTGTGTATCAAACATGTTTTTTACCTTAGAAATGTTTCACTATTAAGCAACCCTCTGACACACTGCATGTTTAGGAAATAATTTAATGATGCGAGTTCACTGTTGTAATGCATGAGTCTCATAATACCCAGTTAAACAATTGAATTTTAATTTTTTTAATGCATTTATGGCACAAGAAATACGGTCTCTAAAACTTCTGGAAGATCTTGTTGAGTTGGAATGCCATTGCCAGCTGTGGCCAGTGCTTCTTGGCACATTCTGTGGCTGCAGCCAACATCTCTCTCCCATTCAAGGGTTGTAGTATCTCTGTTGCATTATTAATTTTTGTCCCTTGAGTGTCTGTAGTTGTGCTTTATTCTGCTTTGACTGGGGTATGAATTTCAGAAAGTAGATCATGTCTCACCATTTGAGTAGCAAACATCCTCTCAAGTATTCTAATAACAGGTGAACACTGCAGGCAGTATGAGACTTTTTTTATTCATTTTCTGTAATTTCTGTGCTCCCTTGTGGAAGCAAGTTACTGCTGTCATGAAAAGCTGACAGAACTACTCTAAAATCTGTAGCATTTGCTTCACTTATCCGTCTCAGTTTGGTAACACTGTTTTCAGGAAGCATGGGCTCATGTCATTCAGGGGGTCTGAAAACTGTTAAATGAGGGGTATATTTTCTTATTCAAGTCTCAACCTGATTTTTTTTTCCCCTTGTTTCTTGCCTCAGGGGTCCCTTAAAAAGACAAATCCCTTCTAAATTTCTGCTAGTAGAGGACTCTTTTTCCCAGAAGTTCTTTGAAAAGGAGCTTTTTCTTCATGTACTTTTTAATCTTGAAGATAAAAACTGTTGAATAAACTTGGCATGTCTAAAAAGACTCATCAGCCTCTTAAAAGTACTTCAGTAACTTTACTTCTCCAATTCCCTTATTGGCTTCTTAAGATAAACTAGTAAGATACCTGCTTCCCTATGCCTGATTATCTGATCCAGAAAGAAAATGCCCCTTTTCTGATAGAGGTGTCTTGTCATCGCTATGTAATATCGTTCTGTTGGTGAAAGTATTCATATTATCTTCTATATATGAGTATCTCAGCTTGCATGTTCAAAAAGTGTCATGGTTGCCCAGTCAAAACAGGGAGTTCATAGACATGTCATAACTTTTTATGAAGAAAATCTTGATGAATCTCATCTTACAGTCTCATGCCTAGAAATATGTATGAAAGTGTTCCTGTGACTTTTGGGTAAAGTAGCCACTGAACTTATATTTCAGTGTATTCCAAATCTTATCTCAGTTCCACTTCAGTGGGGGAAATCCTTGTCTATTTAGTGACTGGCTACAGAAGGAACAGTTCAGAGAATTTTTACTTGTGAATTGCTTTGACAGTGAGAGTGATGTTTTCAGCAGTTTTATCTCATGCTATTAATGAAAAGGCTGTTTGCATTTGATGACAGAAAATAAATTTATACTATCTTTCCGTTCAAAATCTATCAAAATTCAGCATAGTCTTTCTCCTTTTCACGCAAGAATCTACAGTCAATGAAAATAAGACATTGGCAGCCTACTATGCCCTTTCATAATTAGGGTAATTAATTTTGTCTAAGATGGTTTTTTTGAAAGAGGTTAATTTATCATAAATACCTTATATCTTTCTGACAGATAGTGTTATAAAACTGCTTTCCATGACTGGAAAAGAATCTGAGTACTTCTTTATAGGAGAATTTATCCAGAAATAGTTCACTGCAGTATGCTAAGATAAATATTATGTCCTTCCAGAATGTGTTTTAAGAGAACAAGTGTTTATTCATATCTTATGTTCCAAGGTCACTAACTTTTCACCAGTTATCTAGTTCAGAGAAGATCCTAAATGAGTTTCAGCTTTTTTGAAGAATTACTGAAATAATGACAAAATGGTTTCTTGATGTTTGCTGAGCATACCTCATCGATCCTCTTTAGCATTCTTTGTTCTGCCCAGTTTGTAGCTTCTGTGTTAATAAAAGATACTGGGTTTGTAATATCCTTGGTTGAGGTGCTTTTAAACTAGAATTAATTTATTTCCTGCAGAGTTTCCTCTCAGGCATTGTTTTGTCCATGTTTATGAAGATTCCTTTTTTTCTTATATTGATAATAGGTTATGTAAGGAGCAAGTGTACCTTGTAATTTTTCATATTATGTTTCATTAAAGGCTGCTAAGCCTCACCGCATTGAATTTTTACTCCAAAATCAGAAATTTTACTTAAATAGCTATTTTAAAAAAAAACAGCCAAACTAAAGCTTTAATTGTGTAAGAGCTGAATATTGCCTAGTTGGAACTTAGAATCTAAAACCACCTAAATTGCCTCCTCCACTCAATTCTTGGAGTTCCTCTAATAAAGGTGTCCTTGAAATCTATAGGTGTCTCTTACAATTGTTAGGGACTGTGTCTGTCTATTTGTATGTGCTTCTGTTACTGAAGACACCAAGGTCTACCCTGACAGCCATTTAAAAAGAAATTGACACTTGTTTAGTGACTCATGTTCAGGAGTTAAGTGGTGGTTTAGAAGTGGAATTAATGCAGTTAACCATCCCAAGGACTCATTCTTCAGATTGTATTATATACACTGCAGAAGTGTCAGACATGGAGCCTAGGACTTGGGAATTTGTTACCCACCCTAACAATTAGCCACAACAATCTGGTCTCTGTGGTGGGTTCACCTTGGCTGAATGCCAGGTGCCCACCCAGCTGCTCTATCACTCCACTTACCAGCCAGACAAGGGAGAGAATAAGGTGGAAACAAAACACAAACAAACAAAAAAAACCCACCCCAAAAAACCAACACAAATCGTGGGTTTTGATAAGGCAGTTTATATTTATACAAAAAGCAGAAGCAGCGGGCACAAAGCAGAAGCAGCAATTAATCTCTACTGCCCATGTGCAGCGATGGTCAGCCATGTCTCTGGGAAGCAGGGCGCCTATGCATGTGTCAGATGTTAGCAGGCAACCATTGGAGAATGAATGCCTGCCCTTCCTGCTCCTTGAGTCAGCTTTTATATCTGGGTTGACATCATATGGTATGGAATAATATCCCCTTGGTCAGTGCAGGTCAGCTGCCCTATTTGTGTCCCCTCCCAGGGTCTTGCCCTGTGAACAGCGCTGTGCTCAGCAGTAGCCAAAACATGGGTGTGTTATGAACACCAATGCAGAGCACAGCACTGTGAGGGCTCCTACGGGGAAACAAATTCTGGCTCAGCCAGACCCACCACAATCTCCACTCCTTATTCCATACCATTTGCGTCATGCCCAGATCCTGTATCTGCCTATTTCCTGTGCTTTTGCAGATCTTGTTTTTAGAGCTGTCTTCTACCCTTCCAGCTCTTGAGCTTCATTCTGTCAAGATGGATACTCAGGGCAGGGGAAGCAGTGGGTCGTTGGGCACCAGTATCAGCTTGGCTCAGGTCTTCCTTGTCCTGTGGCTCATTTCCTGTAACATACAACTCAGAATACAAATTATCTTTCGCCCAAGATTAAATCTCCTTGAGGCACACACTGGGTCTCTCCAACTTCCCTATTATCCACCAGGTACCTCCTTGTCCCCAAGCAAAGACAGTCCCCTGAATGGGTTTGCCTTTGCTCAAGGCAGGGTTAATCCAAACTGCCTTCCCTCCACAGGGACTTTGTCTCCATCCACAGTGTGAAGGGACACTCTGATTGGGCAGGGCCAGCTCCATTGACAGAGCCTCTAGTGTTGACCAGCCAGTGTAGCCTTTGCTAGGTGCTGGTCCCAGTTCTTTAAAAGTCCCCCCCACCCAATGTAGTGACATTTTGTTCTTATAAAGGCAATACGAAGAAATACAGAAGCTTCCTCACATTATTACTATTGTAAGTGCTATGACTTAAGGAAGTTCGGTATGCAAGTCGTACCTTTTGTCTGCTCTGTGACAATGGAGTCTTAACAGTGACATTTAAATGGACAGTACTACCTGCATCAAATAATTGTTTGCAGTTGTGCACTCTTCTTAAAAATTGAGTTTCTTGGAAGAGATTAATGCTTGAATTTCACAAAACATGAGCATATACTGGCTCATGTTTAGCCTTTCATCCACAAGAACCCCCAGGTGCTCCACTGCAGGGCTACTCTCAGGTTAGTTCAGCTCCAAGTCTGTGCTTAAGTTTGGGATTGCCCTGACCCAGGTACAGGACTTTCCACTTGTTGAACTTCATGAGGTTCACATGGGCCCAGTTCTCACGTTTGTCCAAGTCCCTGTCTTGTTAAAATCTGTCTCTGTAAGACAGGGTAACCATTGCTTACCTGTTACTTTGACTGGAGTGAATAAATTACATGAAAAATAACAACTCAGTTACAGCTAAGAACTTGCTGAAAATAAACCAGTTGAAGTAGAATAGGAGCTATTTAAGAAAGAGCAGGACCTTTTGATCTGAAATTTTAAATATGTGTACATTGTTTCTGAGGCTTTTCTGAGCTTAGTTTTTATCAATTAGTATGGTTTTTCTTGCTGTGTTGAGAAAGAGTTCTCTTACCTTTTTATTGTACCATGAAGCACAATACCCATATCCCAATGCACTCAGAACCATGGTAAGTGTAAGGCTCATCCTGTAATGAATTTCAAATCTGGCAACATTTACAACCTAATTTGCTTATCTTCCTATCATTAAGTTTCAGACAGTGTGTAGCTTCTCTGAAGTTTTTCTTGCTCTTATGTATTCTTTCTACAGGTTTTTGGTGCACTAGCTTCTGAACCATTTAAAGTGAGTGATGGCTTTTATGGCACTGGGGAGACATTTATGTTCACTTTTTCTCCAGAGTTTGAGGTAAGTAGTAATAACATTGCTTCCCTCCCTCCTGCCCACCCCCACCATGTGCATTATCCTAAAATACTTACTGAATAAATCTAACAGTAAATCTGAAAAATACTATGGGTTGGCCAAAAAAAGTCATCATAACGGTTTGTCCACAAGTGAAAAGTACATTTGTACTGTTTGCGTAGTGAAAACATACTCAACCTGATTCTTGCATTGTACTGAAGATTTTTCTACTATTCTAAAGTCTTCCAGGTGTCTGTCTAAGAATTAGTCCTTTTAAAGGGCATATAATCTAACCTAAGCATATTTCCATTATATAGACGTTTCAGTGCTCAAAGATGACCTGTTTTGGAACAGTCCTATTTTAATTAGTATAAAACCTAAGAGACTCTTTGTCTGCATATATCTGTTTCCTAAATTTTCCGTGTAAGCTTGGTAACGTCATTAAACTGGCCCCTAGCCATCTATACTCTGTCTTTACTGGTACTTGGTTTCTCTTCCACCCAAACAAAAAGTTCAGATATTTTTGCTTGCTAATCTGTTTTTGGGTTGTTTTTTTGGTTTTTTCTGCTTAGGTTTTCAAATGGACAGGAGACAATATGTTTTTCATTAAAGGAGATATGGACTCCCTTGCTTTTGGTGGAGGAGGGTAAGTTATGATTAGTCTGTTAAAAGTGTTTGTCTGCATACCTTTGAGGAGAAAAATTGGAACTGACCTCAGTTTGATATCTCAGGACTCCACAGTTATCAGCCAAGAAAACTTTAGTTTATCAGGTGTTTACCTGCCAATGTTGAAGAAACTTAAACAGGAAGGTTGTCTTAAGCATAGTGTGGCATGCAGTTTCTGCCGTGCAAGGTTATGATGTCTTCTGTGCTCAACCTGTGGGTGTGCCTTGCTGTATTCAGCATGGACACAAGATACTATGATTCTGAAAGTATGTAAATGTGAAAATTACATGTAAGTAGAAAAGGCCTGAGTTGAAATGGAACTGTCCTTGTATATGCCAAAAATTATACATTGTCTCACCCCATTTCTGCCCCCCTTGCCCCATGAAAGTGCCTAAGCTTCTGAGATGTTACTCTTATTTTTATCAGCATGCTTATTCCCTCAATCTTTTGTTTTACTACATTGTCTGTCTTGCAGAGGAGAGTTTGCTCTTTGGCTCGATGGTGATCTCTACCATGGAAGAAGTCATTCATGTAAAACATTTGGGAATCACACACTTTCTAAGCGAGAAGACTTCATTATTCAAGACATAGAAATATGGGGTTTTGAATGAGTGTTTAACTATTTCTACGGGTTATTGTCCCAAACCTGATGTGAATCAGTGCAGCTTAAAAATCTCTAGAAGCAATATAAAGCATTTTACTTCTCTGATTTTTTTTTTTTCAAAGTTCTTAGTGTGGCCATTAGTTATTAGTTATTATTTTTAAACAGCAGACTTTTTTTCATGCTCACATCTGTAATATACCGTCATACTTTTTCTAAGCTGTGGACACTTTTACAAAATATTGACCATGCAGACTAAAAATTAACATGAGTTACTTTGAGCCTTGCAGTCGACAAAGTTCTTCTCCATATTAGAATTGCCTCCCAGGTTTCCCACACACACCTTTCTGCAATTCTGCTAGGGGGCTGCTTCATTGAATATAGGTTATTATTTTTGTATTCATATTGTCTATGAATGAAGTAGCCCTCTTGTGAACCTCTAAGAAAGCTGTGTGTGGGTATCTGACAGCAGCAAAATTGTTCCAGACCAATGATGGGTTATTCGTGTGGTGCCACAAATGGATGAGAAGCCGAGCATTCCTACTGAACACATCCCCGTACCCATGTCGTGAAGTTAGAAGATATCCAAAGTCAACAGTGCCACTCATCTTGCTTATTGTTCATCTTTAGAAACAAGTCAGTTAATGTGTTCTAGCTGCATGCTGATTGTATTTAAAGAGTGTTTTGCACATGCTGTTAATGATCTGCAGGTTTGGGACAAATACTGACAGTATTGAGCTACATGGCAAGGACATAGCAAGAGAATGTAAGAATATTCCACAAAATTAAAAGACTAAAGCAAGAAAAACTCAGTGAATAATTTGTAGCTATAGTAGGGCATTAAAAGTACAGAAACAGATGCATTTTTCTTCAACATAAGGTGTCAGATATATACTGTTATACTGTTGTAGCCGTGTAGCACATCAGCTCCAAGAATATAGCTTATTCCTGTCCAAAGAAAAAAATACTTGTGATGTTTTTGAGTGGGTCTATGTTGTAAATTTACAATTAGCACCAGCTCTGATTAAAATGACATAATGTATTATAGGTAGACAATATTGTAATTCAGTAGACTTGTGGAATATGCAAACTTACTGTCATGTGACCTCAAAACAAAAAAAAACAAAAATGACAGGCTAGAATACAGTTCCAGTAGCTCTCGTCCACTTTTGTAGGAAAATTGATAAGCCAATGTGGCAATAACAGCTCAACAAAATTGTTTGTTTCAAAGCTTTTATTCTATGTTCTGCAAAAAAAAAAAAAAAAAACACAAAAAAAGTAACAAAAAAATTGCTGTTAAGTGTGACAGTGACTGACTTTGTGCTGAAATTTCAGCTATTTCAGATGAACATTGTATATTATCTTGTAAATTGTTTAAAGTAGTTTTGTTATTATAGAAAAGTGTTGATTGACGGGTTGCTTATAGCACTTTATTCTAGAAATGGAATAAAAGCCAAATGAGTTGGCTTAAGTAGACGTAGTTGTATATTATTTCAAAATATTTACATCTCTGCAAAGTTTAGAACAAAAACCAACTTATTTGAAGACAGCTTACTGCTATGGGAATGAGAAAGGGCAGATGTTTCATCTATAATATGCTAATGCTCAATATGAATAGAAAAACAGGGCTTTGTTTCCTGTCTCTATGTATAGCTCTTTATCCTTATTAGAACTTAGTACAATGTGTAGAGTAAATGTTTACAAAATAAGGAACTGTAAATAAATTGAAATGGCTTTTCTCCCCTTTGGTCTTCCACAGCAGTATTATTGTCTTTGTGGAGTTATGACTGATTATTACAACAACAACAAAAAAATCCTGTAATGGATTTTAACTACTATAAGCTCACAGTGATGTATAGCAAATAAATCTAAATATATGTAAAAACAAACTTGACTCGAAGTTTATTTAGAAGTTGGAGTTTACCTAGAAGGACCAATACGTTTTTTTGCTGTTCATATAATAACTGAATATTTATGATGCCTTTGCTTTCCTTCTTGACATTTTTTCGACTTTTAAAGCCCAGTGGGAAGTGATGAGAGTGAAATACACTCTCTTGAGCCATTTTTAAGAGGAGGGTGGGGGAATGTCTCAGATCATCCTTGCTGACAAAGCCCTTTATCTCAAGTGCTTAGTCGTCTATCCTAAGGTCATATTGCAAATAAAGCCTATTTTAGATTTTTAAAGGCTAATGTGAAGAATTTTATAAAGAGTTACAATTTGAAGAATTAAATGAAAGCACAGAAAAATCTTCAGAAGCAGAATGTTTCCAAGTACTGGACTAGTCTTGGAAAGGCACATGGAAATAAAAAAAAGGGGAAATAAAGAGTACTGTATAGAAAGCAGTACAGTAGCAATCATGCTTGTAAAATACTGAATTAGTTACAGAATAGAAGGACATTTGACTTAAAGCATAAAATGGCTGTGGCAACACTTAGTGATGTGACTAGCTCTGTAAAGGCTCTATGGAGAGAAATGCATATCTACCAATGAAAGGCCATAAATTTTATTAGGCAGAAGTGTAATTAACTTCTGTATGACACGTATAAAAGATTGTCTAGATGAGATCAATTACACTGTCTTATGTACTTCCTGCCTGTGAGGGCAGAAACCAGCAACAAGGAGCCTGGCCAAGATACCTGCAAAGCCTTGGACAAATACCCGAAGGCAGGAAGCCTTCCAAGGACAATAAGAACTGATCCCTTATCCCATCTGCAGACATCAACCCATCTGCAGACCTCCAAGGACTATTTGCATTTGACAAGATTTGTGGTTTCTGTGTATTCCCTACCTTGTACCCAAAACCTGTTTGGCAAGACCTATTGTTCCCCTCCACCTTGTGTCCATGAATAATGGATGAATGTCTCCTGCTCTGTTTTCACTTAGTTAACATAATGTATTCTCTGGATTAGCTTAGCTCGCCCCTTCTTTAGCATAACCCAACCTTCTAATTAACACCAAACCTATATTATACTGAATACTTTTGAATAAAGTGTCTTTGTCTTCCCCCTGGGACAGAGACCGTAGATATTGACCGTAACACCCGCCTTCAATTCAATATGAATTTCCTGGCAAGTTTTCCTTCTGTGGTTGTCAAGACTTGGGGTTTAACGTGTGCTGAAGGCTTATGAGATTAATTTTCAGGAGTTCAATGCTGGAAGACTGTGTCTCAGCATACAGTACTTGGATGGATTCACAGAGTAGCTTGTTGTTTTGCTTGGATACCTGGGATTGTTAACATATCTTCTGGCTCTATATCCTATCTGTGTTTGCTTGCTGCTTTTGTGTAATCTACAGAAGATCATGTGATAATCTCATACAGTTTATGCTTGCATCCTCCTGCCTACCAGTATACATTGCATTAGTTTCGGAGGG
>VWZG01012854.1:365699-434780 GCA_013396735.1 Grallaria varia | reverse complement strand
GGGGGGGGGGTTTGTACAGGAGTTAGCATGTCTGCATAAAATCCACTCTTTGAAGATGAGTAAAAGCATTGTTGCCTTCAAATAAAAAAAATAATATTGTATTCCTCATTCAACCCTTGAATCATAAATCTCACTTTTACGTTCTTCCTTTGTAACTGAACAGATGTCATCAGGGTATTTTACTGTTGTCACAGCAGTAAGGAGCTCAGTTAAGGAAAAAAACCTCTACTCTTTGTCTCTATGAGAGTACACGCTACTGCATTGAAATAGGGCTACACTGTGGTACTGGAGCAGAGCAAGGGAGAGTCCAGCTGAGTGAATGGTGTACCCTTGGTGTAGCATGTGCAAACCAAAGTGGTCCTGGAGGCTGTCTCGCTGCAGAATTGCCAATGCCAGCTTTGCTTTCTGCTGTCCTGCTTATCTGACAGGCTTTGTAAATAATTTTTGGCTTTCTGTTGTAGTTGCACTCTTAGCAGTACAAATGCTATTGAGTACTAAACTACTTTCAATGTGCCCTGTGGTGTCAGAAAGTGGCTTTAGTTGAGATACTGGGTATGGTGTAGTGTATGCACAGCAGCTGGATTGGCTGTGGGAGCAGAGCTTACCAGTATTTGTTCTGTAATCAGTGACGATTGAGCACGTCTCTACAAATATTATACCCTCCACTACAGCTAATTTTATTTCAATAACCTTTCCCTGTTTTAAAAATTATCTATAATACTGAACCCAGGCTGTACAGAAACTTCTAAAGAAGGAATTATTGCTGTGAGCAGGGAGCTGATTTCTACTAGCTCAGATTCACATCCATGTGCTTCAAGCCACTGCAGCAACTTGACTAAATACAAAGTGTGAAAGATTTATTTGTTTTGAGACAAATTCTATGCTATTGCCTAAGCATGCTTAAGCATGAATGTACGTTCATGTTATGAAAACTACTTCAGTTCCTGCAATATAAGAGATGTGCTTTTGAGTACCAAGGAAGTGCGCTTGCTCTCCTAGAAATCTATTCAACCCTTGCAGAAACAACACTCACCTGAGACAGAAAAGTGCTTGAACATAAGCCAGCAGTGTACCCAGGTGGCCAAGAAGGCCAATGCCATGCTGGATTGTATTAGAAACAAAGTGTGGTCTCACCTGTGCTACAGGGGTACACGCTTTGAATCCTGTGTTCAGTTGTGAGCCCCTCACTACCAAGAAGAACATTGAGGTGGTGGAAGGTGTCCAGAGAAGGGCAGTGGAGCTGAGGAAGAATCTGGAGCACAAATGTTATGAGGGGCACCTGGGGCTGTTTAGCCTGGAGAAAAGGAGCCTCAGAGGGACTTTCTCACTTTCTATGACTGTGAAAGGATGTTGTTGTGAGGTGGGGTTTGGTCTTTTTGCTCAAGTAACAAGCAGTGTGATAAGGGGACATGGCCCCAAGTTGAACCAGGGAGGTTTAGCTTGGATATTAGGAAAAATTTCTTCACAGAATATTTGTCAAGCATTGGATGAGGTTCCCCATAGAAGTGGTTGAGTCACCACTCCTCAAGGGATTTAAAATGTGTGGAATAGGCACTTAAGGATATATTTTTTCTGGTATTCTATGTTCTCATAGCTAAATGAAATGTTGAAATTCAGGGACTACCACTGGTCTGTTCTGTTGCTGAATGCTTTTGAATAAAACTTACAGACTTTCAGGTCTCTCTGCTGTGTTCCATAAAGGAGAAAAGGGAAAGGTTTCCCATCTCTTCTGTCACTGAACAACATACAGTTCAGCTGAGAAGTCTGCTGTGTAGTTTAGTCTGTCCTTGCCTCTCTTGCCCTCTGTACTAATGGAGGCATTATATGGAACTGTTGAAGCATAGTCTTGACCGCAGTGACTTCTGGTGGGCGTACAGGAGCATGCAGAAAAATTAAATGCCAACAATCAGTTGCTTGCATTCAGCTCTTGGTGTTAGGTATACATACTAGCCCTTTCTGGGTTTCTACCGAAGGTGTGCAACAAGGCAGAGATGGTTCTTACGTGAATGAAAATTGTTGGCAAAAATTTCTGCCTTCCTTTCAGGTAATGATTCCTTCATCAGAGGCAACACTCAGTGAGCAGATAAAGTAGAAGAGGCCCTCCATACATCCATGTTCCTGTCAAACAGGTAGGAAGAAATTGAAAAATGTCAGGGTAAATTAAGTTTCTACAGTCTACTTCATTGGCTCAAGATCTAAGCCAGGAAGGGTTTTTTTGATTCCTACTTCAGCAGTACGTGCCTAGTTGTACTCCAGTTGTTTCCCTACAGGTGAGTGGTAGGTGGCATAGACTTTGTATCAATGCACAAGCTCTTATTATATGCTATAAATGTGCATAATATTGAAAGTTGCCACTTACTGATTTTGGTACAGTTTGAGTGTTTCAGTACAAAAGTATATCACACCAAATGTGTTGAGTGGGTGAATGAAAGCAGATATGTATGATTCCTCATACAGTGATGAGGTGTTCTTGGGGTTTAACTCACACGTGAACATTACACTGAAAGACCAGTGGTGAGCTGTATCTCTGCTGTGGTTTCCTGTGATAGGTTGAGAATTCTTATGAGCAGCAATATGTAATTCACTTAACACTTAAGTGCCTTTAGTGTGTATTCTTTGTACAGGTATTTTATATAGAGGCTGTTTCCATGTACCCTGAAATCTCTTTCTGGAGCTTTGGACAGAGAAACCTTTACAGAGAAATGTTTTAAGAGCCTGTGGAAAAGAGAATGCACTTATATTTTGAAACAACTTACTGATATTTCATTTCACAGACTATACACATATATTTATTTTCAAGTGTGTGCGACAATAACCAAGAAATAATTAAGGAAATTATTTATAATTCATATATTCTCTTGACAACAAAATTTCATCAAGACAATTTAGACATCTGTGAAGGTCATTATATAAAGACTATATAAAGAATAAGTTAAGAACATGCAGGTCAAAATTATGATATGTAAGTACTACACTTAGAAGTCAGTTCTGTAGAATAACGAGTAGTCTGAAAGGTCTCAAGAAAACATTGTTAAATAAGTTCCACTTAATCCATCTTATAATTAATTCTTTCTTGCTTAGAGTCACAACATATAACTATGCCTAAAATATTAATGATTTACACAGACTCACAACAGACATAGTAGTCAGTTCTTGTGTCACTAATTTATAAAGTACTTGATTTGTATTCACTGTATACACTTCATTTGTATATTGGAGCATCCAACTGGAGTACTGTAGTCAGCAATATTTGGTTTATGAGAGAGACAAGATGTTTATACTCTTTCCTTCTAAGACAATATTTGCTCTTCCAGTGTGAAAGAATTTTATGGGGGAAAAAAACCCACTTCTTTTTCATTATGCAAATTACTTGCCCAGACATCTTGATCTGAAACAAATGCTTTTCATGTGTAGTGCACACATTTTCACTAGGACAGCTATTTTTACGGTAGCAGAGAAACAGGGATCTCTCTAATCCAGTAATTATTAGAGACCTTACAGACATCTCAGATTCATGAATAATGCAAACAATTTTAAGACCTAGAAGTATTAGCTCATTAGCATTTACTCCTCTTCAGCACCACCTGTACTGAAATATATTATTTCAGTGACATTGAAACAGCAAATTCTGTAAAATTAGTTCAATGTTTCTGTGTAATATGAAATAATATTTTCCTTAAAGTTATGAATGTTATTTATCTTTTTTCACAGAGGTACATTTCAATGGAATATGATGATATTGGTCACTTTTTTGCTATACTCAAAAGTACAAGTACCTGGCTTGTTTTTATGTATTACACATTATTTTTTCCAGTATTTATAAAACTGTATCAACATAGATGATCAGATGATGCATTGCACAATGTTGCATAGGAGGTATTTTCTAAGCTGCTATCTAGTCAAAACTTTTTTCTTAATTACATTTCAACATCTATAATTCTAAATATGAAACTATCTAATAAATTAGTTATATAAATACAATAAATATATAAAACCCCATTTATAAAAAGAAGGATTTTGTATATATATAGGAGAAAGGTAGTTGCCACAAGAAAATACTGCAGTAGTAGTTGCATATCGTGCTAGTTAAGAAAACAAATGTGATATTCAAATAAAATAATTTTCCATATGTTTAAATAAATTAATTAGGAAATACATGGACAAGATCACTTTCACAAATCAAAAACTTGGCCTGAGTTTATATTATTATTCAACTCCTTATCTGGCATGTTTCATATTCTTGATGTCCCAGTATAAATAATTGGGAAGATCTTGAATGTAAGAAGTAGAAATTGGAATTAATTTTTAGCTATTTATATTGCTATGGCCTTTTTTCTCTTTATTTTTCATGTAGTAATTTACTTCAGTGTCCTCCAAGCCCTTCTGGTACAGAGTAAAATGCATTTGGATGCTTGGGTTACCATGCACTAGTTATAAAATAGAAAAATGCTGATTGCCTTTTCTATCTGGGTGAACAGAAGGAAACTTGTATTCAAAATGTGCTAATACTAATAGCAAGGAAGAAGGGGAGAAAAGTTTTCCAAAAGTTGTTCTGATTTGCTTATTTTAATAAAGTAATTATGACTTTGTCATCCCTTCCTTGCCATAACATTTCTCCCTCAAAGTCCACCAGCCCATGTTTCCTGGCTCTCATCAGAATCCCAACAACCTTATCTGAAATCCGAACGTATCTCTCGAAGAGTTCCCCAAAAGTAACTTGGATCCTGCCATCGGGCCGTGGCTTAGCCATGGATTCAATGATGAAGCACATGTCCCTGATCTCCCGATGGATATGCGCCTCGGCTCTCTTGGCTCTTTCAGCGGTTTTTGTTCCTTCCTTTGGATGGCCGTATCCTTCATCTCCTTTCTGCAGGCGCATGGACATGGCCAGCTTGTGGTCAAATTCCTCGCTGAAGGGGTTTAGTTTCTGCGTTATGATGTGCTGGTCGGCCCATTCCTGCCACCTGTCCTTCAGGCTGTGGACAGCGCTGTGCTTCCTGCGGGAGCTGGTGCGCGCCTCTGCGCTCAGCCTGCTTGCGCTGAGGGAAAACAAAAGGCATTGGAGATTCTCATGTAATGATAGTTCAGTGGCTCAGATCTGCCGCTGATCTCTGCGCTTAAGTGGGTGGCTGTGCTTTCCCGGACGCGACGGGAGCCACCAGGTGGCACGAGTCCGCCGCTTCTCAAGCACTTCGTTCTTTGGGGGCTCTTAGCCCGCGTTCAGCTTGCGCTCAAACGCGAATCCGCTGCCCTCAGCTTTACCCCGCCACTCTCCAGCCCTGATTTGAGCCCGTTTTGACTAACTTGTTTCCCGAAATGACTGAATTCTGTATGGGAGCAAAACAGTATGTTGCTAATTATCTGCGCTTTCTGTACTTCTGGTCAGTGATGCAGCTCCCCCGTTTCTGCGCGCCTGGCCAAGCCTGAAATCTGCCCGCCCCGACGTTAGAGATGGCAGGAACTCTAAGTGTGTGGTCTGGGTCCTGCACTGTTCTTGGCTGAAAAATAGAGGGTAGGGTCTAGAAAAATCCATCCTCTGTAATAGATGTCAGTAATTACAGCAGAAACAACGAGCTAATAGAGTGTGGTAGCTCTGCCTATGCTTCTATATTTGAAGTATGGTTCTGACTAAGTACCGAAGTCCAAAATTTACATTTCCATGGGCACGGTAACAACCTGAAAGAAACTTAAGGCTACTGCAATCAGTGTCAAGGTCAAAGGATGAAGAAAGTTATTCAGAAGGGTTTTTTTGGTTTTGTTTTTGTGTTTGTTTTTTTGGGGGGAGAAGGGGGTGTTTTTTGGTGGGTTTTTTGGGGTGAGTATAGCAACATCATAGTGCTGGATGGCTCCAGGCAGACAAGCTGTTGATTCTCTTTCCTCTAGTGGCCAATCTCACGTGTTGTGGGGGAGTTACAGCTGGTCTGAGCTCGTCTTTGTGCTGTCCACATCCTGTCATTGTGTCTGTACAGCGCCCAGCTAGGGACTGTGCTGTGGCTCTGCCAAAGTAATTTGTTTTCTAATATTTCTAGTCCCCAAAAGGCTGCTCTGAAACCTCCTCAGTAACTTCAGCTGAATATTAGCAGTAACACCAGAGAATCAAAATACACTTTAAAAAAACGTAGAGAGGACTGCAGAGTTGCAGAAAATTCTGTTTCCCTGCCGTTTGGACAAACCTTTGTTTTCTACTAAGCTGGTTGAAAGAGAGAATAGGATTCACAGAGATGCCTCGAGTTCAGATCAGTGCACCAGAAAGGTGTCACTACTGGGCAGTGCTATAATGGTAGAGCAAGAAGTGCAGGCACTTAGTGCCAGGGATAGAGGAAGAACTGGGAGCCAGTGCACTTTATTAGCTGTGGAATTGCCATAAGTTTGACTCAGCTGTATTGAGAAACTGTGTTTAAAGAGTTCCAAAATACTTTTCTCCATCAATTTGCTGAAAAACATCAAAAGAATTGAACATACAGAGTTGCCAAGTAAATGCACCTTTCTTCTGTGGTGTGACTGCAGAGCATCATGAGAGTAGGCAGTGTGCCAGGGAAAAAACCCCTAAGTGAATCAAAATTGCCTTGAAGAAGTGACGCCAACAGTGTCCATGAAGCTGATGAGTACATATCATTGTGAAAGGCTTATCCTTCAGCTGTAGCCAGCTGCTGCCCTTTCTCTCTGAGGGCCATGAGCTCTGAGAAAGTCCTAGAGCTTCAATTCCCCAGGCTGAGTGGAAAGAAGACAGTGAGGGAGATAGCAGGAGGCTGTAAAGTCTTTGTTGCTTGCTTTAATTTAACAGTCTAGAATGTATTCCCTCCTTTTCCTACAGAAACCTTTAATTTTCTTTCCTAGCAGAATACTATTATCACCTTCCTCATCCGAATTCTCTTCTCAGCAGTTGAGAAAACCATCATCTTTTCTATCCTTTTGCTATTATTGTGCTCAATGTAGGTTTGAAAAAAGTCTTACTAACTTTTTATAATGCATTTTCTAATTTAACCATTTCTGGTGACTGAAGTGGAATCTTTGCCATTGTTTAGCTTAACAGGGAACTGTGTACACATAGAAGCATCTTTTTCATGTTCCTACCACACTTACACAAAGGATTGTGGATCCAAAATGAAGGTTATGAATGTTAACCCACTGTGAGATCTGCTTTACCCATAACAAGCAACTAAGTCAACCCATTAACTGGAATGATCATCCTAAATGCATTCTGACCTTCTAGGAGGATGTCCCATATTCTCTCTGATTCTGTAGGGGAAAGGCATGGATCCCTTTTTAGTGTTTTGAGTTTTATATCCTTTTTGTTGCATCCCTTTGGGTCCTAAGCAGGATTGACATAGTGTTTCCTATGCCAGTAGGATTTAACAGATCTTCTACTAAGGAAGCAACCTTATTCCAGTAAATAGAGCAGCTGATGCAAGGAAAACAAAATACTGGCGCTGATGCTTTTTTTTATGGAATGTAGAGAGGAAAATGGGAGATATGCTTTAACAACCATGTACTTATGGCCTTTTAAAAGAAGATTAAGCCACATTGAAAAGTTCATAAAAGTAACAGGCTCAAACAATATATTCTGAGGCTTTAAAATAAATTTTTAAAAATGAATAGTTAAAAAATCCAGTCCAGATAACAGCACTGTAAGTGCAGAAAATTATTTTGTGTCATATTTCAGTGGAAGAGAGAGATGTAAGAAACATAGAGGGTATTATTTCAATCATTTACACCTCAGTAAATATGGCTAATCAATGTTTTTCCCACATAGCAACACTAAAATTAGACATAGAGAAAAATATAAGAAAAGTTTAGCAGAAACTAGATAGTTGGTTTGTTTTTACCATAACATTTTAAATCAAGAAAATTGTTTTAATTGAGGTTAGTTATGGATAAGTACTGCAAATGTATCCTTTTGCCACTGTATATGCAAAATCTTTCCTTTGAGATTCTAACTTTTGTGAAAGGATAATGACCACAGTCTTCACCAAAAGTGGGGATCACAGACCTTCCAGCACTAGGTTACTGGAGAGATTTTTTCACTTTGGTTATTAGCCATTTTCTTCTTTTGGGAGGTGGTTGTTCATCTGTACAGCAAAACACCATTCTAATCCCATCTGAATAGTTAGAATAGCTCTCTGTGTGCATGTGATCAGGTAGCTGTGCTAAAAAGAACTGCATGGTTGAAATCCATGACTACGTTAGTCACAATCTAATGCTGGTCATGGTAAACACTCATCAGTAGTGAGGTGTACAATCCAAGCAGTGGGAATGATATAGCCTGCCTGCCTGTCTGCAGAAGGATCAAAAACTCTGTTAGTCACTTTCACCGGTTATTCATCATCGGTGCTGATCCCACTTTTTCATTTCTGAAAAGGTGATTAGGATACAGTAGGAACATCCTGGCCCTGGTTCTCTGATGCCTTACTCACCCTTTGACCACAGGCTAACTGGATGGTTGAAAACCCTGACTTCTTGTCTCAAATTGCCTCCTGCTCAGCTTGCATTGCATTTGTGAGGGTGATGGACATAGAGTAGAAACTCCACCAGGGGATGGCTCCAGTAGGAACCCATATCCTGGTTCCAGCCTTTTCCCTCCTGCAGGCTTGGGCAGATGAGCTCTGCTGAGCCTTGCCCCAGTCAAAGTTTCCCCTCCAGCTGTCCTCCCTGCCCAAAAAGCCAGTGGGCAACACGTGGGTGACACCTCAGCCACAGCTCAGCACCACCAGCCTCAGAGGCTGGGCTCCCCTTCATTGCAGTTTTACAGCTAGGCATGAGTTTTGCTTTCAGACAATTCACGTTCAACCACACGTTCCTTTCAACTGCCTTTGTTCCACCACATTACCAGCTCTGAAAAACAGAGGACTGGAGCACACAGTGTGCTATCTCTATAATGGCTGCATTCCTATCTTGCAGCATGGGACATATGGATCTTTTATTCTTTTACTGAAAAAAGGGAGATGAATCAATATGGCATCTGCCTATTGGCAAGTGTGGCCACAGCACAACTCTTTGTAGCTGTCTTCTGGAAAGGTAGCTGTGCTGGAGATCTCTGGGAATGGAAATGAGAATTTCTACCAAACTCTGCTGTTCCTCTGCTGTGGTGGAAGGCTTCCCAAGGATTGCATGGTTATGGCTGAATAATACTTGTTTAGTGCCTGGGCTCCAAATTTAATATGTGCCTGCTGTTGTGTAATAGTCTTCAAACATAAGACTGTTACTGAAAGAAGTTCTACTCAAAACTGCCTGATGTTATGAATTTACTACTTAATTCATGTATTTAAGAACCTATAATAATTCTGTAGGTAATTCTTCTTCCTTTTTCTTCACACCATTTACAGGCATGAGGAACTTCTACTTCTGCAACATATTCAACAAATGTACTTCCCTACTCCCTCACCCCATACAGTAGTCTACCCAAAGAGAGACCTTGATATTGGAGACTCTATTGATGATTCAAATATTCTTTTCCTCAAACGATAGCATGGAGCATGATTCACATCAATCCTGCAGGTGTTGAGGCAGACTAGATGCTTTCTAATGTATATTCGGAGTCCCAGAACCCATGAAATTTTCCCTTCTTTGAACTGATGAATTCCAAATGCATGGAAAAGCTTCCAAAGTGAAGCAGTGAACCCAGCTTTTGATAAGATACACTTGGAAGTAATTCCTGCAATGTTAATTTTGGACATTCTCTGCAAATTGCTCCTGATGATATTTACAATGTATACTAAGAAAATAATTAATAAGTATTTGGAAATACTAATTGTCAAATAAATTACTTTAGACAACATTTGCTGAAATAAATGAATAGTTCATGTTCTGAAATATGGACTAAAGTATTAAAAAGTAGTTATTTTGATGAAGCAGTAAATCCAGTGTGAAAATTAAATGATTAACATTTCCCAAATATACCTTTCTGACTGTCTGTTATGTACATAGCACATAAAATCCGAGTGATAGTCACATATTGTTGACTAACTACTTAAGCACAGAGAGATATGTGTAAGGTTTCCTGAAATTTTATTTATTTATTTTAATTCAAGAGTCATAATTTATCTTTGATCACTTCCTCCTATTCCCCCACCACTACCCCCATCTTCCTCATGGAAGCCCGTACCTCTCTGCCATTTGTGATAATGTAATAAGGATTCCTTACTTACAGAGATGGTACAGGACATTTAATCCTCACTGCTGTCACCTCTCGGTCACTGTCTTCCTGCTCCAGTTTTTCCTCTGCTTCCCCATAGCCACTGTCCTGAGCATCCAGGCTGTCATCACGACACTTAAGTAGCAATCCTTTCTTAGCCCCCTCTTTGTCCTCTTGTTCCATATGTTCCCAGCCCTTGGTCAGATCTGATACCACAGTTGAGCACTTTCTCCTTATGGTTGGAGATAATTTGCCACTAAGAATTTTGTCAATAGCACTTGATTCTTCTTTGAGCTTGTTCACATCTGAGCTGCTGTTGATATTCTCATATCTTTCACTGAGGAGACTGACATCACCTCCTCGTTCGTACGCTTTGCTCACAATGGTTTTGGTCACCTCTTTGCGTTTAATGTTGAAAGCTTTGAGGGCTTCATCTGATTCCCTTGAATTTTTTTCAGCATCACTTATTGTCACCGGTTCTTTTGCTGAGGATTTTTCTTCATCTTTTTCTTGGTCCCGCTTGACAGATGGAATTTGCCATTTTTTTAAGGAACTTCCTTGTACAGGCTGAGCTGATGAGTCTTGTGCAGTGGGGGCCCATCCAGGGGGCTCTTGCTCTTGTTTTACATGGTGCTCAGATGCCCACTGCTGCCAACCTCGTGCCAAGCTGAAGACTTGGCTGGCCATTCGAATCTTGTGGACAGCCCTTTTCACCGGAGCACTGCTCGGCTTTTCTTCGGGAGCCATGGTGCTGTCTGCTGCCATGCTGGCTTTTCCCCTTCTTATGCTCAGCACCTTCTGAATGGACCTCCTGAAGTGAATTATACCCTCTGAAGAGGGCCACACAGATTTAAATAGAATCAGGAGCATGGAAAATATGTGAAACACTTCTCACAAAGATATAGTATCCTCACTGTTGCAGAGGTCTTTTTTTAAAACGCAGGGTTGCATTTCATCACAGCAGATGAATGATGCATGATGTAAACAGGGTGACACAGACCTGCGCTGGAAACAGTGGGAAATTAATGTCTCCTTTAGTCCCCCTTTCTCTGGGCCTGCTGAATTCCCAGTTTGTTGGCAAGGGTCGTGTTCTTCTGGAAGTGCAGAACTTGGGTTAGAGATTCTGATCAGAGTGATTGAAACTGCTAAATGTGAAGTGCTGTCAGTCACTAACAACTTTGCCCAGAGTGGAGACTTCTCATTATCACAAGTAAATAGTGATCTTGTCATGGATTGTGAAGCCAGAAGCAGGTTATGAATGAGAAATTTTTAAATACATTTTCTAAAAAGATACTGGGTGATTTCTTCTTATTGCTCATATGTCCAAGGAAATCCAGGTTTGTTAATTTTTTAAGAGGTATTTATGTGTTCTGTTCCCAGTCATTATCTATTAATGTCTGTCTCTTTAGAATGCACCTTCAGGGGGGTCCAGGAATGCTATCGTGTTTGGTGTCAGCGCTAAGGAAGAGGGAGTCACTGTCTCTGGGGATCAATGTAATAAGTCTGACTTGATCAGATGGATGAATGATCTCCTACTTTTAGGATTTAGAAAAAATAAAGTATAACCTATTTAGTTCCTCACTGTTTTACAAGAAAGTTGTATATAAAACTTCTTGTTTACTTATACATTATTTACAGCATAATTATGCTTACTATGTACAGTACAGAAAAAAATCAGTTTTCCTAGGAAGCCTTGTGACTTCTTCATTCCAGAGGACTTCCTCTAGAGTATGTTCATATTTGAATTTGTCAAAATTTTAGTGAACTGATACGTCAATTTTTGCATGATAATAAACAGCCATTTTTCTGAGATGTGGTCCTGTGGTATCTTATTTCTTAGTATAATGTTTCCTAAATAGGAATGGAAAATATCATTGCTTTTTCAATGCATCATACCTTGCAGATTACAGGATGATCTGCTGCACCTGCCATGTGGTGCTCTGAAGGTTACTGAACTTCAAGGAATTCTGTTGACTTTGTTGGTGTTACACCAGAGATAAATATGGACCCTGGGTAACTGACTTTTTATCTTCTCTCTGTTAAAGGCTGGGCTGTTTGAAGTAGGTCAGATCATATTTAGCTCTTGATTAATGCTATAAGACTACATCATACCTTTGACTTCTATGCAGAATTCCTCATTAATCTGTGGAGTAATTTCCTCTTCAAAACTGATGACATAATATAGGTTAGTGTTGCTCTTAGATATTTACTCATACTTTTATTTTAGAAAGAAATGTGTCACCTCTGGATGCAGTACAGTCTCAGCTATTGCCAACTGCATCATAACTGTGAGATGGCACTGTGAGGTGTGCTGGTACAACTTGATTAGGAAGTGTGTATTACCAAGCATTTATTTTGGGGACATTTTAAGGCTAATCAGGAATGGGACCTTCTTATGTTTAAAAAATACACATGTGCATGCCTGCATGCCCACAGGGTGGTGTATGTTCCTTAAAATACAAGGAAGATAAAAGTGAAAGAAGACGATAATGCACATGAAGAATAGGAGTATTGCATCAGCTCATTTTATCATTCCATGTGATTTCTTGACTATAAGGTGTTGCCTAAAATGTGGACAAAAACTTTCGAGGCAATTTAATTGAGGTAAAGCAGAGAGGAGTTCTTTACTGAAAAGCTTTGAAAGTTTCAAAAGTATAATGACGCGCGCACAGCATAGAGGTGATTCCTATTTTTATAACACTACTTAATTATCATAACTAAAGATTACATCCAACCCAGGGACCATCCACCCTCGTACTGCCTTGGTGCCACCCTAAGAACCTCCCTCAGGTCTGCCCCTCGGCACTCCTTCCTAGAATTGAGTTGGGGGGTCTCAGAACCCCTTACTTCTTCACCATTGTCTTCTTCATGTCACATTCCCCTGCTTGGAGGTTTTCCAAACTTCACGGGTCTGCTGTCTTGCTTTGACTACAATGTGTTCGTTATTCTAGTCCTGCTACATGAGGCCTAAATAAAATGTTCTAGTCACTATCTTATCCTTAGCTCAGACCTCCAGAAATGCAGTACAGAGGTAGAAACTGCTAGTTGCTACTTCAAATATGAGAAGCTATACAGCTACATAAAATTTACAAATATACAGAAATTTATACATATATACAAATATATACAAACATAGAAAGTCTTAAGGCATCAAGGGTGTCTGAGGCTTTAGAAATTAGCCGAAAGCTAAATACACATGTAAGGGGTAAGGCCAGGGAAGGACTGCAGTGAAAAAAAGTGACTGTGGAAGGGCAATCTTGGAGTGTAAGTCCTACAGAGACCTTTATTGTGAGGCAGGGTGGGCTCCACCATCATGTGTTCTAGTTCCTGTTTCACCTGTTCATAAAGACTGCCAGCAGCAGACACTCCCCACTGTCAGGCAATCTCTCCCACTGGTTAACTAACATAGAGGAAACCTTTTCTGAAGTTTAACCTCCTCCTCTGTCACATCACTTGAAGCCTCTATCAATGCTGAGAACAGACAAATCACTCCTTTTCCGAGGCAGCCTTTCTTTCTGAGAACTCCTGTATTCCTCCTCAATCTTTTAAATTACTCCATTTCTTCCCAACTTTTTTTGTGTTTCTGGGATCCACGGTCATGCTTTTGCCACTTTCTGGGTTCCCTACATTAGGTCCATGTCTTTGTTCAAGTGTGATACCCAAAATGGGGACGGTATTCTGGGTTGAACTTGCCCATAATGTAGAAAAGGAACAAATGTCTTGAATGTTCTGGTCCTGATTCATATTCTTTTAGTAATCCCCAAAGTTTCCAAAGGCTTTCCTGATCAATGGCTAACTGTATTCTCAGACCTGACTGTTCCTTCGTATGTAACCAACACTGTCATTGTGTTCTATTTCTGTCAAGTAACTATTTCAGTTTGTCATGACCAATTTGATTTTTAATCCCTATTCCAGTATTCTTGCAATATAGTTCATATTTGATAAATGTCCTGCCTGTTCCACTTTCAGAGTCACAAATGAAAATAGCACATAAATATGAAGTAGATCCAGTTAATAAGCACGTTTAATTTGATAGGGAATTACTGCTATTTATTTTTTGTCATTTTGCAGTTAATTTTGTAGTTTTCCAGTGAATTTTATATATGAGATGAAAATAACAAACCTGACCAATATCGATATGTGTAGCATCTGCTGCACTGGCCTGTCTTTGAGAATTGGACCAGATGAACTCTGGAGGTCCCTTCCAGCCTCAACCATTCTTTGATTCTGTGATCTTCCAAAGCCTGCTACTTTGCTGTAAAATAGAATGAAGATTGGTTAAATGTAATTGTAAATCCTGAGGAATGTTTGGAAATTGCAGCACTTTTCAAAGAACTTGTTAATAAAGAGACTTTTTCTTTTTTTTTTTTTTCTGAGTAGACTTGACTTTGGCGTACGGGTCATAGTCCCATAGATTTAATACTTACATAGTTTAGATAAATAACAATGAAAAGTTACAGACTACTGAAAACCATCAAGATTACAGATCTAAAGTACTATTAAATCTGTGTTGCACAACAATATGTTCAGGAAATTTTTAGTTTAAATTGGTCACTATATTAAGCTGAAGGGTTATAAAATCACAGACTTGTCTAAAGTGCCAGTGAAACTTTGATCTAATTATTCTGAGAATAACTAAATTTATGGTGCTTAATTTTAGAGTTTACAATGATATTGCCTTGAACATGTTGAATGGTGTCTCATTTTACATGGTGATGTTGCCGGCCTGAAGTTAATTAAAAGTATAAATATTGTCTGAATCATCCAGTGAGATTCATACTTTAAGAGTTGCTTATTTTACAAATGTTTTACTGCAGTAAGAGTAGAATTTGTTATTTCATGGTTTCAAATTTTTATTCTTAATGAAATAATCAGCCAAGGCTACACCTCCATCCATAATCTCCCTACTGGCACTTCTAACAGTCACGAGCTGGCCCTTAGGGCACAGGCAGGTTTTAGGCAGGCTGGACCTGAACCATGTTTTCTGTGTGTCTTCCATACATCACAAGGTCACAGGGTACATTCCAATGAACAGCAAGGCTTGGTGAGGGTGACTTCCATGGGCTTTCACAAGTTCAAAAACTATGCTTGATGTCAGAGTTGAGGGACCTTTTCTTGCAGAGGTTTTTTAGGAGAAAAGGTGAAAGGAGAAAGTGGAGAAAGTGATAGTTGAGCAAGCTTTACACTTATGCTGAAGTTGTAAACTCCCTTGTCCTTGACCCTGGCTGCCTACAGTTCTAGGATTTAATCTCTTTGATACCTTGAGACAACTCTGCACATGTTCACAGGACTTTGTTTCTACTTTTGGATAGCTGCATTTCGCATAATTCCTCTGACTTCCTGAATCCAAAGTTGTGAAGGACCAGCTGAAGCATTGCCAATGTCAGTGTCATAAGTTGGGATGTTTTTACTGTATGGTGGTTTGGTTTCTTTTTCCCTCCCAGATGGATTATTCTATGTGTATTTAAAAATCCTTTTATATTTTCTTCACTGTAGAACATTAACAGCCTCTGGGAGACCAATTTTCCACAACTTTTTTTTTACTTTGTATTGTTTAAGGATGATTAATTTTAAAAGTAGGACTGTATCCTTCATACATTATTTTACCTTGTCAGGCATTGATATAAGTTATCCAATGTTTTTGATGCCAAGGAATTTAATTTTGAGCCAACTGTAAGTGTATGAAAGATGCTGTCTTCCCCCTCAGAGTCAGTGGTGTATAATGAGAACAAGCTGTGTTTCTTTGTTAAGTATAACCAGCTGCCATTATCAGGAATCTCAAGACTGAATTTTCTTTTCACCATGACATAGTTAAAGTACATCATATATGAGCACTGTATGTTGCCAGTTATCACAGGAAACCTGAAAAAAAGGTTAGAATTCGGGATTTCCTTATTTTCAGAGTTCACCTCAAACGTATTTCTTCTAACAACAGCAGTGAACAACTGCCCTCATTCAGCACGCAGTTTCCTGTACAGTCCAGGTGCCTGAGCTCTAAGAAATGGGTTGCTCCTGAGCCTTTGGACTGGATCCTGTCCAGCCATGAACAGTAGGCAGTCTGTGCATTCATTGGTGCAGTTCCTTGTGCTTGCAAACTATACCTAGCCATAGTATTATTTTTTTTTAACTGAAATTCTGTTGCACTGAGAAACTATCTCTGTGTAATTAGCATGGAATCTTGACACTGCATTTGATTACGTGCCACTATATGCGAGATTGGGGCTTATCCATGACCAATCATGACAGCACTGCTTTGGGAAGAAAATAAATTCAATGAACTGTCAAGAAAGCCCTGCTCAGAACCAGGGTTGAAAGACTTTGTTGTGGAAGGGTAGTGGGAAGAGAGGGAAGACCTACTAACCAGCAGCAGCAGTTGTAGCTAATGGTTTGTAGAGCAGAGTCCCAGAGCTCCTCTCACTCTAGGTGAACTGGATTTGAATGCAAGCCACCCAAGTAATGGCAAATGGCCCTGTAGATTCTGAACTGGCTAAGGATCAGAATTCAGCATAATTTTTCACTGCAGTCTGGTAGAGAGATCTGGCTGTTAGAGCTGAGAGAAACCCAACTCAGGATGCAGAGATGCCTCTACGTATCTTCAAGTTCCTTTACAAGCCCTGCTATGGAAGTGACAAAGCTCTTTGCTGTCTTGAATATCTTACTCCTCCAAAGTTGTCTTCACTTTTCAGATGATGAAAACTAAGACTAGGATGTAGAGCCTTAAAGCACTTTGTCACTCTCTTCCTACTTTTGCAGACAGTGCCCACAGCTCTTCTCAGGAGCCAGTTGCCTGCAAGAAATACATAGTGTAATCAAATTTATACAGGAAATGAAAGCAGAGGTAAGATCAGAGGCTTTTAGTCCATTTCACCTCTAAGCATAAATATGTCTTTTATCTGAATATCTGTAGGAAATGAACAGAAACAAGTAAAAAGCAGTAATGAAGCAATTTAGTTTAAAAGTGTAAGCAAACATTTGCAAGAAATCATTTGCATTAGGCATTTAGTTCTACTTGCATTATGAAGGAATTTCTGAAGGTCATTAAAACAAGAGAGCCTTTAAAAAAGACCTACAAATATGTTGCTATTTGAGTTTGTATTGATCATATCTACTTGTAAGTGAATGGTTATGTTTTTCTGATAAGAAAATTATTTAATATTATAAGCAATTTAATCTTGTGGCTCCAACTTACTGACGTACCTTTGTTTACAGTTTACCTAGAAATAGTGTTATGGCTTTGCGAATATGACATTATTGATGCTATTGAAACCTGAGCATAACACTGGATACAAGGAATTTAAAGGCTTCTCCTAACTTTGCAATATGAGATGGGTAGGAGACATACCGGAATAGGAGAACTTGAAATCAGACACCTGGATGCCATGTGAAAGATGATAAATGTATTTTATACATCTACAAGAAAGAAATCCAAAAAAAAAAAAAAAAGGCAAGATTCTATATAGTTAAAATATGTTATAAACAAGAGTTAAGAGTTATAATCAAATCACTGTCCTCCAGGTATTAACAAGACAGTGTTCCCATGCATTATGGCTTTAGTTTTTCAAGTTAATATTAACTGCTTGTTTCTGCTTAAGGGTGTTTCTCAGATTTGAAGACAGCAAATGTGAGAGGAAAAAAAGAATCTTCATAATTAAAAAAAAATTCTTTTCAGGGACAGTGCCTTCTGATTAATTAGAGCAGAACAAAGCAGAACCACATCATAAATGTTTGCTTTATCATTAGTGTGTTTAAAGTGCTTTTACTTCCCGGTATCATTAGATGTGCATCATCTTGTTCTCCTGTATTGTCTTTACTATCTACCAGTTCAGTTTAAAATCTGACAATACAGAGTATAAAACATAAACTGTTGTGCCTCTGTTGTACATAGTTGACCCACCACAGGTGTTTGAAGGATCAGTGAAGATTTACATGTAATTTCTAACAGAGTTGCTAATTATTGTCTTTTTATTGTAAGTTTTGCGACTTAAAAAAAATTAAAATCTTAGTTTCTGAAATTACTATTTGAGAAGGGAGCAGAAAACAGACTGGAAATTTTAGGAAACATGCTTGAATGCAAAGAAACCTACACAAAGAAAGAAAAAAAGCCTAGAAAAAAAAAAAGAGTCTGTATATAATACAAATGCAATATTTAATAATTTGCTTTAAAGCGTTGTAATTCAGATTCAGGCTCAGAACTCAGGAAATGGGCCTATCTTAGCATATTTTCAGTACTTTATCATGAAGATTTTTTTTTAATATTTACTGAGGGAAATCCCTTGAATTAAGCAAATACTGCACTTTTAAAAATCTATTATTAGCTAAAGCAATTAACATATTCTCAATGCCTTAGTCAAAACCATGCTCAGCACTTTTGTAATTCCATATCCTTAAAGGTCCTGACACAAAAGATTCTTTGAAATGATGGTGTGGCTCAGATTTGGAGGTGTCTTTGGTAGAAAGCAAAATCTTCTTGAGTAATTCATCATGATTTTTCTTGCAGTGTGGAGGGATCTCATTTTAAGCCATACCAGTATCCTGAAGCTGTAGGCTGGGACTGTGAGTCTTGACCTCTGGGTAACGCCAGCGAAGCCTCCCGAGTGCCGTTGGCTGTGCCCGCTCGCCCCGCTGTCGCATTCCAGTGCTACGGCAGGACAGGCTGTTATTTATTAGTTCTCACTTACCCACCAGCTGCTCTAACAGCATGCAGCTGTGTTTTTGTTAGCAGGGGTAGACCCCTGACTTTCCTTGTCCTTAGCCCTGTGGAAGTCCGGCGGGCAACCTGCGAGAGCAGCGCTGCTCTGTGAGGGTGCTTGCATGAGCCCAGTTGACATTAGATATCAAGGAGTGATGGGAATTGCTGGAAGATCATGAGGTGTTTACCCTGCCATATGGGTGTTTCCACGGCTCATGACTAAGCTTCAGTTGCCGGGGAAGCTGCAATAAAGAGCTGAGATTCCCAATGATCTTTTGGGCTTAGTTTTGATCAAAAACTTCAAAACCGTATTAGGTTAATTAACACACCTACTTCACTCTTAAACTGTTCTTCAGACATCTGCCTTACTTTTACACTATGTAAGAGTAACTAACGGGCCAAAATTAAGGTGTAAAATTCTTTGCAAGAAGACGGTGATTATTTAAAAGTGCCCATCCTTTGTTCTGCATTATGGGAGCAAGCTTCCTGTTGTTTCTCTTGGATACAAGGATACCTAATTGCTGGAAGCAGCACCCAAACTGGAATGGACTGTTCTGGGAGGGAGTCACAAGTATCTACTCACTCCTATCATCAGTTTGGCCTGATAATTGTGTGCCTTCCTCAAGCTCTGCTTCAGCACAAAGACACATATATTTAATAATCCAGTGAACGACTCAGTGATCCAAAATGCAGATCAGCGAAGTAACAGTGATTTGGAGGGAGAATCTGACTCCCCATCTCCTTTGCTTATCTGAACCAAGTCGACATCCCTCACAATGGTGTCAGCCATTTGAGCACAGAAAATTTGAGGCGGTGCTGAATTTTCAAGGATGACTTTAGATTTTTGAAAATACGTGGCTGGTCAGCTTGTTATGCGTCTCAGACAGGTCAACTGATTCTTGTGCTCACCAGACTGGACCTTTCTAGGTTTTTCCCTACATCACTAGTCACTGCTGACTTAATCCAGTCTTGGATATCCCCGGAGATGTTTAGGAGTGGAATTTCATTGACCGCTAACAGATTCAGTATTATCTGACAGCCCCAGAATGCTGCCTCAGCTTTTCTAGCTCTTTTCTAGCGCTTCTCTTAAAATAAAGTAGAAACATATGTTTACATCTGAAGAGTATTATGGTACTCACATCACTTGACTGGATATGGTAATTTTGGGCCTAATGCATTTGACTTTTTTCTCTGTGGAGTCTGTTAAAGCTTGTGGGAGAGGCCAATGGATCTGTCCCTGATGGCTTAACTGGTTTCCCAATATAGTAACAATATCAGAATTTTAAATCAGTCAAAAGTAATCTGGTTTTACTCTTTTTTTAGCCAGATGATTGCCAATAATTTTTTTTTTTTTTAAATTTCTGCTTTCTATCAATATTAGTCTTTATTTTTCTCTTGGTATTTCTCTTCAGATAGTGATTTATAAAGATACAGCTTTACTCAGGAAAGAAAGAGACAGTGATTGGGAAATTTTGAATGATAGGAGAGAAATAATAAAAATAAAAGGCTTCTTGTCATACATTTTGAAACCCATTGGGAATCACATGAGAAGTATTTCAGTGAGAGGAGTCTACAGGCAAAGGCTGGCACCAGGGATGTGTACTCCTTCTAAGACCTCTCTTATTTTGTGAGTTGAATGATAAAGGGGGTATGGTTTATTTAAGTCCCAGACCTACAGTATTTCACATAACTGGCAACCAACCAATTTTCAGAAAACTTATCTGCTGCATGTACATTAAAAGTAAAATAGAAATAGTTGGATGTAGGAAGAACATTTCTCATTGTCATTGTTTTGGAGCTGCTGGTTGTGGGCCTTCAACGTCACTTTCTCATGAGATTCACAGTTGAGATCCATGGGGAAGGGCGTTGGTGCAGCTCCTGCCCCTCATCTCTGTTATCGGTTCCCCCCATGTTGTGCTCTCATGGAGCACACGGTGCCCTGGCTCCTGCTACAGCTCCTCCCAACTGCTCCGAGTCCTGCCTGTGCAGTGACACTGGATCCAGGTGGAGGCTGGCAGGCTGAGCACTGCTGCTGGGCATTGCCTGCCCCCAGCACCTGGAGCAGAGCTCGGGGTTCCAGCCACTGAAAGGCTTTCAAGAGCATCGTGGGAAGAGTCAGGTACCCACAGCAGGGCTCCACAGCTGGCCAGCTGAAGAGAGCAAAGGAAGGTAGACCTGCTTCTGTTGACTATTGCTGAGAATTTGTCGTCCTGAGATGGTTATAGGAATAACATTTAATAGTAAATAAATTAGGTTAACAATGAGATAGACAACAGTTTAGCAAAGGCCTACAGTGCTTTTGGAAGACTCTGTAAAAGAGTCTGGCACAATAAACACCTGAAGAAAAGTACCAAGATCTATGTCTATAAAGCCATTGTGCTGTCTACTCTTTTATATGGGTCTGAATCGTGGGTCATCTACCGCCACCACATGCGTCTCCTCGAACGCTTCCATCAGCGCTGCCTCCGCACTATCCTGAGCATCCACTGGTCTGATTACGTGACCAATGTGCCTGTCCTTGAACAGGCAGCAGTCACCAGTATTGAGGCCATGCTGCTGAGAACGCAGCTGCGCTGGGCAGGGCACGTCTCCAGGATGGAGGATCATCGCCTCCCTAAGATCGTGCTCTATGGTGAACTTGCCACCGGCTGCCGCAAGAGAGGAGCCCTGAAGAGGAGATACAAGGACTCTCTGAAACAATACCTCAGCCTTGGCCATATTGACTACCATCAGTGGTCCACTCTGGCCTCCAATCAGGAGGCATGGAGACACACCATCTACAACGCTGCTGATTCCTTTGAGAATGCACACAGAATCAGTCTGGAGGAGAAAAGACAATGCAGGAAGAACCGTGCCTCACCAACACCGCCTATGGAGACTTTCTGCTGTGCCTTTTGCAACCGGCCTTGCCTATCTCACATCAGCCTCTTTAGCCATCAGCGCGCTTGCAGCAAGTGTGGGTAGAGCCCTTCCCAAATCTTCGTTTGCAAAACCTAGGCATGATGATGAGGTTAACAATGCAGAAGAATGTCTAAAGGAAGATTTGATTTCCATGACTGAGTATAATTTTATCTAATCTTCAGTAAATCACCGTACTGAGCCATTCCCTCTTCCATGGCTGTGCTTTTGCCTCTAGTTTGGGATGGTTCTTTGATGTTTATTAAAAAGCAGACCAGAGACTACAGTTCATCTATGAAACAGTCCTTTTTGGGAATTGTAGTATTAGACATAGATCAATGTGCTGTAGTTCTCTTATTTTAATTTTTTTTTTTTTTCACATGAAAACAACACTGGATGTCTTTATGAATATATAATGCCTTAGTACAGAAAGCAGTTCAAATCTAGGGAAATCTGAAAGGGTCATATTCTGATATCTACTGGTACTGATTAAGGTCTGTTACACAGGGACACTCAACAACACTAGTGAGCATACTGGCAAGATAAGTGATCATTATCTGATATAATGAAGGGTGATTGTCCATCAGAAGATGGAAAAACTCATATTTTAATTGAGCTACAGAAAACCCCTTGTTATTGGGACTGGAGGATATGGACAAGTGTGGACAAACAGATGATAAAGGGCACAGAATGGAATTCAAGGTTCGTGGCTGCCCAGGCTAGAGGTGCAGAGTTAAATGATGGCAGTGATGAATGCACGTATCACGCATTAACACAAGGGTAAATAAACATTGCGTAATCACCCAAATAAAACCGAATACATGATCAATGTTTCCTTGAGTGTTGGATGGATTTTCCCTCTGGAGTACATGGAGTACATCTTACTATATAAATTTTAGGAAAATGCTCTTCCTATTCCTTTGGCACAGCTAACTTTACTGTATTTGAGAATAACAGTAGCAACAGTTTTAAAAGTACCTCAGTGACAGTGAAAATAAGAGAAACATCAATGTATCATGAGTTAGTTTTAGAGATATCTTTGTAGATTAACATGAGTTAGCTCCCGCCCACTCCATTCTAACAAAACCCCAATTTGTCTGTCTTTACTGTCATGAGCAATTCTAAGCAATCATCATGGGACATTTAAATACATGCCTAATGCCAGAAGGACTTAAACCTTTCATCAAAATGAAGCTCTTGATCCAAGGTTGCTCTGGTACTTCTGTATTGAAAATGCAGTGGCTTCATTTTGAGAGAATTTGTAAGAAGCAAGTGAAGCATGTGAATAGCCAACACACTTCTCTGCCAAAGTCACATTGATTTTGCTTTGAAAGTTTTGCATACTCTGTGATACTAGGACAAAACAAGGAGCAAGGGTCCTTTTAACTGTTTTAATTTAAACCATGACAGCATGAGTTGCAAAAGAAATAATGGCAGGATTTAGATACCAACATTAATCCAGAGCCTTCTTACAGGACAAAACCAGTCAGAAATGTTCTCCTGTTAATGAGTAGTGTGTGTAACTTCTGTGTAGGCATCAAGCTATCACCTCACACTCTTTCCACACCAGTATTGTGTATTCATGTTTCATGCTTGATATGTTCCCTATACTGCTTAGCTCTTTTCTTAACTTCGCCTGCATTCTGAACAAGGGGATTTTTGTAGCCTAGCCAGGACTGGTTCATATAATTGTATGACTGCAGTAAGTCTGGACTGTCACTCTAAGGACTTCTCATGATTTTTAGTTTCCTTGCTGAAATTCTGGATGGCAAATGAATTTCCAGGTTGAATTTCTTTCTACAACATTATCTGTCCTACATCTGCATTATTATACCATCATGGCATCTCAAAAACATAGGTAAATACCCTACTTGGTGTGACCATCTGTAAAAAAGATGCTGACCTCCAAGCTAATGTAAATAGATCATTTATGGAAATAAATAAATTAATGTTGGAGCCAGACTTGTCCCAAATTCTTCTGTGAGTGCAGACTTGGACATAATTGAGAGATCGGGAGTCATGAGGTTAATGAGGTCATGCTGCCAGGGCCTGGTCTGGGTTTAGTATAACATGAAAGACTCAGCTCTGATCCTGACTGGCACGTTCACTTACCATCCCCGCACCAATCTGTTCAGAAACCTGAAACCATCTTCTGTCAGCCGTCTTCTTGCTGCGTGACACCATTAGAAGACATATGTCCCTCTGCACGTGAAACCACTTAGACCATCTCACTCCATGTTTTTTATAAACACATTTGTCAAGAAGAATGAGAGACTAATGTAGTTTCTCCTTTTGTAAGCCTGGATGGACTGTAAAATCCATCTAAAAGGCTTGTAGCAAACAGTGTTTGGTAACTTTTATTAACTATCCACTAGATGTTAATGAGCTCTATTTGAATTATAGAAAAAGCCTTAATTACACTGCATATTAGAAAGAGCTCTTAGAATCAATAGCTCTTATCTAAAAAATGGGAATGATGTGCCTGCTTCTGCTGAATGCTTTATAAGAGCTGACCAGCATCAGTTACACACAGCTATCAGTATTTTTATACCATTGATATTCTCAGGATAGTGTGTGATAAGAAACATCATTGTAAAAAAACAAAACAACAACCTGAAGCCCTAAGTATAATGGCTTGTTACAAAACATTTTCTACTTTGTGCACTGAATGAGGTGGGGTTTCCATGGAGGGTGGACAAAGTTCTCAGGTAGAGACGGGCACTTGGGGTGGAGGGGGAGCAGATCTGCAGAACCACAGCTTTTTTTACTATTGTAAATTAGTCCTCCTAATATTGTGCTTCAACAAAATCAGTTTTTTGCATGCCACATGGCCTTTTACAGTTTAGTAGAAAATTTTCTATGGGGCATCTTCTCTACTGGAATATAAAGTTACAGAAAAACCATAAGTTTCTCAAAAACAATTCAGTTTCAACAAAATTCTGACAGAACATCAAAAATTTTCCAAACGGTATCTTTTGCTGCCACATAAGAAAGATCCTACCCTTCACCTGCACCCTCTGAAGCCCAAAGATTTTTTGAGGAAAAACTGAAAACAGTTTGTAAAAATTCAAAAAGTTTTCATTTCAGAACTTGAAATTAGAATATATCACATTCATTTTTCAGTGTTTTATTTCATAATTTACTGTATGTATTGTTAAATGTAACCTCAGACTGTAAATTTATTTTTGCAATGAAAGAAAATCGAACTGGTTTTTGTGAGGTTTTTAGTTAATTAAGTATTTCTCCTTCCTCCATTGTTTTTTCATTTTGAGGGAAAGGAGACTTTATTCTTTGCTACATATAAAAAAGAAAATTACTTATTTTCTCCCTTTATCTCCCAATGTCTCACAGACGTGTACTTTGTAAGCACTGCCAGCTGCTGAACCAAGCTACTGCAGACCTTGTCAGACTTCCTGTCCTCCTCTTGGCTGTCATTGCCACCCTGACCAGGCTTTGTCTTCCCAAAATAAAACTGATGAGAATTGCAACACCTTCCGTCAGCAGTTCTGTAGTCTTCCAGAAATTCTGGAAAAAACCTATTTACATGTTTCCATAATGACATGTAGTAGAACTTCATTTCCACACGCTTCTCTGGCTTTTTTCATCTTGACTTGGGCTAACAGAACTCTGTGAACTCAAACATTTGTTACACTGAAATTAGACTGCTCAGCAATTCTATGGACTAAGAGTTCTTTTAACTTTTTGCTGTCTCACTGGTTGCACAGGGCTGTTTTTCACCAAACCCAAATAAGTCTTAGAGTAATTCAAACTTAATAATGCAGTGTGTATTATTAATGTTGTAAAAGTTAATTTAGATTTTACAAAGTGCTATTGTCATGCTTTATCTTGATTTTTGTTTTATTGCACCTCACTGGCACCATCTTTGTTCACTGGTATTTCCATTTGATATAGTATTTCTCTGGGCTGTTCTACAATATTCCTTTGAATAAAGCTGATAGCCTAAAACATTTATAAATAGAATCAGCATCAAAGATGAAGCAATTTTACTTTTGTTTTATTTAAATAGAGCCTCAGGCTGAGGAATTATAATTAAATACTTTAGGCTAGATTGCAAATGTTAAACATCAACACGTTTATTAACTGTGTTTTACTATAAAAAGAAACTGTTTTAAAGTCTTTCATATGCAAAAGAAAAATTTAAAAGGAACCACTGTGTGTGATGTGATATGTTGAAAGACTATCTTAATGGCATCTTGACCCAAACCTTGTGACTCTGTTCCATGATCTTTTAACTAAGTGAGAATCATGGAAAACTGCTGCCACATTTGATTAAAATAAGCAGCACATCGTTCAGGAGGAACTTTCCTATTCCTGTTGTTAATGCATCATAGCATGGCCAGCGCTGAAGAAATACCACCTAGAAATGCCGTGGGGTGTCAAACTTCCCATTCCCCAACAATCACAAAGAAAATGCTAAGTTTGTTACAAGTTTCACTAATTGAAGGTAACACTTTGGATCAGTCACAACATGGATTCAGGTCATGATTAGGAATGGAAATAATTTGGAGTCAGTGATGGATGGTCCCCTGTTGGTAATAGATGCTGGGCAGGAATTGATCCTTGGTTCTTAGACCTCTCTGCAGACCACAGAAAAACAGTACAGCCTTGAGAAGTGTACTAAAATCTGATAGATTCTTCTTGGGGGTCCCCAAAAGGTTAAGAAAGGAATGTCTGCCACTAGACCTTGTCTTCTTCCTACTGCCATATTCTGTAGTTCTCTTTTTTTCTCCACGAGTCTATCAAAACTCATATGAAGCTGCGAGGGAAAAGATGAAGGCTGTGCCTGGATGTCAGCTGCTGCAGGCTGTGAAAGCCATGGCTGGTATCAGCTGTCGTGTTAACATTCCCTCTCCTTCCATAGCTGTTTCTCACCATTTACTGGAGAAGGCAAAACGCAAAGGCTCCTTTAACAATATGTGCTGGTTTTAAAAGTAAACCGGAAGGAGAAATGAATCCAACTCAAAAAGAGTTTAGAAGTCAGAACTACAATTTATTAAAAAGATTACAATGGATACACTGATACAAAGGAAAATTGGTTTCAGCCCTCAAAACCCAGTCGTACAACCCAGCCCCCTGGGGCACAAACAGTATGGTGCTCACCAGCCCCTGTGCTGAGCACCACGTGGTCCCCTGAGTATAAAGCAAAAAGGAAAGAAAAAGGAAAACCTGTTTTCCTTCTAGAAGGTTGGTGGTCGCAGTCTGGTTGAGAGCGGTAGTTGCAGTCCTGTTGAGGTTCTGGTCCTCCTCTCAGTCTGACGAGTGAGTGAGTGCCTCAAGTTCCAAAACCCCAAGCTTATATATGCTTCAGTTCAGATAGGAACACCCAGTACCTCCCCCAGGGTGAGGGTTTTCACAATGGGCAATTTACTCAGTGAGTCACAGGATATTTTTGGTCTACTTGATGGCCCATTAGCAGACATGACCCCTCAGGTTGGATGTGAAGGTGTTAATGACTCCTGGAGGGGAGTTATCACACCTGAATCATTGGTGTGAAAACAGGGAACCTTCTTATCTCTGTTTTTTCCCATGCAGACAGTCCATAGCCTGAGGTGCCAGGTGTGTCCTGGGCAGCTGTTGCAAACAATGCATCGTTAACAGTTCATGATAAATGGCGGAGAGGGTATGGAATACACAGTTCCAGTTACATTCCCACAGTGATAAACTGGTCCCAGCCACTATAACTAGGACACAATACAAGTCTCCTTTATCAGCCTTAATGAAACAAGACTTGTCTTCCACCCTGATGGATACAAAATTGTCCTCAGTTCAGCATATATGGTCATTTAGGGGCTAAATGACATTAATAAGCATACAGGAAGGCATATTTAGGAAGGTTTAGCCAGCACAAAGCACTGCTGCACAGCTTACCAACACAGCTTTACAAGTACTTCAAATCTCTGCTTTTCTCCACAGTAGCTTTCCATAGAAAAAAAGTCAGATTGGAGACCTTTTTCTTACCTTAGAAAGAGTAAAATGTTTGGTTTGTTTGGTGGAGTTTTGTTTGGTTTTTTGTTTGTGACTGTTTGATTTGGTTTGGTTTTTTTCCCCCTAATGATTACATAAATCTCTGGGATGAAGATTATCACTGATAAAAATAGTTTCCCTGGTACAAGGAAACCTTCTATTGTAATAACAATGCATAGAAGGCAGAGGTCTTTCCTGGAGCTGTTCTATCTGTGAAATAACCTCACACAAGGGTGAGGATAAGCCTTGTCACGTCCTCCACAAATGACTGTTCATGTATTGCTGCTCCACAGACAGTGCCTGCTTATCTAAACTGCTTCTCTAAGCAACTCAGAGCAGCCTTTAAAGTCTAAAAGTCACAGGTCAAGCAAGCATGATCAATTTGGCAGAACAGCCTCAGGCAATATTTATTTGCAACTAAGGGTGGAACTTGGCCAACAAGCAATCACCCAGAGCTTCTTTCTGGAAAAGGCATTGATGGTGGTTTTGCTGGAGGCGGAGGATGGCTCCAGACTGCACAGTGATCCTGAAAGTGGAACATGGGCAGAGGTGGGCAGAGATGTGCCTCCTGAATGGCAGCTGTTGCTGCTCTCCCATTGTCAGTGACCAAAGCCAGTGGATGGAACAAGTTGTTGTTTCTTCTTTCTCAGTGGCCCATAACTCAGCTCTGAGAACACCAGTTTGCAAACTTTCCAGTCCTAACACCCTGAAATCATATTAAGGCTACAGAATTGAAGACTGAAGGATCTTCTCATCAACAGCAAGTTCAAATCCTAGCTGGTATTAGTTGAAGGGCTTCTCAGCCACAAAGTGATCCTTAGAACTGCTTTTTTTATTTCTTGCAAAGACTTTTTTTCCATTAGCTTCATTTCACACACTCACCCCTCCATAACTAGGACTCTTACCTGTTTTTTCAGGGATCAGATTTGATCTACTTCCTCCAATTTTCATGGAGGGAGGGCATGGGCAGAAAAAACTTTTCTTGAAAGAAGCTGCACGCTATGATCAATGAGGATCTTACATCTTGTGCAGCACTCATTTCTTCCTACTGGCTTCTGCTAAACATGATCTAAAAAAACATGGCAGTAAAGTGTCAGAGCCATAGACTATTTCATAGGAGGTATTAGCTGCCCCCTCTCTAGACTCACTGATAACACTGGACTATTCTCATGAAAATGCATAGAGCCACTTGTTCCTTGCTGTGGCAGTTTTCATTCTGCTTTCTGGCTTTTGATCACCTGGCAGTGGCTAGCAGTCGCAGAGGAGATATTTCACCAGAAATCTAACCATGATGTTGCCAGCCCCCAGCCAGTCTACTGGAGGATGCCCTGTAGATAGGGACTCCCATGGCCTAGGGTAATGGTGTAGTCTAGTTCACACTATGTGCATTCACACTTCCCTGAGGAAAGGGGCAGTAAATACGTCAGGTCATTCTAAAATCACTCTTAATGTGAAATGGGGCTAGAAAATAAGTTTAATTGACAAAATGCGGAGAGGAGCTCCTAAATCAATCTAGAGACAAATAGGCTGGAAACACAATAAATGGGTCAATAAATACATGATACTTAATTTCAATTTAGGGTTTTTTTTTTTATTTCATTCATTTAGTGGAGCTGAGCACTGAGGCACATGGACACAAATAATTTTGAATGCCACAGCTATCTGATTCTTAAACAAGTCACAATCTCCCAGTGTTGTTTTTGCAGGTAATTATCAGTGGCATATGGAGAATGTGAAGGTGTAGTACCACTGCTCTGAGTAATATCTCTTGGTGTGGTCCTGATAGGCAGGAATGTCTTATGATTTATTCAATCTAAAGAATGTGCAGAAAGAACTTTCTCCTCTCATTTGAACAGGAGGTGTAACAGGGTTCTGTTCACTTTCTTCTGAGATTTTTCACTTTTGGAAAGTAGAGAAAACTTTCTGAAAGCTCTTAATCAGCAAGTGTTCTGTGACTTCCCAGAAATATTTCAGCTAGCAAACTATGCCAGTCTGCTGACAAGACAAGGGAAGATTAATAAATTTGGGGGTTATATTTAATAGACATGAAAACCTGAAAACACTCTGCAAACAGTGCCACTTTGTGCAAATGGTGCTGCCAAGATTTCCACCTGACTTGGAGGTGCTCTGCAGTGACTTTGTGGCAATATTGCCTGTCGGGTGCTCTGCTATCGCAGAGAGCTCTTGGTTGGGTGCCAGAGCTTGTCCTGCCAGGTTGGAGCAGCAGGGCATGACTTGGCCTACACAGGGCTCTGTGCAGTGCAAGGGGGATGTGCAGGGGTGCCATGCTGAGGCGTGGGGCGGGACCCTAAAAGTCCTCACTGTGTTCTCTGATCATTAGCTTGGTGTCCCACAAGTGGCTCCCCAGGCTATTTCATTTAGATATAGGTGTTTTCTTTTAACAAAAGGCACCAATGGGCATTTCTGCAGATGGCTACATAGCCCAGCTTTTGTAAAGCTGCTTTGGCCATCAGTGCTTAAAGAGGAAAGTGTGCAGTATTCTGCCCTTTTTGTCTCTTAGAAGCAGCCAGAATGGGTTTTGGCACATATCACTAACTGCAGCAAATAAGTCAACTGGATGATAAAAGCAACACCAGCAACTACCAGCTTTGGCCTTTTATTTCCTGCAGAACTTATAAAGATGAAATATTTTATCTTTGAGGTTATTGATGTGTGACTGCTTGCTCATTCTTGTTTTTCCTTCTCTCTGCATATCCTTTTAACTAACTTTTAGGAGTAATTTTCCATTCCTCTTTATCTTCTTTCCCAGACATGCAATGGCACAGTTCAATATCCTCAGCTGTTGCTAGGGAAACTGAATTTTGAACCCAGCTTGTCAAGCAAATGAAGGAGCAAATATTTTTGAAGTATTTCTAGAAACTTGAATCAAAGATAATTAGATATTTTTTAAGGTAGTGTCAGTAGCACTATTTTGTATGATTACTCAGCACTTCCAGTGACAACTCCCTGTATTGCAACTCCTACTGTTCAGCATGATGTTTCCTTTGGGTGCTTTATTTGGGAAGTCCCAGTAAGCCTGACCCAACTGTTTCCAAGCAGAGAGAGCAAAAAATGTCTTCGGCATATTAAACTAATTCTTGCAGCTGTCTCCTCTGCTTGTAGTGCTATCACTCTTGGTGCAGCAAGGTGAACTTTTCCAGGAAAGGTACATTGTGGCCATAGGGCTTGCAGGGTGGGGAAGTACATTTTTCTCCTGGGGTTTGGGCATGTATTTGGGCTACCACCTTTCCCAGGTGAAGCTGCAGCTTTAGGTAGTTTCTTCCCTTCTGCTGCTCATTGGAAGGGAGTGTGGGCAGGCATCGGGCTCTGCTGTAGTCGGGCCACAGGTGTGTCCTGGGAGATGCATTGTATAGGCAGCCCTGAGTCCTCTCCTTCATCTATGGATGCCCGTGTGAGTGCACAGTTTCTCTCTGCTTAGTGTGGTGACAGGCCACATTATCTTAGCATTCAGGGAAACTCAAATGTGGTAGATGCAGGAGGGTTAAAGAGGGTTGGACGTGTTAAGCTGCCATTGAGGTCAACTGCAACCCGTGTGATGTCTCAGCGTTATTCCCAAGACTCTTCTGGAATGTGCAACTCCCCCTGAGGTCAGTAGATATTTTCAGTTGGTGGCTGAGTGCCTGCACTTTGCCATTCTACTGCACAGCATGGTCAGAAGTAGCAGGTTGTTTACTGTTTGTAATGTTGCTATCTACACGGCCTTCAACTCCCCTAACATTAAAAAGAAAACTTAAATAAATCTTGCCTTACACTTCATATAGCTATCTCAGGAATCAGGTCCTAATACACCCTGAGACAGACCTTTAAACAAAAACAGTGTGTGCTGTTTTCTCAAGAACTTTCTTGTACTTCATGTCATTTATGTTATCTGCATGAGGAATTATTTTGTATCAACATACCATCAATGAAAGTCATTATGCGCTCAGAAATTCATTCAATGAGTGGAGTCACTAAACTGTACTATTAGCTCAGTTCATTAGAGCACGGTGTTAGTAACACCAAGGTTGAAGGTTTGATCCTTATATGGGCTGTTCGCTTAAGAACTGGACATGATGATCCTTGTGCAACCCTTCCAACTCAGAATATTCTGTATAGGTATTGAATTTTTACTATTTGGTAATGAAAAATATTTCTATAATTCTGAGAATAAGGGTAAAAAGATAGGCATGTATAGACTGTCAATAACATAGGCTGGTGCAAAGCAGCACTTTTCCAGTGCAATCAAACAATTTGTGAGACAGTTTTCACTGTGTCCTGATTATAGGATACACACAAAGGCTGACTGGCTCACCAACATCCTGGAAAGCCTAAAGAGAAGTGATGTGATGCAACTTGCACACTTCTTGAAGAGCTGATGAAAGATCTTATTATACCTACCCTCTCCTAACACAGAAAATTCACCTGAAAATGTCAGATCAAAATGTTTTTTTTTAAAGCCCAACATTTTTACTTATGTTTAAAACCTGAAATTTTTGCTCCTGAAATGGTTTTGTTATTCTTTTGTTTTCTTCATCTTTTTCTCAATATGTAACTAATCCTACATATATGTGTAAAGTAACATATTTCAAGCGGTGGAGATCCAACTTAATAGTAAATCTCCCATTTTTGTTTAAAGTGGGTATGGTGTTCCATTGATAAACTTCTATACAGAAGAAAGGGGGGGAAAAAAAGGACAGCAAATAAAAGCTCATTAAGGATTGTAGCTTGGACTTCATCAAAAGAGGCACAACCAGCAGGTCAAGGGAGGTGATTCTCTCTCTATCCTCTGTTCTTGTAAAATCTCACCTAGAGTGTCGTGTCCAGATCTGGGACCCCCAGCACAAGAAAGATGTTGACCTATCAGGACAAGTCCTGAGGAGGGTCATGAAGATGACGTGAAGGCTGAAGCATCTCTCCTATGAAGATGGTCTGAGAGAGCTGTTCAACCTGGAGAAGAGAAGGCTCCAGGGAGGCGTTATAGCATCTTTCGGTACCTAAAGGGACCTTCAGGAGTGCTGGAGCTTTTACAGGGACATGTAGTGATAGGATAAGGGGAAACAGCCTTAAGCTGAAAGAAGACAGTTTTAGATTAGATATTAGGAAGAAATTCTTTACTCTAAGGGCTGTGAGGTACTGACAGAGGTTGTCCAGAGAGGTTGTCGAATCCCCATCTCTGGAGGTGTTCAAGATGAGGCTGGATGGGGCTCTGAGCAACCTGGTCTAGAAGAAGGTTCTCTGCCCATGGCAGAGGAGTTGGAACTAGATTGTCTTTAAGGTCTCTTCCAATCCAGGCCATTCTACAATTCTGTCAAAGGACCTCATGCACTTAATTTGGAATAAACATTGTGTGAAATAAAGCAATGCATTTTCACCTGTCTAATACCCTGCTGATACCTTTAAGGTGCCAGTGGATAACATTACTGCTTCATGGTACTGAGGCTCCCAGGGGATCTTTCTCCCATTTGGAATAAAAGGGATCCATTTTGTTACTTGTTTTCAGTCGTTTCTGCCCTTGAAAGCTTGCTTGTGTAAGGCGTCATGCTTAGGATGGATGGATTGTATGTATTTTCTTGAAAATAATGGGAACTTTTTATTATTTCTCAATTACAGTCCATATCTATCTGGCCATGTCTAGTAACTGGTAGTCAAATACTACAAATAAGAAATGTATTTGTTATAGAAGGCTCTTTCTGGTTCTGTTGTGAGAATTAATGTTGAGGTAGCCTCAGTGTTGATTTCGTCTGAAGTGCTGTTTACTTTCGGTGTTCGCAGGAGTGAGGGCTGAGGTCGGGACCCGTGCAGGGGTCTGATGATGGGCAGGTAAACTACAGGGGCAGTAACTGCTGAGTCTCTCTAACCAGACTTCTCAGGGGGCTTGGGGAAAGATAGGTATTTAAAGAAATACTTTGATAAGCAAAAAACCTGTCAAAGGACAAGTTACCGCGGTAGCTTCTCCATGGTAACTATCTTCATGCGATTTCCAGCTACCAGGCACTCTTCAAGAGACGAAACATAAATTAATTTGCACTTTTATTGAGAAGTAAGTAACTTTCAATTAATTGCCTGACATTTGCTATGGGGTACACAGACATGGGTTGACGGGGAGCTAAAGAGGAGAGTTGCGGCAGGCTCGGCGTCGAGAGGAGGAGCCGCAGCATCCCTCTGCCCTGCCGGCAGCGTCGCTGCCGGAGCCCTCAGCAGGACAGAGCCGTCATGCTCCAGGCAGTCCCCAAATCCACAGCACTCTGTCGTGCTGCCAAAGCCCTGCAGCTTCCCAGTAAGTTCCCCAGCCCCGAGACGGACAGCGAGACAAGTCCGTGCGCCGGGGCGGGGAGAGCGTCCGGCTCCATCTCCGACTGCCGCTGCCTCACGGCTTGCCGGAGTCAGCCAGAGGGAAGGGATCAGGGGCTCTTTTAGTATCACCACCCAGTTTTTTTCGCGGTTTTTTGTTGGTTTCTTTCTTTCTTTCTTTCTTTCTTTTTTGTTTAGTTTTGTTTCTCCTTTTAAATCAATAACAAGTTGCTTTTTCCATCACCAAGTAGGCCCTGCCGCTCCAGGCTCCTGGGGTCCGTGCACGTCCGTCCCATTCCCAAGCTCCTGCTGACACCTGCTGGCCTCCCGCTGCTGGGAAGCTCAGGATGCTGGGAAAGAGGGCCAACCCTCTTGTCTTGCTGTTGCTGTCTTCTAGTCTCTGAGCTGTTGGTTGTGGAACCAACAAGAAGATTAATATATTTAGAACAAATATTTATTGAGCTAAGCCTACATTACTCCATGAGCGTGGCATAAGAGAGCAGGATATCTCACCTCAGCACCTGGGTGAACTGTAAATTTGAACTTTAGTTGTTTCAGCATTTCTTTTTGGTTCTTCTTAAAGAGGGACAGGCCACGCTGGTGATGATGGAGCAGAGATCCACACACTCGACACCAGCTGGGGGCTGGCTCACCACTGAGCTAAGCACCCCACAACCTACCCAAGGAGGCAAGAGATTCAGACGAGCAGAAGCTGTACAATGTAAATTGACTCATAATTTGTCTCAAAATGAAACTGCAGTGCTGACAATTTGGCATCTTTTGTGACTGGTAATTATGAGTCATTAATTGTTAGATCCATTTCAGAGTTTCTGACTTTACAGAGACACTCAGTGCAATGCAGAGGTTACACAACAGGCTGGAGAAAATTTAGTATTTATTTTCTAGCAAGCCTGAGTTATGCAAAGACCTATTTTCTGTTGCCTTGCCTAAAGTAGACTCACATATTTAGTGTGCTAAACCAAATGTGAAATGCAAAAAAGTTTACACTTCTTTAAATGATAGTGCAACTAGAATAGTAAGGAGACATGGTCTAAATGTTTGAGCATAGTGTTACATGTCTTTATTTGCATGTGAGTGTCCTGTCATCTGAAATAATTTCTTTCTTATTTTTTCTTTTCTTTTCATGTGACAGTTTCAAACCCCAAAAATTGTGACATGCAGTACTGTTGTGGTTTAGTCCCAGCCAGGATCAATGTACCACTTGCTCACTCCCCCACCAGTGGGATCAGGAAGAGAATCAGAAGGGTAAAAGCTAGAAAATTTGTGGGTTGAGATTAAGAGAGTTTAAATAGAAAAAGCAAAAACCACATACACAAACAAAGCAAAACAAGGCATTTATTCCTCCCTCCCCATGGACAGGCAGGTGTTCAGCCATCTCCGGGAGAGCAGTGCCTCATCACGCATAACAGTTACTTGGGAAGACAAATGTCATCACTCCAGATGTCCCTCCCTTCCTCCTTTTTACCCTCACTTTATACACTGACCATGATGTCTTATGGCATGGAATATTTCTTTCGTTAGTTTGGGTCAGCTATCCTGGCTGTGTCTTGTTCCAATTTCCCATGCAACTCTGACTTCTTTGCCAGCGTAGCAGGATGAAAAGCAGAAAAGCCCTTGGCTTCTGTGCAAGCGCTGCTCAGCAATAACAAAAACATCTTTATATTATCTATTCCCTCTGTGTTCAACACAAACCCAAAACACAGCACCGTACTAGTCATTGTGAAGAAAATTTACTCTACCCCAGCTGAAACCAGCGCAAGTACAAACCAGTTACTGCAGCTTGCTAGAATTAAAGAAATGTATTCAGTGAAACAGTGCCACTCCTAACAAACCATGCTGTAACGTATGAGTTGCTGCTTTTGGAGTGAATAATGCCTAGAGCCTCAGGGCTGGTCCCTAGTTTGGTTTATTACTGTGTTGCAGTAGCATCTGCAGTGTCAGTGTGAAAGGACAGCTTTCACTGAGGAACAGCTGAGCAGAAGGAAAGAAGAGCTGCCATCTTGTGTAGGGAACTGAGACTGCACTAAAAGAGGCTACAATTACACGACAAAAATTTAGTATACCTTTGGGAATTCATTAAGTGAAGATTATTTCCTCTGCAGTGATTTCTTCCTTATTTTCTTTCTATTTGTTTTTAACTAAGGTAAATTAATCACTTAATTCTTAACCCAGAAGTCTGGATAAAAATGAGGGAGACTGTGCATCAGCCTCTGCATTTTTTCCCAGATAGAAGACATTGCCTTTCAAACAAAAGTACCACCTTAGACAGGACACAGAGCATGTCTTCACGTTGGAAAGATGGGCTTTGTGTCCAAGGTACTGCTGTGAGATAATCCCCTTTGGTATCTAGGAGTAAGCTCATGGGTGTTATTGTGACTTCAGTGAAGTCCAGAACCCACTCAGAGGTGACAAACCTGCAACTGCTAACTAGGAGACAGACTGAAAGATCTTGTCCTCGCCTGCTTCTGCTTGACAAGCACCCAAACAATACTGAAAGGTTTAGATATTTGGTCAAGCTTACTTCCCTCTGAATGTCTTCACTACTATTCGTTCTGCTCCCTGCTATGAAATTCCCATTGAGAACCAGACTGGGAAGGCCTCCTGGAAAAGAGTTTATCTGATTTCTGCTATATTCCATTAGCAATAGAACTAACAGAAACAGGGCATCCTTTAGGGCTGTGAGCTACAGAAAAGTAACATAAACTACAAAAACCTAATTTCTGTAGTCAGCCTACATAGGGGATCCTGAGAGAGCAGGTCAGCTTCTTCACAGTGAAAAATGTACAGAAAGTCTACATGATCCTGTGAGTGCAGAATTTCGAAAAATTGTATTGACACGGGTTATCTCTGTTGGTTTACTGCTAAGGAAATTGAGAGAGAAGCCTTCTTACTTCAATCACTGATTAAATACAAACTTAACAAGTTGGGCTTTTAAATCAGCTACCTCTAGTAAAATGCCATTGTGTTTTTTTTAATTTGGAGTTTAAACACAAAAGTTATGGTGATCTTGGTCTGTGTTTAACTGTGTCAAGTTAGCACTTTATGCTAATGCCACTAAATAAACAGTATGGTCCCTTATTCTTGGGCTTGTGGAAACAATTCAAACTGTCTGCTGTTAAAGTGGTATTGAGAAGGAAAGCCAGTTGAGTTAGAACGTTAAAATGTCTCACCATCAAACTTGCTTACTTCTTGTTATAGTTGATGTTTTTGAAGGCCTTACACCAAATAGTTGTGGATGTAGTAGAATTTACTCAGTCATCTCATAATGAGTCTTTTGAGTGTTTCTTCACAGATCACTGAGAAAGACCAGAGAGGAGCCACTGACACAGTTTGTCTGGTCTTACTTCCATCAGTGGCAGTTTGGCTGTTTTGTCCTTCCTTTCCAGTAACTGATAAGCAGAAGATCTTACCAGCTCTAACTTCCTAGCCCTACCTTTTCCTGTACTCTTCTTGAGATCCAGCACTCTTTTGCTACAAGCAGATAATTATCTTCAGTAAACCCTAAGTGTATTAATAAGAACAGTAGATATCATCTACCTCTACCCTGTAAAACATGATCTGCTATGACTAGTTGTTACAAGAAAACTCTGTTTTCCTTGGTAGACAACAGTTCATTGGAAAAGGACTCAGTCTCTGTGGCTTACAAAGGCACTACACAAGCTTGGATAAAATCTATCCATTCTTTCTATTCAGAGCTTTCAGGCACTCAAACCTTACTTCAGACACACTGCCCCAAGATGTCTCTTCACATCCCATCCGTACGTGATGAAATGGTATTGACACAGCCTCTGCTGGAGATAATTGCCCATCTGCATTGCAGGTCTTATTTAGATTATAGTATTTATGAACATGCAGCCATTTTGTGACTGCCTCACAGTGTCTCACTGCCTCTCATTTTACAATGTGAGACTGTGCTAATTTATACCTGAAATTCTTGGTAGTGGTTTCATACATAGGCATGCACCTGGAGTTTCCTCCTTATTCTCATTACAGTTCCTTATGTCCATCTATTGTCAGTGATCATCAGTTCATCTTATATGCTATTTTGATCTCCCTCTGGTGTTGCTTTCCAGCTACGTGTCATCAACAAGTCTTACAAGCATGCTACTTTTTGTGACGAAATCTTTAATGAAACTCCTCCCCAAACCAAGCTCAAAGGGCTGCATTGTAGCTCCTTTTCTTCTCCCATCCTAATACTTCACCTTTCAACACTACCCACAGCTGTTTTCAGCCTTTCGTAATGCTTTTATTGCTTCTATTTTTCATTGTTTATCTATTAATATCTCATGCAATAGTCTATCATATTCACCTAAGTTCAGATAGATCAGATTGCCAAGAAAATCAGCAGAGACAGACACAGGCTCATTTTGGCATACTCTGTCCTTACCGAACTCATATGCATTAACCCCTCTAACAGGCACCTCTAGTTCCTTTAATATGCTTATCGAATTTTTTTTTTGGGTATGCAAACACATTCAGACACAGATGTGGGTGGAGGGAAATGAGGTCTGTAGTTGTGTGCACTGTTTTCTCCTTTTTAAACACCCATGATAGTCCTGCTCTTCTTTACCACAATTTAAAAAATATATTGAGAATCCGTGCTAGAATGTTATTCCATGTTCCCATTCCCTTGGAGTTATATGACTGAAGCTCATGTCTCAGTTTTGTAATTTGAACATTAAGACTATGTTACCCTGAGCGAGGTCATTAAAGAAACATTTCAGGCTGGAACTTACAGTAGTATTGACTGTGCCATTAGGAAATTTTCATTACTGTCTCAGCCTGACCTGTTCTTGAAACCACAGAAAAACAGCATACAGGCAAACACAAATCTGAACTACATCTGTGCATTATCCCATTTGCCAGAATGCTAATGTCTGTATGCATGAATCAAGGAGCACTCTCATTCCAATCCAAACCACATACCAGAAACACCCATGCATTTAAATTAAAGTATGTGTAATCAAGTTCCAGCTATTTAAATTCAGTTCTAGAAGCATATGTAGCCAGGCTGTCTTAATTTATGGAAGGTCATTAACCAGTCAAGATAACTTCACTTGCATGTCTCAAAGAGAATAAAGGAAGTTTACTTTGACTCACCTAAATGTTTAGGTCTTTTTGTGAAGTGCCCTCCATGGATCAGAGAATTTAGATGGCAGGAAAAACTTATAGTTACAAACTCTATCCTGAACTTCTTTTACTTATTGTAATCTGTGACAAGTTTTCAATGCCTTTGTTTTCATATTACATGCTACTTGGAAAAAATAAGATATGAATAAAAAACCTGCCAAAATCTGTTGTACTGCAGAAACCACTGAACAGAAATACACATAAACAGAAAATCTTAGCAAACCACCATGGAATAAAAGTTACTGTACTTTCTTGCTTAATACAGTTTAATTCTCTCCTTGGGATTCTGGGTTCTGCACAAGTGAATAAATACAGTAACACTATGCTGTATCTTGCAGTATAGTGAGATATTTCTTAGGCAATTTGGTAAGAAATTTATTTAGAATTATATTTGCAATCAAAAGACAAAATTTCCTTTTGGTGATTTTGAAATTCTACTTTCAAGTACATGTTTAAGATGGGATCTATGAGATCTTCAGTATGTATCAAGGGCACAAAATCTTGTTAGTTTTATTTTCAAAGGACATGAGCATTTAAGATACGCTTAACCAGCTCAGTTGGTAGAGGCTCAGTACTTCCAAGTACTCTTTCCATTTAGTCCCTGATATACTCTGCTATAATGAAGCAAATTGCTGTTTCCTTCCAACAGGGAAGCATGAGCATGTACTGAGCGTCCTTGGCTAGAGGAAATGATGTCGAATCACTAAGTTGCTGATGAGATAAAACGGAAAGATGAAACCTCTTTGCATTTCTATTTGTTTTAATTATTTTTATACACAGTGTAGACTGATGTTGCATGGGGATCTCTGGAAAGCCTTGCCACGCTTTCTCCAAAACAATCAATGCTACCTTTGTGAGCTGATAACATTTCTGTGGTGTAAGTCAAGATTATTCATTTCTACCCCGGATCGTATTATCTAACTCCTACCAAGCCTGGGATTTGAATGTATGTCCTTGTTTGGCAGCAGAAAGTTCTGTTCTTAGGCTACAGAGCTGGCTCTTTTTAAGCATAGTTTTGAAAATGCAAATGCAGTGGACCATGTTTCCCATGGAATTAAAAGAACATGCAATCCTAATTTATTGTTTTCAGCGATTAAAGAAATAATTTCTTCCGTACGTATTCAAATTGCCATCCATCAGTTCTTTCAAGACTGAATCTATAGTACCTTTCTAAATAGCTGCAGAAAAGTCTTTCATTAATTATCATATACAGTGTTATTACTGCCAGCCCTGCTGGCTGCAAAAATGATTCTTTGTGTTTCTTTGTTGTAACCTATTGCTTCTATCTTGGCATCAAATCTACTCACTCGAGGCTCATGAATGCAACCAGCACTGCCACCATAGCTCTGTATACACACAGAATCACAGAATCACTAGATCTGCCAAGTTTAAAGGGATCCACAAGAATAACCGAGTCCAACTCCTGGCCCTGCACAGGACATCCCCAAGAATCACATCACATGCCCAAGAGTATGGTCCATATGCTTCTTGAACTCTGTCAACCTTGGTGCTGTGTCCACTGCTCTGGGGAGTCTGTTCCAGTGCCCAACAACCATCTGGGTGAAGAGCCTTTTCCTAATATGTAAACTAAACCTTCCCTGACACAGCCTGAGGCCATTCCCTCCAGTCTTGTCACTGGTCACCACAGAGAAGAGATCAGTGCCTGCCCCTCCTCTTCCTCTCATGAGGAAGTTGTAACTGCAAGGAGGTCCCCCCTCAGTCTCCTCTTCTCCAGGCTGAACAGCCCAAGTGACCTCAACTGCTCCTCATACGACTTCCCCTCATGGCCCTTCACCATCTTCATTGCCCTCCTTTGGATGCTTTCCAACAGCTAAATATATTGCAGTGCCCAAAACTGCACGCCATATTCAAGGTGAGGCCGCCCCAGTGCAGAGCAAAGCAGGACAATTCCCTGCCTCATCTGGCCGGCAATGCTTTGCCTGATGCCCCCAGGACACGGTTGGCCCTCCTGGCTGCCTGGGCACTGCTGACTCATATTCAACTTTCCATCGATCAACAGCTTCAGGTCCCTTTCCATGGCACTGCTTTCCAGCATCTCATTCCCCAGCCTATGAACATCCAAGGGTTGCCCCATTCTATGTGTAGAATTCACCACTTTCCCTTTGTTGAACTTCATAATGTTGAGCCCTCCTCTTTGTCGAGGTCTCTCTGCAGGGCCTCCCTGCCTTCAAGGGAGGTGCCAGCTCCAGCCAGTTTTGAATCATCTACAAACTTGCTCAGTATCCATTCCAGTCCTACATCCAAGTCATTTATGAAGATGTTGAACAGTCCAGGGACCAGGATGGAGACCTGTGGAACCCCACTAGTGACAGGTCACCCGTCTAATGTCACCCCATTCACTATTGCCCTCTGTGCTCAACCTGTGAGCCAAGCACTGACCTTACAAGAGGGACACCGTTTAAGACACATATGTTATTAAAAGTGAAAAAAAAAAAAAAAGAAACAGGTCACGTCTTGGCAAGCCAATAGACCTCTGGGATTGTCTGAAATCTGGAGTTAGCCAACTTTCTCTGGCCTGCTTGGAGGATGGCAGATATGGGAGCTTCTGCAACAAGAAACTTATGTTTCTTAGGGCTTGAGGCCGTAGGGATTATTTACATAGATTGATAAACTTATTTTGAAGGAACGGTACACTAAAAACAGGAAATGAGAAGGAATTTTTCCTTACTTCTTTCTTCAAATCCACATGAGAAGGAAGTGAAGAGCTTTGAAGCTAGGATTTGGTGCCATAAACGTGCCTATCTGGCTCATCCAAATGCACCTCTCCCTCAAGGACTGGGCGTCTGCCTTTGCTTCCCATGCTGGAAGCCCATGGTTCTCCTACTCTTACACTAGAGTGAAGGCTATGGTATTTTTGTGTTTGAACTCTGTTCATCCAGAAGATCAACTAGATCACCCTTGCTAATGTTTTCCTGTTGAAGCATATATTGGTTTAGAGGAAGGAGGAGTAACTTTAAAAAAAGTGCCATTTACTCTTGTAACATGAAATTACAAAGATGGGGTTTTTTTAAGTCTAGAATTATAAGTGAGTACATGAGTGCCTACCTGACCGGAGTTTTTTCCTTCCATGGGCAGTTTATTACACAGTCACTTCTGTAGCTTATTTGGCATCATTATAGCTAAAAAAAGACCTTTACTTCCAGGTCTTAGCTGAGGCAGATGAATTAGTTTAATAATACTCAGAAAACATAAAGTAGCAACATTAAATCCATTTCTTTGATTTTTTTTTTTTTAACTTGCAATCTGGTTGTATCTTTTCCCCAATTCCTTCTTGCATTTCCCCCTAGTCCTACTACTGAATTAATGTAGCCTAGGCCTGTGGTGAACAGCCCTACGAGCAGATCACAGCACATGGATGAATCACAGCTCTGGGGAAGCTGAGACCTGTCACAGGGGGAGGTGAACAGGAACTGATTTTAGATTCCCCTTCAATTTCTCAACAACACAAGCAAAAGAAAAACGAGGGAGGTGGTGTGCTAAAGGGACTAAGACTTAAAATAGTATTCTTGACTTTTTGAAATAATGATCATTGGCACTAATGCCTGAAAGCTTATAAACCACTGCTTTATGTGGATTAAAGTAGTAGAAAGGCCAGCTCCCTCTTAGGCAGAGTACTTTGTAGCGCTATCTCGGTTTTGTGGATTAAGATGGATTTCAATAGGCTTACATTTCCTAACAAGTCTATGACCACCAGTGCCCCTTATGGCTCTCCCAGTGCACACTCTAACTGTCTGTGAGGAAGAGGAAACTGATTTTTCAGCTTGTAAGGCAGATTCAGCACTTGCAGCTAGAAGCATCACTTCTCTTGGGCTCTTATCTACCCATATCATTTACCCTATGAAGCAGGTAGATTAGAAGCAGCGAGTAGAGGCAATATGAATCAAGGAGAGTCTGGAGCTCTTGCTAATGCAAAGGAACACAGATATGAAGAGATTTGCTTCCTTCAGCCCTCTCCGCTCCTTTGCTCTAACCTTCAACACACTGTTTTCTATGCTGTGAGATACCCCTGCCTTCTGTGAATTTTCAAATACCTTTCAATATCTTTTGAATACTGCCATCCTGGAGGAATGATATATTTTCTTGGGATCAAACTATTCTGGCAATTGGGCTATACTTTCAGTGTCAGCGGGATATCTTTCATCCCATCAGGCTGCTGTGCAAATAGTGGCAGGAACACAGTCAACCCCCAGCTTTGCAGGGACAGAAAGTTCTGACACAACACGGGACTTCACACCATGTGTAGAAGAGCTGTGTAGACATGGGAACTGATCTGACCGGGCAGGGACAGACATCAGTAAAGTGAGAAAATAGCTAATATGCAACAGGAGGTGATATGACTGTATAAAATTATTAACTGTGTTGGAGATTGAGTTCTGAATTGCGCGTTAGTCTCTGAAGAGTCTGCATGGATGTTTGTCAGGTGGCAGTCCTGGCCAGGAAAGTAGCCTCCAATCTCCTTAAAGCGAAGGCAGTGGGTGCTCTGTGGGCAGTGGGCTGATGGGACTGTGCTCCCTGGGGAGGCTGCAAACAGGCTTCCTGCTGCTGAGGTTTGTGGGACCACTTGCTGTGAACCCAGCTGCAGAGCCCTGTGTTGCTCCTGGGCATTTGAAGGGTGGCGGGGTGGTGAACCAAGGCAGGAATTGCTGCAAAGGATGAGATTACACAGTACCCTTGGCAGACTCTGATTTAGGAAATCCTTTCCTCCTGTCTCCATTTTCACATCCTGAGTCACAACTCCTATTCCATGCCCCAGCTCCCTCTCCTCTCATCTGTGCTGCAAAAATTCTTGTTGGACAAGATGCAAATCTGACCTCTATATCAGGTTGTTTCCTTTTTGAAGTTTTCTGGTCAGCTTTTCCACTTGCCAAATGTACTCACAAGCTGTTTGCACAAGCTAACTAGTTAAAGAAAATGAACTGAGTTATGTTATTTTCATCCTTGGTTCACCCCCAGCTATTAGATCTTTGTCTGCCTGAACTTCCTGCTCCAGTACTTATGTCTGCTATAAAAACCATTTCATTATCAATCTGGATCATAAAATGGTCAAACAAATATTACACTGTGCTGGCACCACAGAAGTGGAATAGCAGGAATGACCACTAAGGGAAGTCTGGAGAGCAGAAATAATTAAGTCTGTACCCAACTCAACACCTTGTGTGACTGCAGTTTGAGAAACAAGACTCACACCTGAAACACAAAAATCTTTTTTTGTAAGAGTGCTTAACAGAGGATGATGCAGAAGGAAGGTAGTTGGTCTAGCAGAGATAGCTCTTCATGCTGTGAGCAGAAGGAACCAGCAAAAAGGAATGTCTTACTGCCAGACCTTCTGACAGACTCATCTTCTGGCAAATATCCATGCATGACACACTAGAAAATGCTATGTGCTTAGACATAATGCTTCCCTGCCATTGCTTCCATATGGTTTGGGAATGAATCAGCCTTTTGATTTAAGCTGAGCTACTTAAGAATGTCTTGTATAATGTCCATGTGGCCATAAGTAAGCAAGACATCTTTTCTAGGAATCACTTATTCCTTGAGGGGAAGCAATTCAAGAGATGTGTGGTATCTGTAAGATCACATTCTGCAAAAGAGAAGTTCTGGTCAAGCTTTTAAGTGAAAATATTTTCCATTCCCTTGTGAAAAACACCTGCAACTTCAGCATGGTTTGCTGAGTAATAGGATTTGTTTTTCTTAGATGTAATGAAAAGACCAGATTGATTTTCCTGTTTCACTTCAAATTTGTGACAAAGTTTCTGCTGGGAGGTTTGCAACAGAATTCAATAAGCCTTAATAGAGTGAGGCTGTCAGATGTGGATGAAATTCTTGTGGCCAAGGTATGGAAATAACAAATTACCAGAAATTAATGAACTTCCCTGTCAAGTAAAAGATGGAAAGTCCATCAATGACTTATTAGTGAGTTCTGAAATACTGCATTTTCTGACTAGAAATCTATGATGGATGTGGATTGTGTTTGCAAAGCAAATTTATAATTTCAGTTATCCTGTGGTTTAAGGTTGTTGTGTCCATGTTGTGAAAAATTCAGTCAATCTGTATGGAAGTTATTCACCAGTTTCAATGTGTAAGAACTTTTTCTCCTGGAATTTATTGTTTTTGTAATACAATATTTTAGAGCAGGTAAGTTTGTGGTTATTCTGATGTTTAAAAAAATCAGTAGTTAGGGTGTGAAACCCATGTTTCTGCAATTGTAGTTTTTTTGGTGGGTTAACAAAGAGATGTGACTTCCTTTCATTTACCTGCAGAGCTTTTGATTTATGAAACACATTCTTTCGTATTTCACAATGGACCTTCGATTATTCTTTTCATTGTGTTACAACGTGCCTTGAAAAGGAGCACTTGCTTTTAAACAACTCGGTAAGATAAAAATAAAGATATCTGGAAAAGCTGAGAGAATTTGGAAAATCAAGAGTCTATTGCTTAAAGCTGAGCAAGAGCAAACTGACTCAGTTCTGCTTTCTAAAAGGGCTTTCTTATAGAGATAGTTATAGGAGGTCTAAAATACTCTCAAATAAGGAACATGTTCCTTCTTCTCTTTCATTTGGCTTTGATAAATAACTATGTAGAGAGGAATTGCAGTTTTTTTTGACTTTCAGGTGTTTGGAAATGTTGCTTACTTGCCATGGCCATTATGATGTTTTCATTTTACATATAACTGTTGGCAAACCTCATGTTGATAAGCTCTTTTGTATCACTGATCATTGTAAATAATTTGAGCTTGTTTTGTTTTGTTTTGTTTCTCTGTGGATTCAAAAGTTTTTCTTCTCTTTTTGATCCATTGTTTATCTTTGGAATGCTGACAAACAGACCATGGCTGAAACCTAATGAAGAACCTAGAGAGAAATTTTCTGCCAGCATCTTCTTGTATTGAGATTTGTGTCCCATGTGGGGGTAATGGCAATGTCTTGACAGAAGCTGGAGCAGTAGCATTAGATGCAACTGTCATGGATACTCCATATCCTGTCTAAGAAAGTATACCTTGATCATGCTACCCAGAAGGAATCTCTAAATCATCAAGTGGAAGTGTGCATGTTTCTATATATTCAAGGAACATGTCTCAAAATTTATATATGAAAGCATAAATAAATTATTTTGCTACTCTGAGCATCACTGGAAGTCTCACTGAGCAAGCATCAGCACAACAAAACCCCAAGTCTCCTGACCCAAAAGAGCAGTTAGACTTGTGCATGTTTTAGACTTGGTGGCTACTGCGTGTGACTTGGAATTGGACTGGATGCCCTGTGGTGCAGCTTTCACAAGGGAGAAACAACTCCCTTTTTTGTTTACCCTGGGTTAGTGGATGAGTTCAGCTGAGGAGGTTGGGCAATCACCCAAATCAGAGCAGAGATATAAATATTAGCAGAACATTCTCATGGGAGGACCATAGAATTTAAAGTTGGCTTCCTTGATTGGTCTCAGAGCCTGACAGAGCTTGGCAGACCTATCTATTTTCTCAGGCATTAAATGAGCATGGCTTGGATTATCTCCTTAAGTGTTTTCTTTCTTTTTGGTGTAGTATAGAAAATGGGGAATGACAAAAAAAAAAAAAAAAAAAAAAAAAAAAGGAAAGTTTGTAGACTGAATCCATATTTATCATAGAAGAAAGGGATACAAAAGATCTCAGAGAGTCACCCACTCCATTTTCCTATCCCCAGAAATGGAGTTCCCATGCTGTGATGCACTGCTGATGCATGAATCCCTTAAAAGTGAATGTAGCAGTGCTGCACAGAGTTACAGCATTCTGGGGCAAATCTCCAGTTCACAGGAAGCACTGTTTTCAGGGTATCATTTGGAATAGGCTTGTTGAGCCCTCCAGCAAAGGGAGGGAGGCCTGAAACTGATTGAGATAGTTCAGCCTCAAAGGATAGCGAGGCCAGCTTAGTGCCGGATGCGGCAGGATGTGTACCCATCTCCTGTTGTTCAACTGGGCTTTTTGCCTGTGGCAGCTTTCCTGGCTTGCTTCTTCTAGCTAGTGCTGCAGCTACAGCCCATGGGTTTCTCAGCCACTCCAGCTAAATGTGTTCATGTCCGTTCTCTGGCACTGAAAATGCCTTGAGTGGATTAACTCTTGTTCTCGCTATTGTGCTCTGCCACCCCTCACATCAAAGTGGCCATTTTCAGGACAGCTGCCTGTTGGGGGTGGCACAGGGCCCATTTGGACTCCAAAACCATGGAGACAGAAAATCAGATATTTTTGGAAGCCAAAACATGTCCAGAGACCATTTTAATAACTTAATACCAAAAGTAACTTAGTCCCTGTGCATGGTACGCACCTTGTTGCAACTGAGTTTAATCTGAAAGATTTAGTCCTCACTCTGTAGATGCAGCCTCTCTTTGTACCATCTTGCAGACTTCCTTGTGCCTGATCTCCGGGCATGAAATCATCTTGTTGTCCTGGCAAAGCAACAGCAATATCTGCTTGGGACTTTCTGTGAAGTAGAACTTTCTTTAGCGGTTTTTTACATATTCTTCTCTATGCCTTCTGTGTCCAGTTTGCTCCAAGGCTCAGCTGACCTGTGATACAAAGGGACCCATGCAAGCAGTTTTTGCAGATGGTGTTATTGAGTGCTGGTCACTTGAATTATGATAATTTGCTGCTGTGATCTTTAATCTGTTCTGTTCATAGTGCCCGCTTTGGGAATATCTCTAGCCCTGTAGTCTGAATTTCCCTCACAGTCACTGGGACAAAGGCAACACAGGTGAAGTAGAAGAGCACAGTTTTTGGGACACAAGGAATGCCTTTGTAAGTCAAGTGAAGAGGACACAGTAAGAGGTTGAGAAAGACAGGTTTTGTGGGATGGGGGTGTGGTGTGAGGTCTTTATCTGATGAAAATATGTAGGAGGTGATAGAGTAACAGCAAGTCTAGTGGCTAGACACCAATTCATGACATCTGCTAACAAGGATGGCAAGGAAAGCAGTCTGTGCAGTATTGGAAGTAACATACAGAGCTGCTGGATTGGCCGGGTGCTGATGGCCAGTGTTGATGTAGCAGGGTAACCTTGGCTTCTGGAGAGAAGAAGCAGACTGTGTTATCAGACTGCACAGGATGGCACTGTGGAAGATGTCATACTAAAATAAAGGAGCTACCCAAAAAAAGGCCTTTTGAAAAGTGGGTCTGCCCTGCCTGAAAACCTTACCTTTTCTCAGAAAGGTAAAGCATCTAATGGTGATTCAACTTTTTCGTAGTTGCTGAAGGCAGCAGATGAGGGACAAGAGACACTTTTAAAACCAGGCTTTGGCCTGACAGAGGCAAATGTTTCTCTTGGAAAAAAACCCTGAAAGCTGATAGTCTTCACCCCTGTGAAGAGAACTTCCACAGGGAGTCAATTTATAAAGGCATACCATACTGTGCTGACACCTTAGTATGACTTTAAGATTGAAGATGTTGATTTATAACTTAGCTTTTGACAGTGACTATTTTAGTGAGTATTTTGTGAAGACGAACAAGGTATCTGGGCCCATGACTACTGTCATGTCTTTTTTTCAATTGTTCTGTGCTGGATTTCCATATCTCTTGCAGGAGGAGAAAGAGCTATGCCAAGGGATGCTGCTTGATGGCCTGTTAGATACTTTCCCTGTGAGACACAAAACTAACAGCAGCAGAGCTGACTTTGACTAACACTAGACTGACTCTACCATGGTGTTCTTCTATCTTACAAGGGTCTTTTTCACTTGCCCTTTCCATAGTTGCACACTGTCATTTGCCAGAGCATTTTGGTAACCCGTTTAGTTAAATGGTCTCCCATTTAGTTTAACGTTGTGGTGATCAGAAGACAAGCAGTCCTCCAAGAACTGCAGTGTGTTTGCTATTAGGAAACATTGTGATTAATAGATACTGAAATGTTAATATTGTAACATAATATATAATAATTTCCTGCGCTGAATTTCTGAACCACAGCAGATCACATTTTGTTTTATGATGTCCTCAGGGTAGTACAATATTTGTGGACATATAAAAGACAAAGTCTTTCCTAAATCTCATATAATAAGATTTAGAGAAAGAAATCTGCATTTAAAATTATTATAATTTCTGAATATAAAAGGAGAACATCTATGAACTTGTGAATGGTCCTTTTGACACTGTCACCAATTGCCAGGCAATCCAGCTGCTCAGAAATGGCATCACAGTTCTCATATTGGCCCACTTCCTGCTTTGTTCCTCTTATATTATTATATGATTTGCAGAGAGCTGTCACTTTCTAGATTCCCAGCCAAATAAATAATGAATATGGCTTCATTTAGCAACTGAGATTTGCAAGTTAGCTATTTTTTAATGGCTTGAAAAGAATTGTATTCTGACTGAAAATCTTGAGAGGGAAGAATAGCTTTATTATGTATGTGTCTGGAATGCGAGCATATGGTACAAGCTAAATATTTTTAACATAGAAAGTATTGTTATATTAAAATTTGACCCACACTTTAATGATGGTATTGTAGTCTGTCTAGCCCAGGTTGCTGTTCGGGAAGAATACATTTAGATGTATGGGTTAAATTTCATTACTAAGACAACATCCTGAAGTTTGGTCTGGGGCCATGAAATGTATTTTTGGAGTATCTAAGAATCACCAGCACACCACTGAACTCACCTTTCACTCCAGACATGAGGAAAATTTTTTAAATGTTTTTGTCTTTCATATAGATTGGTTGTATTTCAACAAGAACAGTTAGGAAAGCAAGTTGAAACTCTTAATTATTCCAGAAAGGAAAGTGAATAATTACAAGAAGAAAGTGAATAAACAACTAAGTTATGGTTGGAAACCTCTATGATGATCTTCCTACCAAATAATACTACCACTTTGCCATTTAAAAAAAATTGTTCTGCAGTGTTTCTGGGAAAATTGCAAATTACAGCACCTTAACCTAGTTGACTGTAGTCTGTAACTACCAACTGAAAATCAGTTTATACTTCTTTGTATTTTTCTTCCAGGTCTAGGATAGATTCAAATGGGAATACCATATTATTTGTATTTCACAAACCCTCTGTTGTAGAAGTCTTACTAGACTACCAGAATCTACTAAGGGCTTCTCCCCAACGCTTCCTCTCCTCTCCTCCACTAGTTATCAGGTGCGTCCGTTTGGTCACCTTTCATCAGAGCTCAGTCATTGTAGAGATGGGGTAAAGGGAAATGACCTTGGCATTAGTCAGTGGTTTAAAGAAATACAGTCCAGGAAGGAGATGTCTGTATCCCACAAAGGGCTTCCAACATAAACACCCCATCCTTCAGTCCTTCGGCCTCATGTGTAAAACTCTTTCACCTCTGTGGAGCATTGGCACACGTAAAGAAATAGAAATCTGTTGTCTGGAAAACATTTATGCTGGAAAATGCGTGATGAGATGCTGTCAAAACTCAGTTGTGTGAGCACTAGGAGCATAGTCATGAATATCTGTTGAAGGCACACAAACATTTTTTGTGCTGGTTGCTTGGCACTCCTGCAGCTGGGCTGCTGAAGAAAAGAGGGTATGAAATGGCAGAGGAGAGAATAGGACTAAACTGCTTGGTGTTATGAATGCAACTTTGCTTCCTGATTACAAGTCTTCAGATTTGGATTCCTTCTGTACCATTGTAAACCCAAAAAAACTAGGCTTTTAGTGAAAACTTCATTATGAGACAACCTTTACCTCTATAAATGTGTTCTTGTCTGTAAACGAGAGTTAAGCAGGCTAAACCAGAAGCCACAGATCAAAACCAGTTTTTGTGGAAGTGGATATTGCCTCATTTACTCCTGTTTTACTCGGGTCTGAGGCTCATTAGATGCTCAACTACAAGGAACATATGGCTGAGAATCTTGAATTAAGAAATTGCTTTGTCCCCTATCCCATCTGAGGGAGCTCTGAGAAGTGAAATGTGACCAGACAGTTTGGGAACTGGAGAATATGTAAGTGAAACACTTTGCAGTGACAGCCATAGCCTCCTTCCAGCAAAGTTATGTTAGAGATGAGCCAGGCTATGCTGGTGGGTAGGTGATTTCTGCCATTAGGGATATATGACAGCCACAGAACTTTTCACATAACCTCATGCCTCACAAATCTTTTCACACTAACATTGAATATGATAAACAGCATACATCTCAACATGCATCTTATAGGCTAATTAGGCCTACTCTATTTCTCGGCATTTCTGGGTTCACTGGGAAACTGAATTTTCAGCTAGATTCACCTTTATGCTTACTATTTCAAGCACACCTTCCTTTCCTTTACTAGTTTAGTGTTTGGAAGACAGTAAGAAAGAAGAAAAAAGCTCTAACAATTACCTCGTAAGAAGCTTACCTATTGCTTACCTCACATCTATGATATCAGAATACTGTATATAAAACAAATTGCTTTGGAGACGAGAGTATTCAATATTTGTTATTATTTGTCTTTGCCAAGGGACAAAAATCTTCAGATATGAGAGGCATAGAGTAACTTCATATCATTATTTAAAAAAAGATTAATCTGAGATCAAATAATTGTTTTCCAGCTATTGTGATGGTAATAAGCAGTTTCTGGTAGTTACATATACGCCATATGGAATGGAGGATTTATTGTTTTTATTTTTGGAGGAAGGGTATAACTTTTCAAATGTGACTGATTAAAAGAATAAAGGAAGATAACCAAGGATATCTCTGTTAAATTTCTGTGTCTAGAATCAGCCTGTAGATGTCCCCCAACACATACTGTGCTACATCTAGTGTTCAGTTCTGTTGAAAGCAACTATACTGTTTACAAATTACAGACAGCTCAAGTTAGAGAAAGATAGAGACATGAAAAGCTGCTCAGGAAAGGCTATTCTGTGGGAGGACTATTGAGGTAATGACACAGTGGAGAGCACCTCAGACCAAGAGAAACATGAACTGAACAGAAGCTGACAAAAAGAAATAGAAATAAGAGTCTTACAAAAGACTGAAGACATCAGAAAGAGGGAACCAATAATGACACAATTCCCTGTGACTCTTAGGTATTTTCTTTGGTTTAGTGAACCAGAACTGTACTACATGATGGAATGAATGCTGCACTTCCATGAAGTGACAGGTTTGTGAGTGCATAACATCTTTGACAAAACCAGCAGGTTAGGGGGAGAAAATCCAGCTCAATCCATAATCATCCTGATGAGATGATGACGAATTTTGGTGACAATTATCTGTGTTTAGCTAATGTAATTAAGTGCCAAGTAGTGCCTGCATCAGTGATGGACTAGGCCCTACCTGCATATCCTATGGCGGAGTTGGATGAACCCTGCATATGGTTTGTAACAACAGGCGGAATCCTAAACGGTTGTTTGTTTCCCCCCTTTGCAACCGATTCTCTTATACAAACAGTTGATTTCTTCTCACACAAGATTTTGAAAAATGGTTTCTACTCATATCAATACCCATATTCACATGCAAACAAACACACTTGTCAAAGAGAAAGAGTATTCATTAGTTCACAATGTGCTATTTGCTCTGGTTTTTGTCATTTTGGTTGTTATGCTTCTGTTTTCAAAGCTATTTGTGGAGAACCTGAAAAGATATAGAGTAACCTTTCCCTCAACACAAGTAAGAGAGTCAAAGCAACCAGCAATGAGTGACTTTTAGCTGGGAAATTTCGTAGCACTTACATTCTACCCTGCTTCTGTTCCAACATAGATCACAGCACAGTACACTGGAAAGTCAACAGCATTCAATTTACAGATGAGGAACATAGAACCACAGAATTTGGAGTAAATTTCTTCCACCATGCCAGATTCATAGAATCACAGAATCATTTGGGTTGGAAAAGGCCCTTAAGATAATCAAATTCAGCCATTAACCAAACACTACTAAGTCTACCAATAAACCAGTAAGTCCATAAGTGCTACATTCACACTTTTCAAATACTTACAAGGATAGTATTTGAAACCACTTCCCTGGGCAACCTCTTCCAAGGTTTAACAATACTTTCAGAGAATAAAAATTTCCTGATCTCCATCTAAATCTCCCCTAGAGGAACTCGAGGCGGTTTTCTCTTGTCCTGTTACTCGTTACTCAGGAGAAGAGACCAGCCCCACTGTAACCTCCTTTCACCTCGTTGTAAGCAAGTGATAAGGTCTCCTTTGAGCCTCGTTTCCTCCAGGCTAAACACCCCCAGCTGCCTCAGCTGCTCCTCATAAGCCTTGTGCTCCAGACCCTTCCCCAGTTCCATTGCCTTTCTCTACTCACACTCCAGCACTCAATGTTTGTCTTGTAGTTGAGGAGCCCAAAACTGAACACAGGATTTGAGGTGCAGCCTCACCACTGATGAGTACAGGGGGATAATCACTGCCCTAGTCCTGCTGGCTGCACTATTTCTGATCCAAGCCAGGATGCCAGTGGCCTTCTTGGCCACCTGGGTACATGTTTGCTCATGTTCAGCTGCCTGTAAACCAGCACACCCAGGTCCCTTTCCACTGGACAGTTTTCCAGCTACTCATTCCCCAGCCTGTAGCACTGCCTAGAGTTGTTGTGGCTCAAGTACAGAACCTGGCACTTGGCCTTGTTGAATCACATACCACTGGCCTTGGCCCATTGATCCAGCCTGTCCAGGTCCCTCTGCAGAGCTTTCAGGTCTACCTGTGCTCCCAACGACAGCTCTGTAACCAGATCTTAGAGTCTCTGGTGCTGGACTGTCCCAAGCCTCCCTCCAGCAAAGCAATTCTGATATTTGATTATTTCAGTTTTTTAATAACTTCCTCAATCTTCTTTGCTTCATCTTCTTTTCCTCTTTGTTATGGACATACCTAGTATCAGAACCTGCAAAGGAATATTTATTTCTCTTGCATCAATGATCTGCTTACTGGAAGACTACAAAATTCCACCCTTTCTTCCATCCTCCTCTTCCTTAAGCTGCACGATCCTATTTCTTTCATTCCTTCCTCACTGAAAACTTTTTCAAGATCTTATTTCTCACTTCCCTTTGGAGTCTCTACAGGTGTTACACTTTTTTTCAGGAAGGAACAATGTGATATTATTTTGTCATTTTTAGCTTTCCACTCACCACAGCATAAATGATTGTTTCTACAGAACTGTCAGGTAATATTTTGGTTTGTTTTCCCCATTATTTCTGCCTAAATTGAAATATTTTCATGGCAAATCATAATAATGTACATGTTTAATACAATTTTCAATATGTCTCCATTCACCTTTCAGTTCTTTTCTCTGATTCAACCTCTGAGACTGTTGAATCAATGACATTTTTCTGTATAATGGTGGAAAAAAGTCCTTGGAGATAAAATAAGTAAACATGAGCCTAGGGGTTTGACTAGATGATCTTGGAGGTCTTTTCAAACCCTAATGCTTCCATGTTTCTAAAATTCTGTATATTTCAGTAGGAGTTTGGACACTGTTTGTGAGGAATCTTAGTTGACTGTTAATTATCTGTTACTAATCAGAATGACTTTCCCAAAGTCACACAACAAGCATTTTGATGTAACTAAAGAGGTACAGAAATGAAGATTGCATTCTGACCAGTTCATATACCAACACAGAAAAATAAGAAGTCCTGAAACAACCAAAATACTCACTCAAGAAACATTTAAAACGCGATACACTAAAGTATTTCTAAAAATTAATTTTTCATGGATAAACAAAAAGAAATTTTTATTCTATATTTCTTAATGTATAAAATACATGTTTACTAGATTTATTTTTAGTAGTTTCTAAAAGAATGTACAAAAAAAAATTGACTGAAGGAGGCGTGCATCAGACAATATATCTGTAACACGGTTCTGCAGTAAGTTTTTTTCTCATGCCATGGATGAGCTAAGGTGAATACATTTCTGCATGTATATTGCTTCTGGTGTGTAAGAGAATGTATATTGAGCTCTTTCACTTGTGGAGTGAGTCACACCCTAAAGGAATGTAAAAAATTGCATCTGAGCTTTCAAGGAGCAATTTGCACACAAGGGACTTGCTGTGAAGGAGCTGTTGAAATGTAAGGTGCTATGACTTTTATAACAGGGTAACCACATACACTGAGCCATCAGTATGATTGATTGTAGTTTTGGTAGTTTTTTTGTGAGTTTACTTTTTTTTTTTCTTTGCACTGGTGATGTATTGTATTGTGGTTTATTTTCTAAGACAAACCAGCAGACAAATTGTAGGAGGCAGGAAAGAGACAACTTGAACTGCTGACTGCTGACTGCTTCAGTGAGACTGAGGGTGCAAGGAGCATCTCATATTTCATCAAACCTCCAACAATCAATCAGAGGGATTGAGGAGAGCAAGTAGGAGTCAGGTCTGGGTAAGCAGTATACTATTAGTAGGTGAAAATTAAGTGTCAAGTGCTAACTACTACTTTTTCTGTATCACTATTCCATCAAAAAAATTTCTCAAAGCCAGAGCAGGTGAATGATAATTGCATTTGATGAAGATTGATTCTACACATGTTAATCAAGGACACTGAGAAAAGTTTCACATTAGGTTAATGTACCCTAGCAAGCCAGCTTACTTGATGTAGTCAGAGAAGCTGTGAAAATTTCCCGAATTTCAGCTTTTCACTGCATATTTTGTGTTTTCTTGGTGCTCTTTTACCACACATTCCAACTGGCATAGTCAAAGATATGTCCATAAATTAAATGAATTCACTTCTTTGTAGTCACTGTAAAGTTTACACATTTCTTTCTCCTAAGACGGTGGACCAAAGGAAGTAAATGTATACTTTTTTTAAAAAATTTTTAACCTTTTTGTTTTGTTTTGTTTTAACTCCTCACTATATCTGTCAGCTACTTCTTGCTTCCTTTCATTTGTGTCTTTTGGAAGGCGAGTAGAAGTTGACCACAGTACTAGAAATTTTCTCTCCACAGTTGTGTCAGGACATGGAAGAAGCTAACTTCTTTCTCTGATCCCAGCCATCCATAGAAATAACAGGTGTCTTACTGAGCTGAGATCAAACACTAAAAGGAGCTGGGAAGGACAGACATGTCTCATCAACAGCACTTTCCTTCTGTCTTAGTCTCAGTAAGGATTGTTTTCTGACCTTTTTCTTCTTAATTTTATGAAATTATATTGAACTTGTTCTCCTGATATGAAGTCTAATTCTTTGCATTTATATAAGGACTAATCCAGAAAATCACAGATTTAGCTTTAAATGTATGTGTTTTTTTCATAGGAAACCTCTGAGCAAACATAATATACTTCACTCAGAAAATGAAACTCTCTTTGTGGGATAGTGGGGCTAAATTATCTCCTTTAGATGGATGCACTTAAATGGCATATTTAAAAACATTTACAATTGTTATGGAAACAAACTCTGGTGTTAATTTTGATAAACAGACCCAAGGGTCACTAAGGTGTTAACCTGATCATGTCATTGTAAAGCAGTCACAACTAGCTCAGATATCTGAGTACAGAGACCTTGGATGACCATGACTAATTTCCATGATAATGGATTGGAATATTCATGCCAAATACACACACACACACACACACACTCACACACACGCACACTCACACAGAGTTGATTCTACTGCGCTGAAGGAAAAAGCCCAGCAAATCAAAACCAAAGTACAAAACGTATTGAGTTTTGAAGCAGAAAGGTTGGGAAGCTGCCTGATTGTGCGAAGTAAATCTATTTGGGAGTTTCCTGAGTCCTTTTTGTCAGAGATATTGGATGAGGTCTCTTAATCTGGAAAGCATCCTTATTACCAGAGAAGAGTAAGCTGTTTCTGCTGAAGATTTTTACTAATCACTCTGAAGCAGCTGGTTGACTTAAGTCTTTTCCTCTCTGATAAGAAGAACAGAGAAGAGAAGGGAGGAGAGGTAGTAAGTGAGGTAACTGGGGTTTACTCTTGGTCCCGGGAACCAAAGCAGCTGTTTATTAGTTGTGGATGGTAAGAGTTGCTGGAACAGACAACCTCAGCTGCTAGACTTGCAGGTCTGGCTCAGTTCCACAGTTGCAACTGCAACCTGACATATCCAGCTGGGCTCCCACTGTCTCTCCTGGAATGGGCTTCTGAGGCTGCTCCATAGGGTGCAGAATCATGGGAAAGAAAAAAAAATGAGGGAGAGAAGTCTGAGCCGGGAGAGGTGGTGGTGTGTGGTGCAGGGTGGCGTAAAACGGAGTGGAAGGAAGATAGTGCCAATTCAGTGGCATGTTGTAGGAGAGAAGAATGATCCCCAGTCCCTCTAGAAGTGGGTGCTTCTGCGGTGCTATGGTCCTGTATGTGGGCATCTGCCTGGAATTGCTGTCTGCCGTTTCCAGGGATAGATTAGCTGTGCACATTATCTGGAAGACTTAAATATGACACTAACATTGGGAGTGGAGGATGAAAAATTTTGATCAACACATAAGTTCAAAAGCAGGACTGAGGACTTTTCTTAGAAGAGTACTTTTGCCTTATCTTAAGTGGGTTCTGGTGTTAAAATATGCCTTGAGGGATAAGTTGAATAACTATTCTTCTAAATCATAGTTGAGAATAATATTCTGAAATATTAATTAGCATTGGATAGTGTTTTGTCTACATGGTCCACTGCTCTAGGCAGATTCAGACGCACAAAGAATCTCAACTTCACCCAAGAACAGGTTGAGTCCTTGCAGAGCAGGAGGATGTGGTTCATGTTTCATTTTCCAGTTCTGCTTGCTCTGCTACCAGAATCTGCTTTGCTCTCACTCAGCTCTAAGACAAGATCTGTGTAGTTGTCATCTTCCTATGTACATTAGTTACCCCTCAAAAACAACCTGGTGTTGTGGACAAGGAGGGATCTGGTGTGCACTGATATCTTCCCAGATATTCAGAGGGCCAGGGATGTGGGGTGCACCAATCCTACATCATCGCCATAGGCAAGGTCTCTGTATGGAGAGCAGAACTGGTATCTCCAGGAAGGGCTTCTTGGCAGTGTCTTCAGGGGTATCAGCTGTCTGTGGAGGGCATGAAGCAGTGGAGAAAAGCACAGGGTTTCTTCACTGGAGGAGAGGAGTGCTGTATGCCTCAGAGTATGCTGACCACTACAGCAGCCCAGGGAATGCTGTGTCCTTCCTGGACACCTTTCTTTGTCCAGAAAGTGGAATTCTTCCTGAAGGACTATATTTTGTCCCCATGGCATCTTTTTTAGTGAGTATAAGGCTGAAAAGGCCTGCAAAGCAGCCATGCTTCAAGTGAATGGCTAAATGTGATCTTTGCCACTATATATATGCTGATTTCAAACTTAGTGACTTCTCAAAACTGGGGTTTCTATTGTGCTATTGGAAGAATCTACAAAAAAAGAGAAAGCACAAGCTTCTACAATCTGTGATTATACAAGACCCCCTTACTCTCCATTTTTCACAATGGTGATATGAGAGAAAGTTATAATAATTAATTAAAATGGTGTTGTTCATTACAATAAAATTATACAACTTTGCTGGCCAATTTCTATAAACATTACACTCTAGGTTCTGAGAGGAAGCTGAAATGTAAACAGTACTTTTTTACATAAACATTAACTAAGAGTTCTGTTCTTTTTCCCTAACGTTTCCATACCAGCACTTGATTGCCAACCTAAATTTAATTGTCTAAAGGCTGGGTTTAACATTTTTCAGTACAGATAAACAACATACTTCAAAGCAAACTCTACTACATGACATGTGCAACCTTAAGACTACACCATTCTAATCATTACTGCTGACATTGCTTGTTTATCCTTGGTATAACATCATCAACTGAAGTGAAAACACCTTTGATTTTACAGATGTAAATCGTGAAATTAAAATTCTTACTTTCTAATACGTAAATGACAACATTTCATGTGTCTCTTGTGAACCTAGGAGGTGTTATTAAATGCCATTACCAGATTCATGTCTGATTCATGAACAAACTGAAAACTTCGCTTATGCTTCAAGCAAGAAGGCTGTTTGGGGTGCACTCTCAATCTCTGTCTCTGAAATGTTTCATGCTCTTGCACGTGAAATGTCTTTCAGTGTAGTTGTTGCCTTAATCTGAGCTAAGGTTCTTCTGACTGAGAAGATACCTGTGTATTCTTCATGTCTGGAATTGTGCACCACTCTAATGACTGTCACTGCTATGTCTGGAAGAAATGGTATCAACCACATATCGTGTCTTGTGCCTCTCTCCTCTCATTCTTCTCTGCTAAATTCACTTTTTATGACAAGTGTTGCAAAACAGAAGCCAGTGGAAAACATGTTTCTGGGCAAAGTAACTGTGAAGCAGAAAGTTAGAACCAGAGAACAAAAGGTTAGTTTTCTTGTAGAAATTATAACAGCTTGAACCTCTCTCCCTCTTCTCTCCCCATGTTAGAAAAGGGTGCACTAGTGAGGTTAGGTCAGTACACACATGTTTTAAATTAGCGGTTTATAAACAAGGAAGTGACAATTATTTGTTATGATTATTTGTCAAATAATCACATCTGTACCTAATTACCCTGTATGTGCCAGTATTTGCATTTCTCAGTAAGCTGAACTCAGTGAGAATAGCTTTAGATGGTAAATTGTGAGCCCACATTTAATAGGTACAAATATTTTAACACAGTATACATTGTGTTAAAAGTTATAAATAAGAGTACCATATAGCTCTAATCAGTCTCACTCCTTATCGTCCATTTGCAAAGTTTACGAAACGCAGCAATGAATTATACCGAGTCTCTGTGATGTGGGTTTCTCTCATTCTCAAAGCCTTCTTATCAGATAAATTTTAGTCTTATTGTTTAATTGCCAAGCAGTGTTCTCTCTTTGTTAATACACATATAGCCTCAATATACTGTGGCCAGACTCAGATTTTCAGTATTCATCTTATTTGTGGTTTTCTTCTATCATTGCATGCAGTCCATTCCTTTAGAAACACAGGCTTTCATCAATGGCTTGATTTCCAAGGTCAGCTTATTTTAAGACTCAAAAATGCAGCTTTTGAAAACCAAAGAAAAAGTATTTCAGGGCTCATTTGAATATAGATAGTGACTTTTCTTTGACATTCTTTTCCTTTAGAAAATTTTATCTCAGATTCCATGCGAAAGTGTATTTGGGGAAAGGGAAATAGTAAGTATGTCTTTCCATGAGTGTTTGTTTGCCCTAGAGGTGTTTGTGCTGTCATCTCTTAAAGTACTTGAGTTTAGGAGTCACTCAGGGTCCAGGAAAACATAACACATGCTTGAATTTTTCCAAGGCTTTGGACTTCATTCTTGGAGTATGTGTGATGTTGCCTTCCCTGCCCTGAAAGAATGCTTTCCCAGCTGTGTTGGGGGTTTTAACACCCCGTTATGTCATTCTTCCATGTCTTACAGGGAGCAGGGTAAGATGTGTATCACCATCCTGTTTGTGGTCATAGAGCACGTCTATGACAAATACACACAGGGAGACTTGGTGGGAGTCCCTGGCTAGGAGAATGCCTCGGTGGTTCAGGCTTGTCTTGCAGTGCCTTGTTTCTGTGTGTGGTCATGCTTTGGCAGAGTCCCACTGCCTTACATGGTGGAAAGTGTGGGGTTTTGCATTTCAGCCCATCCTGTACCTTCGCCTGCTTCTAGGACCTTTACATTAACTCATTGAAGGAACAGTTATTTGGCCTCTTTGTCTCAGCCACTCCATTCTAAACCCTCCTTAGCCCAAGGCCGTGAGCTACAGCTGAGTGGGCAGCACATGACACAGCAGCTGTGCCACCCAGTGGACCCGTGTGCTTGGGGCTTCCATGCAATTTCCCTTCGGGTTTGTCTGATGGGGCAGAGGTCATTGTTCCTAAGCAAATGCTTCTCTTTGTGTTCGTCTGAGCATGTTTTGCAATCAGAGGATGAGCTTTGCATTGGACTCAGTTCTGTCCAAGAGAGTTAGGAGTTTAAGCATACCTATTGGACTGTTTTCTTGTGGGAATTTAGATTTTACTCAAGTGTCTTTCACCAGGGCCTAGACATAGTCCCCGGTGCAAAGCACTTCACGGTCCTGTTTAAGAAACATCTTGTTATGGTCCCTAAAGGTGTTACAGAACAATTTTAGGTGCATGAGAACAAGTGATCTGAATCCTGAGACTCATGTGCCTGAATTCACTCTTGGTTTGAGCTCTGATGTGGTCTAAATCCATTCACAGCTGAGCAGAAACAGAATCTACCTTTCCAGAGAGAAGGAACTTAGGCATAAGGCAGAAAAGTTTCACACTAAGAGCAAGATGGAAGGGTGAAATTAGTCTTTTAGTGTTAATTAGATCTCTTCAGAAGCTTTGCGTAACTTAAATATTAAAACTCACAAGCTCTAATCTGTTGGGGGAGACAGAAGGATATGTGGTTTGCTTTCATTTCTTTCAATATATATCACAGAATACAGTCACTTAGGTGGTAGCTGGTGTTAATCAATCAGCCAATTACAGCTGAAAACAGGTCTACAGATGGAAGGTAAATCATACATTATCATGGCGGAATTCAATCTGAGCAGCTGCTTGTATTGTCTTGTTTATATTTTCAGAAATAATGGTTGAATTTTATTTAAAAAATGAATTGCAATAAATATGTGAAGTTCTGTTACTTCCAGTGTTGTCACATATGAAAGAAATAATTGCAAAGTCAAAATTTGTTGCCTATATAATATTTTAAAGACTGGGAATGAATTAAGGCAAATGACTTCACATAATTATGTAGTTTCATAAAACTTTAAATTTTCAAAGCTGAAATTAATTATGAGTCAAATGATCCACAAGAAAATTTAAACAGAAAATTATGATTTATATCTGAAAATGCAGAAGAAAACCTTACCGAATTCTTCAGAAACCAAAGTCTGTTGAAGAAAGTCTAGGCTGATCAGAAACCCCATCTCATAAGCATAATAACTTGGTGTAGAAAAGAAATGGAATAAGGTGAGTTCAATTTTATTAGCAATGGCTTTAAATGAAGAGTTAGGAACAGGACACAGTGATTCTTTGTGAAATATATGCCTGTATTGGAAAATAAAGAATTCTGTTGAAATGAAAAAATGAAAGGAGAAGTATTAGCACAGCAAAGCAGCATAGAACTCAGAGGAATTTTCATACAGTATTAAAAACAAGCAAAATTAGAATACTATTATTGGATTGAATAGTAATGCAGAAAATTTGAGTGCTAATTCAATTATTATTTATCTTTAGGATAAAAAAAATGGGATTTCCTTATGTAGTGGTACCAATGATTTCTCTTCCACTGGAATCTTAGCCAAATGTCATAATGTAATTGCTAAATTTAAGTATTTTTAAATTACCAGTTACCATAAACTGTGTCCAAGAGAATTTTAAAAAATGGCTTAGGAGCTGTCTCATTTATTTTCAGTAAACCAGGAAACACTGAGAAAAATCCAAACTAAGCTAATGTCAAGCCAAAATTGGGGTATGAAAAAATCTGAATAATTCATAAACCTGTCATCACAACTTTGATAAATGATGGTATAGTAATCAATTAATAAAGAATTAGGAAGGAGTCAGTAAAATTAACAATAGTCAGTATGGGCTTGTAGATCTAGTTGTATTAACATTGCTTAATCCCTTTGGTCAATAGACAGAATATTAATGATATGGTATATTGAATGTGCTATTAAATACTTGAATTATTATACTATTGTGGTTTCATTTAGGAAATCAGACTGCTATGAATGTCATATTTTAAATGGATTAAACCCTGACTATATCTGAATGTAAATTGGGATTTATTACTGGCATAGAAGGGGAACTTGTGTTAAAATGCATTTTTTTTTAATGTTTCTTGGACTCAGGCTTAAAAAATGATCATAAATGACTTGCAAGAAACATAAAGTCATTACTGATTTTAGTTACATACAATTCCATGCTTAGGTGAGACATAAAGTAGCTGACTGAAGTAACGTGGATCTCCTTGCAGATGAGAGCCAACCTGTAGTAGATGAGAGTCAATGTATAGTGTGCAAACCTATTTCATGGCTAAAGGAGAAATGCTCACTCACAGGAACTAAAAAAAGTAGGTCACAGTTACAATATCAATGACTTTGGAAGAGCAAAGACTAAAGTGGCTTAGTCATGGTGGACAAGCACAGTCAGTTCTTGAAGCTTTTCTCTGACTGAAATTGCTAATGCAATCTTTGTATTGTATATAAAAAGCTAAATGTTAGGAAAGAACTGGTACATGATGTACAGTTTAGTATTTCATGCCTCTACTCTTCATAGAGGTTCCCATTTAGTACATATAGTTTAAGAAAGTGATTGAAATATCACAGGAGGTTCCAAAAAAAATTCTTTGAAAAAGCTATACTTTATAGGGAGGGATTGATAAATAGACTGTTTATCAAGCAGAAAATAACATGGTGATTGAACAGTGTTTCTAAGTATTCTCTAAGAAGATGCTGTTTCACAAGTGGATAGCTGTAGTGCAACAGAAAAATATATTATAAAATCAAAAGGATGGCAGTCCTTTGGTAAGTGTAAGCATACACTTTAAAATAAAATGTCAATATTCACTAGTAAGTAATATGAAAATTTGAATAGTTGTGTAAAAGAACATTATGATAGAGCAATGTAATACACACAAGTAGTATTCTAGTAATATGAAAATAATATGATAAAAGCTGAAAAATAATGGGAAATTTTCAAAGCTTATAAAGAAGCCCTCTGTCTCTGGACATTTAAAAATCATTCTTTTTCATCAGAAAATTTTTATTACAATAAGCTTTCATGAAGTCATATGGCCAAGGTGGTCGTTGTTCACAATCATAGTATTCTATGTTTGCATCTATGACTTGGTAAAAGCAAGGCCTGGGTCAGCTGACCAAATCAGAAAAGCAGTTATCATTTTATGACAGAGCTAATGTTACTAATGCTCACTAATAAAGCTATGAGTCTCCTTGGTGGTAACACACAATTCTAAAATGCCTGCTAAAATTCCTGTTAAAATACATTTTAATTCTTTAAAATTTGAACTTCAACTGCAACTTTTCTAAGTTGAAAACTTCCAATTTTTGACTCATTATAATTCTAATTATAAACAATCTATAAATAAACTTCTTTGATATTGAAATTGTATATTATGCAACCTGTTTTCTTCAGGTTGATGTGACCTTGCCCAGTGACTGTGATCTGAGCATATTTGCTCTACACATTTCCTGATGTGCCCTAGTTTTTCCTTTGTGTGTCATATATTTGATCTGACGACACAAAGGGCATTTCTGAAAGACCTTTTGAGTATTTTAAAACTTTCACATTGGTACTGTGGTTGTCACTACAAAATGATACCTAATGTATCACCCACTCCTTATTCTTCCAACAGAAAATATCTGTGTATTTCCTGGCAAATGGTGAATGGTTAATTACTCCCTATAGCACTTACTTCATGTAATGCAATTTTAGGGCCAAAATTTGCCCTTATATCAACTTGTCTTCAGTGGATTTGAGCCTGTAGTTGGCCTCTAACATTAATAGGCTCTTTCAAAGATGAATGTTATGCCTGTATTTGGAGTTTTCGTTTAATCTTGGCAGATAAAGAAGTGTATTCCCTCTTGGTACATGTGTGCACCTGTTGCTTTGGGAATGAAAAGTGAACAAGACCCTAATTTACACAATTCATGTCAGTTCTGAAAGGTAAGACACAGAGATCTAGAATAGGCTTTTGGGAAGGAGAGTTCAGTTAAAAACCTCAAAAACTCAGCAAAAAAAAAAAAAAGCAACTAAGAAGATCTATGTCTAGAGAGAATATAAAAGCACAAGAAATGAGAAAACAGTGAGTATTTAGTAGCTCTCAGAAGAATAAAGAAGACGTGTAATCAAGAATCAAGTTTAAGAACAAACTGAAGACACAATCACATCTTGCTGCTTTACCTGTGGAGCTCATTGCCATGAGGTGTACAGGATGCCAGAAATATAAATGATACAAAACGATATTATGTACAGTCATCTGCAAGTTCATGGAGTGTTATGAAATGTGGATGTAAAGCTGCAACTTCTGGCTAAGGATTTCCCTAAATCACAGATTGCCAGCATCTGAGAGCACATGCCATGGGGACTATCATGTTATACTTGTTCAATTTTTATTCCTTTTTCTGAAACAACTGCTACTGTCAGTGTTGGAGACAGGAACTTGGACTAGAAGAACCTTTAGTCTGACCCACCACAGTTATCCTTACAAGAGCCCAAGCAGGGCTTTTTTATTCCTAAGAAACAGCACTTTTCATAAAAAACGAGTTCCTAGACTGTACTTTATTGCACCTGAGACATCCCATGCTAAACAGTAAAAGGTCATTAATTTTTGCAAGACACCTAAAAAAAGGTCAAGATTAGTTCAAAATGAGAGCCTTATCTATGACTTAATTACCTTTTATCAGTTCTGATTAAATCATTAATGCTTCCTCTAAAGTAAAAGTATTTCTAATATTATATCACATAAAGTCTGTCTTCATGTTGAGTTTGTGTTGTCACTATTGATTTATGTGCTTTTAATATATTAATTTTAAATTTCCTGGAATGTTGATTAAGTCTTTAATGTAGTTTGAAATGTGTCCTTTCTATGTTTTTAAATCCAGGTTAAATAATTTAATAATTGTATCCATCACGAAATCATAACATTTACTTTAGGAGTTGTCTTGACTAGATATACTTCTGCATTTTGGGTGGGAAAAGTACAACTCAATGCTTTAGACATCTTAAAGGTAATTTTTTTTTTTTTTTTTTTGAATCACAACTTACAAAATTAGTTTCTTTGTCTCAAAATAGAACTGTGCACCCTGAAAAGGCGCTTGCTTTCATTTCTGAAGGTACATGTTTGTGGTATATTCCCATTCAAGAAAATGAAACACTTTATTTCTCCATAATGCAGCACATACTTTTCCAGTGAAACTTACTTATGATGTCAATAGTCTCTCTCTAGTCCTGCTCCACAGGGTAGCAAATGTGTGCACACATGTACACACTTAAAGAACCGTATATACATTACTTGTGGCTACAAATAAAAGTAACAAAAAAAGATTCAACCAAGCACAAAAGAAAATAAAGAAAATGAAAGTTATATGAACAATTGCGATGCTAGTGCCCAGGATGCCCTGGAACAACAGAGGGCAATTCCCACATAAGAATGGGACAGAAAAAAAAAAAAAATCAGCTGTAGGTTTGTATTGGGTCCAGCTGAGATGGAGTGATTTTTCTCCACAGCAGCCCTCACAGTGCTGTGCTTTGTACTGGTAGTTAGAAAAATGTTTGCTGCTGAGCTATGCTGGCACAGCACCAAGGCCATCCCTCCAACATTCCCCCTTCACCAGCAGGCTGGACTTGGGCAAGATCTTTAGAGAGTACATAGCCAGGAAAGCTGACCCAAACAGACCAAAGGGGTATTCCATGTCATACAACATCTGCTCAGCAATATGAACTAGGAGAAAGGAGGTAGCAGTTTGCATTCATTATTCATGAGGTTTGTCATCCAGAGCAACCTCTTTGCACACTGAAGCCCTGCTTCCTGGGAAGTGGTTGGACATGGCTTACTGGGGGGAAGTAGAGAATAAAATATTTTGTTTTCTTTTGCTTCTGCATGCATAACCCATACTTTTGTTTTATTAAACTGATGTAATCTTGACCCGTGAGATTTTTCCATCTAATTTCGTCCCCACCTTGTTCTGCTTAGAAGGGCAGTGATGGAGTGGCTCCGTAGGCACGTGGCATCCTGCCAAGGTCAGCCCGCCCCAAAGTTACTCTGAGGAGAGATTTGACAAAGAGATTTCCACACCACATCTGAAGCCACACCACCATCAGTGAAAAGCAACAGAAAAACTGTTCCAGCTCTACTTAGGAACTCTCACTGGAGAATAAATTTTACTTCACATTTCAGATAAAATTGTCCTTTTTAAGCACAAAGAGTGGGAAATTTTATTTCAATAGATTTCATGCTCCTTTCCCACTTGATCTAAATTGCAACATTCAGACAATACTACTATATATACTTTTTTTAAAAATTCTGCTAGGCCTAATCATTGGCTTCAACGCATGAATATTGTCTGTTTATGTCTGCAAAGCAATTTGAGAAAGGTAAGAATTATACTTTTGCTGATCGGTCACCACAGTGATACAAAAAATTCTTGTCCTCTCCATGTTCCTTGTACTGTTAGCAAAAACCACGAACAACTCTCTAAGATGCAATAACATTAAACTTCTAACTGTATAAACATTTCTCTCACAGTTTAAATGGGTTGGAAGGAGGAGAAATGAAATGCCAGATTATTTTACAAGGCACAGTATAATTTATGTCTGACCTAGCCATAATCAAAGATGAGAAAAGAGCCCAAAACAGAGAAGTGATACACTCAAAAATGTTACTATGCTTGTGTGTGTCAGCTGTAGGAAAGACTTAAAAAAACTTACTGTGTGCCTTTTTATCAATGAGCTGTTCTATGTTTTATTAAGCTACATAGAACTGGTAAAATCTTACCAGCCTGTTAGCTGAGTGCTTTGCTTTCCTTATCCTCGGAGTTAACTTGTCTATTAATTTGCCTTTAAAACCTTTAGCATGCCCATCTGTAGAACGAAACAAGGCTGAAGTGTAGGCACCAGCAAGAGAAACTGAATCCAAACACCATCTTCCCTGTCAAGGTTAGGCATGTTTCTCTACCTCTGTGCACGTGAGATGTCAGCCCTCAAAACAACCAAACAGAGAAAATATAGAGACCCCACCCTTAGAGGGACACAACACCACCACCTCCATTACCTTCAAGTTGCCTACATTTAAGCCTGCTTAGGTCTTTAATTTTGAACCATTTACCTTTCATTTGTTTCCCATCCTGATCCAGTTAGTTTGGGAGGGAGTGCCATATTAAAACATCTGGGATTCATCGAATGTGTTCTTTTTAACACAGGTTCAGTGTGATCAACCCCAGATGCTCAACAACTAAAGTTGGATAGAAAATATTCATAGGTTTTGGCCAAAATCAGATTCAGCTTTCCATACCTTAAAAGCAGAAGTTCTTTAAATAGATATCAGATAGATTTAAATAATTTATTAAAACCTTAAACCAAAATAACACCAAAGAGAAAAGAAAGCAAGAAAGCAAGAAAGCAAGAAAGCAAGAGAGAAAGAAAGAAAGAGAGAAAGAAAGAGAGAGAGAAAGAAAGAAAGAAAGAAAGAAAGAAAGAAAGAAAGAAAGAAAGAAAGAAAGAGAGAGAGAAAGAGAGAGAGAAAGAGAGAAAGAGAGAAAGAGAGAAAGAAAGAAAGAAAGATTGGAAATGAACCTCATTTAAAGTACAATTAGTTAGGTTAGTTTATGTGACATTTTAGGCTGGGTTTTCAGCGTTATCAGTAATTCAAGACTTCTTGTCATAAGTTCCTTCTTTCAGTCACTTACATTTGGAGCCACCAGGGCAGGTGATTCAAACTGAAATCTTTCAAGGAGATCTGAAACAATGCCATTCAACTTTTCCTGAGAAGTAAGGCTGGGGAGGAGGGAGACAGCTTTCCCATGAGAAGAATATCCCAGAGAACTGTTGTTAGAAAAAGTCTCAAACCAAATTCAGTGAAAGAGGTCCGGTGGAGAAGGGAGGGGAATACAAGGGCCCCCCAAGTCCTTTTGCCATGGCTGTGAAGTTGTAGCCTGACTGTAAGATACTCAGTTGCTGTTGCCTGGGGAGCATTTTTAGCTCCCCCGTATTGTATACACGCTTGGCATCTCCCAAGCAGTGTCAGTGAAACATGTTTGCTGCTGAACCTAGAACTGTAGTGGGAATGTTTCAAGTTCCAAAAGTTGTAGTAGGTGTTTGATTGAGTTTTGTTTATCCTGGGGATAAAGCTGCCATTTGCATATATGTGGGACACATTAAACGTAACTGGCGTAGTTTCTACTTCTCTGCTTGAAACCAGATCTTGTTCATTAAAGATATTCTGAGCTGAAGAAAACATCAAAAGAAAAAAAATTAGCTTTTCCAAACTAGATTTCTTTTCTTCATGAATACAACAGTTTCAAAAGCTATTATCTTTTGAATGTCCAAGGGCAGAATTAAAAGAAAATTTTCCCTTAATCCAAAAGTAATAATTTTTTTTTTTTTT